>JARFIX010000133.1:0-391422 GCA_036346125.1 Lycocerus yunnanus
TGCAGCAATAAAAGATAACCAATGGAGTAATTGGACAAATGGAGCTTGCGGTGAATTTCAGGCAACAGGTGGAATTTTGCACCAAGCAGAAATGACAGATGTTAACACCCTAAAAATTTAAACTTAACAAATGTGGTTTTAAAGTTATCAAGCATACCTCAAGATGTTATTGGAGGATTTTATAATCATTTCAAACGATGTAATGTAAACGAACAGCTTTAATCGTTCAACAATGAAGATCAGATTACTTCCCAAAAAGGTGCTTCTTAAAATCGGTTAAACACAAAAAATCCAAAACATAGTAACCAATATTAATCCCAAAAAACTTGGATGAAAATAACACTATCTTTCCCAATCAATTGGTTAACTACAACGTTTAAATAATATTACTTTACTTAAAAATTTTGTAACAAGTAACTTACTCGAATGGCAAAACTCAATTGGAGAAAATGTGCGTTCCATCAATGCTGATAAACATTTGTTAAATGTATTAAAATTCTAATTGGTATGCCACATTTGGAAAATTATTGAAATACAATTAAAGAAAACTGTAATTATTTCAAAATGTCTTTAAATAAAAAAACGAACCGTAACAAATTTTCACAATTGTCCAAATATCATCCAAAGTTAAATATGCTCCTCAACGATTCAGGAAACTGCAATTCCTCGAAAATATTCAGTAGCAAAACTCAAAGCAAAAGTCGTAATGACACATTATCTTTGAACTGAACCAAAAAAAAATGATATCAGTGCTGAACTCCAAAGCTAGTATTTCGAACGCCAGAATCAAATCGTTGGAATTTAAATTACAAAATCTTGAGAATCAAAAATTGGACGACCATAATTAAAAATCATACGTTGTGGATTAAATTTGCAGTTGAATTTGAAATTGACGTACACCTAAAATGTTGTTTGGAATTAACGAGACGAAATTAAATAAAAAATATTTACCAGATGGTCGGCTTCTATTAAATCGAAAATTTAGTTCGTTTCTAAAATTTAACATATAATTCGAACTTTTGTAAAAATCAAAATCGCTCTCTAATTCATATGGCCACCAGTATCTTTAGTAATAAATTATTGTTGCGCTAAACTTATAATAATTTATTCTGATACGCAGCAATTTAACAAAAATGAGGAAATACAAAGTGTTTTTAAAAAGTAGTGCAACAAGGAAAATAAAACATTACAGTGTAACATTTTTTTTTTCTTGAAAATTGCAGACTATAATAGACAAAATGGTTACCTATGGAAAGTCTTCTCCTCAACTGCATGTTGTAGAATGCTAGAAGTTTATAAAAATAATATATATTACAATCATTTGTGTGTTGCTGAAAGGTATTCCAAACCCCAGGTCCCAGGTCGTTAAAACCCTAACTAATAATTTAGGCTACGAATACCTTCAGTGTCCAAATATCAAAAGGCAGAACATTATATGTTTCCAAATCATACTGACGCTTTACGGTAGTACTTTAGTTTCTTTTTGAGCGCTAGCATATACTGGAAGTACTTTATTAATGACCTCCCCCCTTCCCCTCCCCGACTTTCTATCAATCAGTTAATATTGGAGATGAAATTGTGCAATTCTACAATTTTAATGTGGCTGGAGCTTATTCCATACCCCCAGGCCCCCCAGCCTCTAAAATACAAGTCCTTAAATTTTATTTACTGAATATAGAATAGCAAATTATTTAACGATAAATCCCAATTTTTAATTTTTTTTTATTTTCAGCTTTTTAATGCTTCTTTTTAACTTGACATTTATTACAGATTTTCTGCTATTATAAATGATACGCTGCCATAGCAACTCCTGAGCGGATATGCTAAAATATTCAATTCGCTCCCGATAAAAAAACTGATTGGACCGGGAGGGTCTGCGAGCTGTGAAACACCCTCCAGTGCCCAAGTGCTATTGAGATCCAAAACATTAAATTTTTACAAATTACACAAAAACTTAATCATATCGCTGTTTTTCTTGAAAACCAGACCCTCGGTCATCATCTAACGTGCTGCATCGCTATACTTAAAAGCCATAACTTTGCAAATATATCTACTACAATTTGAGTGTGGGTATTCATACCTCCCGGCCCCTCAATTGCTGATCCCGTGAGTTTTAATTTGGGCTATCGGGATTAAATGCTTAAATTTGATTTATTAGATAGGATAGTAAATCAATGTAATTATTTTAAAAATTTTGCAACCAAATACTAGGGCACTGGGGGGTGCTCCACACCCCCCAGACCCCCCGGTTTCAAAAATCATTTTTCTAGTTCGAGTTGGTATTGATCAATTTAGTTCGAGCAAAAATCTTCAATTCACTTCCGATAAAAGAAACTGATTGGACCGGGGGGTCTGGGGGGTGTGGAACACCCTCCAGTGCTCAAGTAGTATTGAGATCCAAAACATTAAATTTTCACAAATCATACAGAAACTTGATAATATCGCTGTTTTTCTTGAAAACCAGGCTCTCAGTCATTATCTAATATGCTGCATTTAAAATTTTGCATCCAAATACTTGGGCACTGAGGGGTGCTCCACACCCCTCAGCGGTGACCCCGGTCTCTAAAACCATTTTTTCTAGTTCGAGTTAGTATCGAGCAATTTAGTTCGAGCAAATATCTTCAATTCACTTTCAATAAAAAAAACTGTTAGGACCGGGGGGTCTGGGGGGTGTGGAACACCCTCCAGTGCTCAAGTAGTATTGAGATCCAAAACATTAAATTTTTACAAATCATACAGAAACTTGATGATATCGATGTTTTTTTTGAAAACCAGACCCTCGGTTTTTATCTAATATGCTACATCGCTATACTTGAAAGCCATAACTTTTCAAATGTATCTACTACAATTTGAGTATGGGTATTCCATACCTTCCGCCCCCTCAGTTGTTGATACCGTGAGTTATAATTTGGGCTATCGGGATTAGTTGCTTAAATTTGATTTATTAGTTTTAGGATAATAAATCAATGTAATTATTTTAAAAAATTTGCAACCAAATACTTGAGCACTGGGGGGTGCTCCACACCCCCCAGACCCCCCGGTCTCTAAAACCATTTTTTCTAGTTCGAGTTAGTATCGAGCGATTTAGTTCGAACAAAATCTTCAATTCGCTTCCAATAAAAAAAACTGTTTGGACCGGGGGTCTGGGGGTGTGGAACACCTCCAGTGCTCAAGTAGTATTGAGATCCAAAACATTAAATTTTTACAAATCATACAGAAACTTGATGATATCGATGTTTTTTTTGAAAACCAGACCCTCGGTTTTTATCTAATATGCTACATCGCTATACTTGAAAGCCATAACTTTTCAAATATATCTACTACAATTTGAGTGTGGGTATTCTATACCTTCCGCCCCCCGTTGTTGATACCGTGAATTTTAATTTGGGTTATCGGGATTAGTTGCTTAAATTTGATTTGATTTATTAGAATTAGGATAGTAAAACAATGTAATTATTTTAAAAAATTTGTCAACAAATACTTGGTCACTGAAGGGTACTTTACACCCCCCCCCCAAGCCCCCCGGTCACTGAAACCATTTTTTCTAGTTTGCGTTAGGATCGAGCGATTCAGTTCGAGCTAAAATCTTCAATTCTCTTCCGATAAAAAATTGATTGGACCGGGGTCTGGGGGTGTCTTACATACTAGACATCGGATTATATGCATTTGCATATTTGCATATGCAAATGCATATATCTCGATATTTTTAGCGTTAATGCATATTTTCGTACTTTCTTGCCGATCGTGCATATTTTAGTATTTTTTTGGCCGATCGTGCATATTTTAGTATTTTTTTGGTCGATCGTGCATATTTTAGTATTTTTTTTTGGTCGATCGTGCATATTTCTTACGTATTTTAGAGGTGGTTTTAGAGGTGCCGGTAAAGTAGATTAACATTTTTCTGTTGGTACCAACCCATATTAAAGTTAATATATAAGGATATTTCATAGTGCATATTTTGCCCTTTTTTGCATTTTTTGTGCATATTTCGCCCTTTTTTAGTGCATATTTGCATGCATATTTCGCCCTTTTTAGTGCATATTTGCATGCATATTTTAGCACTTTGTTAGTGCATATAATCCGATGTCTACACATTACTATGTGTAATGTATTGTGTATGTAATGTAATGTATGTATGTAGTATTGAGAATTAATACCCATTAAATTTTACAAATTATACAAACACTTGATGAAATCGCTGTTTTTCTTGAAGACCAGGCCCTCGGTCATTATCTAATATGCTGCATTTAAAAATTTTGCATCCAAATACTTGGGCACTGAAGGGTGCTCCCGAGGGATCAACCGCTAGAGGAAATCGTACACAATTAACTTCACGTAATTTATGATAATTCTCCATACTTCTTCGTACTTCATATAATTCAGCAGTAATTCACGGGACTTCACATACTTCACCAGTAATTCACCGTACTTCATCAATAATTCACGGTACTTCACCTAATTCATCGATACTTCATTGTATTTCACGTACATCATTGGTATTTCAGACACTCACCGAGATTCCAAAACTTGAGCAATAGAGAGTGTTGCACACCCCCCGGATCGAGTAGTTTATTTTTATCTGAAGTAAACTGAAAATTTCCTGTTGCAGGGGCACTGCAAGGTGTTCCACACCCCCCAGACCTCCCGGATTAAGTAGTTTATTTTTTATTTTGTTCCGGAGATCTGCCTCCCAGGGGGTACAAAATTTATAATTACGCAGTTTATAATTAATTGTCAAATTACGAATTAAACACATTTACTTGGCCATAGCTAATTTTAATAAACTTGAGATATGCTTAAATATTTAATTCACTTTTAATAAAAATAAATTATTTAAACCGGGGAGTCTGGGGGGTGTTGAACACCCTCCAGTGCCTCTGCAACGAGAGATTTTTAGTTTACTTCTGATAAAAAGTAAACTACTTAGTCTGGGGGTTCTGCAAGTTCTGCAATGTTCTTCATTCCAAAATTTGTGCACTGGAGGGTGTTCCACACCCCAAACCCCCGGATTGAATAGTTTATTTTTATCAGAAGTAAACTGAAGATCTTCCGTTGCAGAGGCACTGGAGGGTGTTCCACGTGAAGTGCTTTATGTACTTCACATGAGATGTTATGTACTTCATGAGATGTGTACAAAAAACTTCACCAGCGGTTAACCCCTCGGGTGCTCCACACCCCTTAGACCCCCCGGTCACTAAAACCATATTTTCTAGTTCGAGTTAATATCGAGCGAAAATTTCAATTTTTAAAATGAAATTGTGGCCGACAATATTTATCTTTATCTTAAAGAGCTTGTATTTTTCTGTTCTTTCGTTTGGTAAAGCCATTTCTATAGGAAAAGGTGTATTTTCGAACCCCTAAATTCAAACTTTTACCATTTTCTTGATAAACAAACTCCCGGTCATGACCTATTATATGTATTGAATCCCAATACTTGACACCCATAAGTTTGCAAATATGTCTACTACAATTTGAGTGGTGTGGGTATTCCATACTCCCCAGGTCCCCCAGTGGCTTTTAAAAATTTCTTAACATTCCAATTTTTAATAAGTTTCTCAGCTTTACGAATACCCCCAGTGCCCAAATATCATAAGGCAGAACATTATATTCTTACAAATTAAGCAAAAGCTTTATCATACTTCTTTAGTTTTTTTGGGGACAATGACATCCCCTTCCCAAAACCTCCGATTACCACCTTGCAGATTATTTTTTAGAAAGTCTCTATTAATAGGTTAATATACTGAAAACTATAAAATTTTCAAATATATCTAATACAATTTTAGAGTTGCCGAAGGCTACACTATACCCCCCAAATCTTCCGGTCTATAAAACTAAAGTCTCAAAATTTTATTTATTGAATTTAGGACAGCAAATTCTTCCCATTTTGAAGAATTTCTTCTTTTTCAAATTTTGAACATACATATGTTTGAGTTTTACATATGACAAAAACTTTTTCTTATTAAAAATGTCACGTCACCATAGCAACCAACGGCCAAGAAGATAATTCGATTTATTTCTTCTGATAAAAAAATATACTAATTTTGGCGATGTCTTCATTTTTGATTGTTAGGCAGATCTGGATAGGGAAGATAATCAGTAGAATAATTGGGGAAAATTTTCCAATAATGACGGCTTTGCTTACGATTCAGACAAACTAATAAATCTCTTATCAGTCAGTAAAACAAACCAATGAAATAAAAAAAAATTCCAAAAATTTTAAATTTAACAAATGTGGTTTTTAAAGTTATCAAACTTACCCCAAAATGTGTTCAGGGGGTTTATAATAAATTCAATTAAAAGTGTTGAAAAAAAGTTGAGAAATGAATTCTTCAATAATGAAGATTAGATTGTAACTCCAAAAAGTGCTCGCTAAAAAAGCCGGCAAATCAGGAAAAATCCAAACATAGTGGCCAATAATTATCCAAAATACTTAAATTGAAAAAACTCTGTTTGGTCACCCGAAACACAAAATTACTGTACGAAAATATACGTAAAACTTTTGAATAGCAAAATTATCATTTAAAATCTGCAATGCCGCATATAGGAAAATTATTGAATTCAAGAAATCTTCGATTATTCGAAAACATTTTTAATGCCAAATTCAAATGTGCATACTCCCGATTTTTTAAAACTCTTAAATCACCACTCTTTGTTGCTATGCAAAAAATTGAGCTGTTGCATAAATACTGCATTTCAATTCTAATCGATTTTTAATTATCTTCTATGTTTGGTGGCAACCCATCGATCACATTTGCTCTAGATCCTACAGTTATGAATAGCCGTAAAACAAATTATTACTATTATTATTAATTTTCGAAGTGATAGTTGAAACATTTGTGGACGGTGTAATGCGGGTAGAGCACCTACTCGTAAATTTTGGGTTCATTATAATTATTTTTTATTTTAGTTTTGATAATGTTGTTTTGGATAAATACCTACATATGATATCTTCGTATTTTGTATATTTTTTTTTCGTTATTTTTGTCGGCGATTTTAGAATTTGTCAAACTGCGGTCTTTTTCGCAGAAAAGTAGTGCCCACGAGATTAGGAAAAATAATATGAGGAAGTAAAGATGACAAAGACTGTTGTATGCTGACTCGTGATGTATCGGATTGATTGGAATAAATAAATGTGACTTTTAAAAATTCTATTTAAAAAACTTTCCACTCCCTACACTTACAAAACTAAATGAATCACAAATTTAATTTTGTTTCTATCACAGAAACCAAATCGCCCAAACTATTTAAATAGTAATCGGGCATAAGGTCTTTCGGGCAGGTTTTCAATTTATCTGGAGTTGTGGCTCCACTCAACACGAGTAAATTTTGGTAACCGCTGCTAATAGCAAATCCTATGTCTTGCTCCAAGCTGAAAGAAAAATTGGGCGACACGATTCCAAAAATTAACCAAAGCTTACCTATCTCCAATAAATAAAGTCCGAGACGGATCCGTAATTTTGAATTTCTTAACGACGTATTCGTTTAAAATTTTGGATGGTTTGCCAAAACCCATAATCTTCCTCCCACTGGCTTGTTCCATCATAGTTTGAAAGTATCCAGGTCCTAAAAAGGGTTATGAAATAATTGGAAATGGAGGGTCAATTTTACCTAATAAAACCTTTCCAGTGCCCAGTGAAAATGTATTTTCTGTACTTCCTCCTATAAATAAAACATCCGGGAGAAATAATGTGGATATTGCTTTGGCCAGTTTTTCATAATTCAGGTTGATATCGATATCGACGATTACCGCCCCTACGGATTTATCGACTTCAAAAATCTGTACAATGTTTCTGTTGTTTCTACTAGATCTGGAGTTGTCTGCAAAAAAAGTTGATATTCTGTGGTTTTGTGAAAAAAAAAAACTTATTACATCCATTTTTTATTTTGTAACCGGCGTTGATTAAATCATCCTCATTGCTGTTGGTCCTATGAATAAAATATCCTTATTGAATTTTATTTTTTTAAGTAATCAATTATTGCTAAGGTAGGGCACATTAGATTATTATTGTCGGCGTCGATTCGAAAATGTTTAAACTTCTTCATGTAATTTTCCAATCCAACTATGCAGTTATTGGATACAAAATTAACCTCCTTCCCGCATTTTTGCAATATTTCTATAGCTTCTGAAGCACCATCGAATAATTTGTTGATGTGCCATAACACACCTGCAGAATTAAAAATTAGTGGTTCAAATAGTTCGGTCACCGTGTATAAAATTCTATTTCATTTATTGATTTATTTTAAATTTCAAACATGGCGTGATAGATTTATTTCTAACGTGATTTATTAATTTGTCTGATGACATGGTAAAATGATAAACAATTAAAAAATTTCTAAGTTTGGGTTTGACCCTTGAAGTTATAAAAATGATTTGGGTGTGAAGAAAACCTCACTTTTAAATTTAATTTAAAGAAAATAATATTTACCATCACAATCACATAAAATATTATCAAACGAATCAAAAAATAATTGAAATTCTTCATTGCTCAGTTCTGTTAAATTTTTCACCGACATGTTTTGATATCGATTCGATATTTTCATGCCGCAGACTGCAACGAACCATTAAATACTGACACTTCTATTTCGATGATAGAGAACCAAACACCCAAAAGACGTTCGTATAAATTAAAATATTTTGTACGTTTACATAACAAAACGTGATGGTAGTATTTGATAATACATTTTTAAAATGAATAATTTATCTGCACTTACAAGTACGCACCCGATAGTATCGAGTACCTAACACTGATAAGACTCTCGTTGTATTGGATGACTAATTTTACTAATCATTGTACTCATTAATGTATATTTCTAATTTTAACTAAAACATTTTTAAAGATGACTAGGATCGTTCAAGTATTACATAAACAACTTTTAATTATTTATTATTAACTGCCCTCTGCATAAGCAAAAATAAAAAATTGTAAACCTCCCTAAATGATAAGACGTCAGAATATTTTAATTTAAATTATAAATATTATTTTGAAAACATTTTCATTATTTTGTAATTTTACTTTATCATATGTAATATGAAAGTATTGTTTTCTGCAGAAAAAAATTTGAGATTTTGATGGATTTACACTTTTGAGGTCCCTGAGTAAAATAAGACCATTTCCAAAAATGTCTGTGTGTGTGTGTGTGTCTGTGTGTGTGTGTGTATGTGTGGTCAAATTTTGTGTGCGACCTACAGCAAAACTAATAGGAATTTTCAAACAAAATTTTGGATTTTGTATCCTTATGTTGAGACTTAGAGCTGATTAGATTTTGGCTAAAATTGATTCACGGGAACTATTTTTTTTTTTAAAATTTTTTTATTTAATATTAGTTTTAATTAATATTTCAAAACTAATAAGAATTTCAAAACGAAATTTAGGATTTAGCATACTTATGTCGAGATTTAGAACTCATTAAATTTTAGTTAAAATTGTTTTATGAAAACTATTGTTTTTTATTTTTAAGTTTTATTATTTAATATTAGTCTTTATTTAATATTTTGAAAACTAACAGAATTTTCAAAACCAAATTTGATATTTCCTATCTTTATAGCTGGAGTTAAAGTTATTTAAATTTTGACAAAGACTGTTATATGCTGACTCGTGATGTATCGGATTGATTGGAATAAATAAATGTGACTTTTAAAAATTCTATTTAAAAAACTTTCCACTCCCTACACTTACAAAACTAAATGAATCACAAATTTAATTTTGTTTCTATCACAGAAACCAAATCGCCCAAACTATTTAAATAGTAATCGGGCATAAGGTCTTTCGGGCAGGTTTTCAATTTATCTGGAGTTGTGGCTCCACTCAACACGAGTAAATTTTGGTAACCGCTGCTAATAGCAAATCCTATGTCTTGCTCCAAGCTGAAAAAAAATTGGGCGACACGATTCCAAAAATTAACCAAAGCTTACCTATCTCCAATAAATAAAGTCCGAGACGGATCCGTAATTTTGAATTTCTTAACGACGTATTCGTTTAAAATTTTGGATGGTTTGCCAAAACCCATAATCTTCCTCCCACTGGCTTGTTCCATCATAGTTTGAAAGTATCCAGGTCCTAAAAGGCTTATAAAATAATTGGAAATGGAGGGGTCAATTTTTACCTAATAAAACCTTTCCAGTGCCCAGTGAAAATGTATTTTCTGTACTTCCTCCTATAAATAAAACATCCGGGAGAAATAATGTGGATATTGCTTTGGCCAGTTTTTCATAATTCAGGTTGATATCGATATCGACTATTACCGCCCCTACGGATTTATCGACATCAAAAAATCTGTACAATGTTTCTGTTGTTTCTACCAGATCTGGAGTTGTCTGCAAAAAAAATGTTGATATTCTGTGGTTTTTGTGAAAAAACTAACTTATTACATCCATTTTTTTTATTTTGTAACCGGCGTTGATTAAATCATCCCTCATTGCTGTTGGTCCTATGAATAAGATATCCTTATTGAATTTTATTTCTTTTAAGTAATCAATTATTGCTAAGGTAGGGCACATTAGATTATTATTGTCGGCGTCGATTCGAAAATGTTTAAACTTCTTCATGTAATTTTCCAATCCAACTATGCAGTTATTGGATACAAAATTAACCTCCTTCCCGCATTTTTGCAATATTTCTATAGCTTCTGAAGCACCATCGAATAATTTGTTGATGTGCCATAACACACCTGCATAATTAAAAATTAGTGGTTCAAATAGTTCGGTCACCGTGTATAAAATTCTATTTCATTTATTGATTTTTTTTTTAATTTCAAACATGGCGTGATAGATTTATTTCTAACGTGATATATTAATTTGTCTGATGACATGGTAAAATGATAAACAATTAAAAAATTTCCAAGTTTGGGTTTGACCCTTGAACGTATAAAAATGATTTGGGGGTGAAGAAAACCTCACTTTTAAATTTAATTAAAAGGAAAATAAAATAATATTTACCATCACAATCACATAAAATATTATCAAACGAATCAAAAAATAATTGAAATTCTTCATTGCTCAGTTCTGTTAAATTTTTCACCGACATGTTTTGATATCGATTCGATATTTTCGTGCCGCAGACTGCAACGAACCATTAAATACTGACACTTCTATTTCGATGATAGAGAACCAAACACCCAAAAGACGTTCGTATAAATTAAAATATTTTGTACGTTTACATAACAAAACGTGATGGTAGTATTTGATAATACATTTTTAAAATGAATAATTTATCTGCACTTACAAGTACGCACCCGATAGTATCGAGTACCTAACACTGATATGGCTCTCGTTGTATTGGATGACTAATTTTACTAATCATTGTACTCATTAATGTATATTTCTAATTTTAACTAAAACATTTTTTAAATATGACTAGGGTCGTTCAAGTATTACGTAAACAACTTTTAATTATTTTAGACCCCCCTCTGTCGAAGCAAAAATAAAAAATTGTGAACCTCCCCTAAATGATATGACGTCAGAATATTTTAATTTAAATTATAAACATTATTTTGTAATTTTTTTATCTTACATAAGATTTATAATATCCCTCCCCCCTTAAACCTGCTTACGTAATACTTAAACCTATTTATATTTTTTACTTTATCATGCAATATTCGAACCAGAACGGAAAATGGAAAACAATTTCACCGCCCCCCCCCCCCAAAGTTTTCGCGAATAACTCCGCGACGGTTGTGGTTCAAATGATAAAAATGAAAGCTCGTTGAAGCTCAAACGTTTGAGACCAATTTCACCAACAAATTCGCGATGGGGGGCGACGAAATGTACCTCTCTCGTTCTGATGTTACAGTCTTCTGGTTTTTCAACTTTTGATAAAACACTTTTTTCTTCCATTTCTTCCATTTGTCTTTCCATCCAACCGTTCTTCTTCCTTCTGTAAAGTTTATTAGCATCTTTTATCTTGTTTCTATAGTTGTTTCCGTCTTCTTACCTTTCAGTTCTCAATTATTTTTCTCTTGCTTCTTTTACTTGCATTGACTTCTTCACATTTGTCGTTAAACCATTTTTTATGTCTTTTTCTTTGTCCATGCCCTAGCTCTTCTCTTGCACAGCACATGATTCCTTCTGCTATATTCTTCGATTCTTGCTTCAGATCATGGCACTTTTCTTTCCTTGTCATTTCTCTTTCTATTTTATCTTCATATTGTTTCCTTGTTTAGATTTTTTCAGTTCCTCTACTGCTGTTCTTTTAGATGTAGTGTGTTTTAGATATAAGTAGGTTGTAAATAAATAATAAGCATAGTAAGCATAATAAGCTTCTTCATAGGTAAGCTTATTCCGCATAACTAAGTAGGTTAGTAATAATTGTCTAGGTTAAGATTTAGTATAAATATGCCGAACAGCAATCAGTAAGACAAGAATAATCATGTCAGTACTCCGGCAAGGGTTATGTTCTTGCAGGAGACCAATTCAATATTACGTCAAGTAAAAATAAAGTGTTAGTTCAAAATCCAAGTAGTGTTTTTATTAAATGATGATTTCAATAAAAGTACTATACGATGAAAGTACTATATAGACCCGCTCTGCAATCTTGAACTTCGGCAGATTTTGTTTGATTTTTGCTACTACTAGATAGTGATCTGTTTCTTTCGAGGGGTTAACCGCTGGTGAAGTTTTTTGTACACATCTAATGAAGTACATGAAGTACTGGGGAGGGGGGTGTAGAACACCTTCCAGTGCACAAATTTTGGAATGAAGAACATTGCAGAACATGCAGAACCTCAGACCGAGTAGTTTACTTTTTATCAGAAGTAAACTGAAGATCTCCGTTGCAAAAGCACTGGAGGTGTTCCACACCCCCAGACCCCCGGTTTAAATAATTTATTTTTATTAAAAGTGAATTAAATATTTAAGCATATCTCAAGTTTATTAAAATTAGCTGTGGTCAAGTAAATGTGTTTAATTCTAATCTGACAATTAATTATAAACTACCTAATTATAAATTCCGTACTCCTGGGAGGTAAATCTCTGCAACAGGAGAGTTCAGTTTACTTCTGATAAAAATAAACTACTTGATCTGGGGGCTGGGAGTGAAACACCCTCTAGTGCCTCTGCAACGGGAGATCTTTAGTTTCCTTCTGATAAAAATAATCTACTCAATCCGGGGGGTCTGGGGGGTGTGGAACACCCTCCAGTGCTCAAATTTTGATATTTCTGTAAGTCTCTTCTGTAAGAAGTATGGAGAATTATGATGAAGTACGTAAAGTGTGAAGTTAATTGTACACGATTTTCTCTAGCGGTTGACCCTTGGTTTCTTTTCACCACAATCACTATATCTTGCTTAGGTATCCAATCACACACCCCTTCTCTCTTGTTTCTCATAGAATTTGTCTTTTTCTGCCTTCTCGCTTTCTTCTGTTGGTGCGTATACATTCACGATGAATAAGTTTGTTTTTGCTCTTAATTTCAAATATGAAATTCTTCCACTAATTGGCTTAAATATCATGACGTTATCCATTACTTTCCTCGACACAAAAAATCCTGTTCCATTCCGCACCCTTCCATCTAATCTCCTGCACGGCCGCTACTACAACTGAGTACCTATTGAATTCTCTTGCCGCTTCGCTTATCTTTTCTGATTTTAGAAGCGTTCGCATGTGCCAATCCTCATGATGGTTTTTCTTCACTCTACTCTTTTCTTCACTTTACTCGTCTTATCTTTGCTTTCTTTACATGTCCAACATTCATATTATGAACCAATCTGTCCCGTCTCTTTTCGATATCCGTTTTGCTGCATGCATTGGTATATTTTGACAGTCCAGCTCACTTCTCACTAATTTTTGGACTCCTTCTTGCCTCATCAACCTCAGTGTTTTATCCCATTGTCTCTGCAAATCCTTGCATTGACAAGTTTTATCATTTACCGTTAACTTTTGGTATCCCGTTCTAGCCCTGTTTCTTTCTTTGCAATTTGTGTTATCTTACTTTGGATCTGCATTTCTTTCACCATCATATCGTTATCAATATAAATCTTACGTTCCCTCAGTTTATTCTTGTTTTCCATAATTTTCATTTTTTCTTTCCAATTTTGTACTTTCATCATTTACATCCACCTCCAATTTATCCTTAAGTAATGATTGTACACCCTCCATCTCCATGCCTTCTTTGTTCTTTTGTGTTCCCTCATTGGTGATCTGCAGCCCTTTTATTATTATATTGTTGCACTTTCGGAGCCTTTCCTGATTTTCATTACTTTTCTCCACTTTCTTCATTCTCCTCTCCCACAACTCTCTCTCGATTCTCCAGGCTTCCCCCCTTTCTTTTAAAGTGGTTTACAGTTTTTCCATCTTTTTATTGATTCCTGGTTTTGTGTCACCTCGCCTTTTAGCTTAGAAACGTCTTGCTTGACCTCCTCAATACTTTATTTCATGTCCGACATAAAGTTTATCATCATTTCCGTGAGACGGTTTAGTTTATCTTCCATTCTTGTTTTACTTTCGGTTTCTTCCTCTACTTTAGTTAGTTCTTCAATTTAGTTTTCAGCATTTTCTCTGTCCGACTCACTTGTCTTACATAAATCCCGCTGCAAAATGTTTCTCACCTTCGAAACTTGACATATAAGGTTAACCTCAAAATATTCTTCACCTCTTGTGTCTTCTTCACAACTCAATCTGGCACCACAATCGTTCCACCAACGTTTTTCGGTTTCCAGAGCCTCTCAAACTTGTCTCAGACTATACCAATCCATATAATCTCTCCAAAAAAATTCTAAAATTCGTACTCAACCAATATTCTGCAATATTCTGCTAAGAAAAAGATTTCGTTTTGTTAGTTCTGAACTTCTCCAGATGTGGCTTGTAAGTTCTTTTTAGTGATAAAAGTTTTTATTGCTTGGCCATGATTAACCAAGCCTGATGACGTTAAAGGCCGGTATGACTGTTTACAAAAGTGAGGTTAGTGGAATTGACAAGAAGCAGTTAAAAGTATGTAAACCAACCATATTATGACAAATTCTTAATATATTGCTATGTTTCATTTTTTTGTAAAGAAAAATATATTTGGGGCGCCTACACCAAAACCCTTTGTTTTAACTTGTGTTGGCAAATACCTTGACCTTGCTCTATAATAACATAAACTCTTAATTAGGAAATTGTTCTTTACCGAGAAAAAATTAAAATTCTCTTTTAAATTAACAATAATTTAATTTTTGACTCGAATACAAGTTTAAATCTTAAAAATTTCTGTTTGTTTCTAAAGCTCGCCTCACACGAGGCTTGATTTGCTGATGGGTTGCTTGCTGGCCGCAGTGATGGTCAGCCCTGTTGAAAGTGACGTCACGTGCTGGGTTTTTCGTGCTTGTTTTTGTGATAGAACGGGTGCTATTTTTCTTGTTGGTTTTTCTGCTGGTTTTAAGCGCTAACCAATGACAAAGTCGCGTCGTCTTCGTAAATACGGGCGCTACTAGGTTACGACAAGGCTAACCTGTTGTTTGTTTGCTGTCAAGTGAATTTCCATTATAACCGCGTTCATTTTTACAAACTGTCACTATGTCAATGATATCACTAAACCGCGTGCGCGTTAAAACTACCATGCATTAAAACTACCGTGTGAAGCCAACGCACTGAAAAACCATCCCGAATATCCAGCCGCTTGAAAGCCAGCAGAAAAACCAGCAAACAAATCAAGCCTCGTGTGAGGCGAGCTTAATAAGTTTTGGAAATAATTTAACATTAAATCGATCAAAAAAAATGTTCTTTGCTATCCAATGAAAATAATCAAACTTAAAACTGCCGCTAAAATGTTTACAATACTGAAAATGCTTAACTACGAGTGTAATAAATTTGAAATGCTAATGTTTTAAATTTTGAGTTAATAAGTTTTTAAATTTTTACCGTGTATATTGCTTTTTGTTGATTTCCGGTAGCTGTTGTTTTTTCTTTCCGTTGCTTTTCTAAACTTCTTTTGAGTTCTTTTTTTAATTTTGCAGTTTAATTATTATTTAAGGACGGATAATAAACCTGAACTTCCATTTTGACAATTTTTAAAGTGGATTATGAAAGACGATGGTTTAATTAGCGTATAAAAGAATAATATCTGCGGTTGGTCTACAAACTTTGAAAAGAAACGGTTTTAAAAATTTATTTACAATGCAATTTTCTCATTGGATCTTTTGAACTGTAACCCCGCCCATCGACAATTAAAATAAGTTTTTAGTGCTAAAACTAATTATTGTAAATAAGTTTGTCAATACTAACTTTCCGCTTCGCTACGGCCGCTACAAGCCGTTTTGATAAGCGCTTTACTCATTAAAAATATCCCCCTAAAACGGTACAACCAAGTGTGGATGTTGACCCATTTTGTTTAATTCCAATTAATATAATTTTGAAAGAAGAAACTAAGTTTGAAAATATTTTATTATATTTAAATAAATGTATAAATGTATAAATAAATAAATAAATCAAATATTTTTTTGTTTAATTTAATTAAAATCAATTTTAAAGCAACTAATATATTTTGTTTAATACAAATAAAAATTATTCAACAATTAATTATTAAACTAATTAAAGTAAATTATTTAATTTTATTAAATTTTTTTTAATTTTTTAATTTAATTTTATTAAAATTATTTAATTAAAGTAAATTATTTAATTATTTTTACTTTACACACTTTTTTGTTTGTTTGTTGGTTTTTTATTTCGTTCATTCGTTGATTTTTTTAAATTAATTTTTTTATAATAAGAAAAGCTTATTTAAAGAATTTCATGCGTCTGATCCCTTTAATACTGATTATTTTCCTCAAGTTTTTAGATTTTTAGTCCAATTTATTTTCGGTTTACCCCTAAAACTCACCCTCTGTCAGGAATTAATTTTTTTAACTATATTCTCAATATTTGTTAACTCAAATTAAGCTCATTCCAAAATTTTTAAATTTTTATTACAATTTATTTTTAATCCGCCCCCCCCAAACGCACTCCCCACTTTTAACATTTAATTTTTTTAGCTATTTTGACAATGAATGTACTTCTAAATTTTTTAATAATCTATTTAGGTTTTGTCCTTACTAACGATTGTTTACCTCTTGCAAGTTATATTTCAAAAGTTTTAAGGTGGCAAAAAGTATCAATTATTTTCAAACACTACTGGTAGATGACTCTGATATCGATTGATTACTAGATAATGCGAGCAGCAAAATTTATCGACGCCTGTATTAGTTTGTACTTTTTTTCCGCTTACCTATTCAGAAAATAGTTTTGAGCACAAAAAATGCTTATATTGACAACTTAAATTGTAAATCTTTTCGACATAAAATAAGATAATATACTGTACTATGCGCGTGCCATCTATGAAACATTTTCCAAACTGCAAATAGCATAAGCAGGATAGGGATTAGAAGAACCACGATTAATTTCGTTACTAAAGAGGTTAATAACAGATTTTTAAACTGCAAACTCTCAAATAGATAATTTGTAATAACATACTGTAAATACAGCATGATTACTTTACTATTTTCACTACAATAAATAAAAGAACTGAACCGTTCCACAGGCATGTTTTGTTTATTTATTTATTCATTAACCATAAATGTTTTTTTACTTGTAATTATAATATATTATCGACAAATGTTCAAATATATCATGTTGCAAATTTGAGCACGGTACGTTATAAATACTCGGTTTTTAATTGTGGTTTGTTCTTGTGGCCAAATAACATTGGTATTTGCCACCTTTAAGCTTTGCTGTAGTGACACAGGAAAAAATTTGTAATTTTTGCCCTACTAAAACCCCAACTAAACATAAACGAACAAGAAATCTAATATAAAAGAATTTTATAAACAAACTAACGTGCATTAGAACAAAAGATATGCATTTTGCAGAGATTTTGTCTATTTAGTAGTTAGGCAACTAAATTTGTATTATTTAGAATTATCATTTAAGAAATTCTCTTTATTATGTTAAAATTGCGTCGTTCTTTTGTTAAATTGCACGACGACCCTCTCTTAATTTCCCAATGCGCACCCTCTACTTTTAGTAACGCTATCTGTCACTACTATTTGTAAATAACATTTTTAATATACCGGGCTTGACAAATAATTTATATTAACAAGGAAATTATTTTCTGTGAGCTTTCAGCAATAGTTTATTAAGCAATTAATAATTTTGTTTTATTGTTCAGTAAACTTGTTAATTTTTAAAATTTTAATTTAACATTAAAACGGAGGTACCTACTACCTATTTGTTATAAAAATAAATTTAGTAATTTTTGCTTTAATCATTAATGAAAGTTAAGTGATTTTGAAACTTAAAATATGAAGAATAATGAACAAGAAGTCGATAATCAAATTTGAAATTGGATTTTTGGAGGGGGGAGATAATTAAGATAATCAATCATACGTAACCACTAGATTTATTTTTTTAATTTTTACTATTCAAAATTATATATTAAATATTTAAAATGCAGATAACTAGAATATAAAATAGGAATCAAAAAAGTCAAAAAGTCCCGAACATGGCAGCTCTTAAAGATTAAAATCTCGAGGGGGGGTTACAGAGTTTTGTTTCAGAGCGGACTCTGTGGAACCTGATCTGCGGCCTTAAAAGTTGATATTTAAACGAATTTCTAAGTTACATTTTCAGGACAGTTAAGAGATTATTGCATATTTTTTAAATAAAATAATTGACTTTTTTAGCTAATCGTGACGCACATGAATGGATTAACAAGTTTCCAACTGTATATTTTGAAAAAATTATTGTCATCAGCAAAAAAACAGCAACAATCTTGCGAAGCTTACGTAAATACACCTTTAATCAATAATTAGAAGTTAGTAATTTATTGAAATTCAAAACTATTTTCCAGAATTAAAAAAAATTGTCAAAATCTAGTATTTAATCATCTTCTACATTGTCAGGGTCAGTAGAGGGTTGCAATCATAAATTTTATGCTTGGTCTGGGTAAGTACTGAAGCTTCTTTTTGGGTAATTCTTCTTTGCTCATCATTAGGTAACTAGAATAGATTTAAACCAAATGAAAAATTATGGAAGAATATAAAAGGTAATTTTAATATTTCTGTAATAAATACATTTTTTATTTATAAAAAAATTAGTCCAAACCAATCGACATAAATAGTTTAATTTAATAATAATGTGATTCTAACTGGAGTCTTGGATTCAAATCGTCTTTCCAAATCTTGGCAACGTGGTCTGTAAGGTTTCCACCAGTAAACTGCCTTCAATTACCTTTTGAAAATTTTTTTACTAAAGTGTCATTTTCATTTATATCTTCTTTTGGCTCCCGTTCTTTCAATTTTTCTTCTTTTTCCAAGATGCTTAACCTTGTTTTCCTCAATTTCAGCTATCGAACCTTCTTCTAATTCTTGGTTTTGGTCTCTACGCCTTGTTTTCCTTTGTTTCCTTGTTTCCTCCCGTTGGTATTTTATAAAGAAATTAACCATTTCCTTTAAATTTTGACAAAAAAATGCTGGATCAGCATCGCCACGCGTAGTGTGAATTATTCGAAACCGTGATTCCATCTTCATGATTACAAAAAGTGCTGGTAGTTGATCAGGTTTTATGAAGAATACTTTATCCATATCTTCAGAACTTATATGTGGACGTAATACAGTCTCCAATTTTTTTACATTCTTATTAAATGTCATGTCCCATCCCCATAGCACAAAATAATTTTCTAAAAAGTTCTTTGCAATTTCAGAACCCAACACTTGCGAACAAAATATATTGGAGAACATACTGTGATTGTGGTGCAAATAAAGCCCTAACATCCTATTCTGGCATTGTTGCAACGCATTACTTAAAGTTCCTAAATAAAAAGGAGCGTGAGAATGTCCATATCGAGCTGTATATCCTTCAATGAAACAAGTGCTTGCAATTAGTTCGTCATCATCCACATCTTCAGGAATAAAAGGTATCAAACGGCTACTTAGAGGTTTTAATTTATTTTTTGAATAAATGATTCCACATAATTATCTTCCATCAGAAGAATCGTCCGATACTGACATTATCATTGAAATAAAGTCCATTTTTTTTAATTCTTTGTGGTTATTACAAACATTTAACTTAACCAATATTCTAATGCAGTACAACAATAATTCTAATACAATAACCTTAGTTATCAAGGTTTGCGTGCGTTTGTCGCGCATCTGCGATAAGTTGATAATAAAACACAAAACCGTAACAAGAGTAATTGGAATTTTTATCAAATCGTCGTTGAAAAAATCAAAAACCTCAACAAAACATGGCGAAGAAGAACTAACCGCCCAATTGTAGACAGTTGGGGCAAATTGGAAGGTTTTTTTATGACTCGCAAGCGACTCGCTCTTGGATGGCTGACCGTGTGGTGACCAATTTAAGAAAGCTGATTAACGTTGCTGACTAAGCAGGCTGGTTGAAAAAACAGCTAGACTACTTCTCATTCTGGATTAATCTGTCCAATATTAAAATAAGCTTAAAGTAAATAATAACAATTGAGTTACTCTGAGGCGCAACACTAATCAAAGGTCCGCATATTTGGATGAGAGCAAATCTCAAAACAATCGCAAGTAATAGAAACCATAACAATTGGTTACATTTTTTTATTAATCAAAATATTAGTAACTTGAAGCATGCTATATACTGTATATGTTATATAGTACGATTTTGCAAAACAAACCCTAAAATTAAAAATAAAGGTTTAAAGCTGAAAGAGTTCTCTCGACGTACTCCATTGTATCGTGCACGATATTTAATTTCCATTTAAGTAATTTGTACAGATCTCCAAGACTGTTAATGTGATAATCGATGAAATATACTTCCGTTGAACCTAATTGAGCCTGAGGATATGTCGTAACGCCAGTTAATACCAAAAGGTTTTGGTAACCACAGTGCATTGCGAACGCAATGTCCTGCTGCAACCTTAAACAGAAAAGGATTATGGACGCCAATTTGGGATAAGGGTAAAACTTACGAATCTCCAATAAATAAAGTTCTTGCTCTTTGAATTGGATACTTATTTGTGATATACTCATTTAGGTATAACGAAGGTTTTCCAAACCTAATAGGACTTTTCCAGTTACTTCGGTTAACAAGTTTTGGAATTCAAGTTGACCTAAATTTAAAAAACCGTTGCAATTTTTAGATCGAATACTCGGAATGTTACCTTCGAATGTTTTATTTGGGCTAACCGATAACGTTTTATCGTCTGTTCCAATCAAATATATCACATCAGGTCTCTTGAGGTAACAGATTGCTTGGAGTAGATTCTATAACTTAGGTTTATGTCAAAATCAAATAAAACGGCCCCAACTTTGGAATTATCCTGTATATTGTCGATCAGTTCTTCATACGAATCGAGATGCTTATCCAACTGAAACGAATTAGACAAATTGTTCGAGCAGTTTGACCTATGCAAAGTGAAGTAATTCAAATTCTATAGATTTGTATTTAAAATTAGAAACAATTTCAATGTATAGAAAATAAACTAAACTTTAACCTTGACCTGATATGATAAAATATAACAAAGAATGACACAAATGTTCTTGAATAAAATTTTATGACGCTCATCATTGACAAAAGTTCAATGTAAGATGAAAAAATGATAGCAAACCTGTTTATTGGCAACTTTGATTTTTGCATCCAGCAGATTTTGCTTCAAAAGTTGTGATCCCAACACAAAAACTTCTTTCTTAAATTTAATTTGCTTTAAGTATGCAATCATGGCTAAACTTGGTATAATGATGTCGTTCCGATCGATTTCAATTTTTAATTGTTTTGCATGTTTGACCATGTACTCGACTCCCGACATACTTGAATTGCTAACCAAATATATACGTTTTCCGCATTTTCTCAAAATTGAGACGGTTTCTGGAACTCCAACAAACGATGCATTGTGCGTCCACAGTGTTCCTGAAAAAAAAAGTTGGAAAAATAGAAAGAAAAGGTTCCCAATAATTTTGTTCCTGCTGTGCTGGGAATTACCTCCAGTGTCACACAAAACAGTATCAAATGAGTCCATAAATGACTTGAGATCAGCGTTATTCACATTATTCAAATTTTTGAACGCCATTTCAGCAGAAATTGCTGCTTACATCGACACAGTTTTACCAATATTAAAAATTATTTCTCGACGTTATTTGTTATATCTTTTATCTTTAATGATGGCAACTTAATTAGTTAAATTAGAAAATTAAGCTTTCTAATTAGGGTATGACATAGGCAGAAGGAAATAAACATTAATCGAACCTCTAAAAATAAATACAACAAAATAGGCTTTGAATAAATTCCAACGCCCAATATTCAGATATTATTTGGGTCAACGTTTTTGAGTTGGTAAAAATAGCTTTTTATTACTTTAATAGTGTATTGTACGACAAGGTGGTAAAAAGATAACAGTTCCGATGTTAAATGTTTCATTTGCAACAGCGGTCGACCCTGGTAATCACAGCAACTAAGGAGTAAACGAAGACAAAAAGTAACAAAAGCTGTTTCGGTTAACATTGATTGCAATCTGCACCCTGTATATGTATTCTTTGACCATCCTGTATTTTCAGTTATCCATTAATTAACAATACAAGCCGTTGTGCGATAAACTTTTGAATTATAAAAATTGTAACCTCAAATGTTAAACATTCGATTGTGAATAAAAATGGCGCTGGTAGAAGAAATTTGCGGAACAGCACCAATTAAACAATTTTATAATGATATACACATTATATTAATTTCGTAATTTTCGCAGAAAAACTTAAAATTCTCTTTGCTAAATTTTATATTTCCAGATTATCGATATTATTTCTATTTTCTGTGCAGACCATCATCTATTTTACCATCACGTCAAGCATTGGCAGAGGTAAAAAACTACCCAAAATTTTAAATTGATATTTACTTAATATATTTTTTTAGAAATCAGACAATTTAGATTTTTCTTTAGGTGGAATAAAATGCTCTACAAGTTTGCAAATTAAAAGTTTTCCCGCCAAGACTTTGGCGTGCAAAAAGTTCCTCTGGAATTATATTGGAACATATTTTTGGCGAGGTCTTCCTGATGTTTATTATGTTTTTTTTTCGTTCATGGTGTAATAATTCAAACAAGGCAACAATTTATAATATTTATTTCTTTATAATTTATGAGAATTTCAATAATAAAATTTTAAAAGTTCTGTTTGTGTATTACTTGGTGATTAATATACAATAAAGCAGTGGCAACAAAACACTTATACTGCAAGATTACAAAATTGCGAAAAAAATTAAAACTATTTTATTTGAATTGGGGATTGAACGTCCATCTTAATTTTTAATTATTTCTTTTTATTATTTTCCTTTTGGTATCTTTTTATTACTGCTGTTAGGTCTCCAATATTGTTTATATAATAATCAAATGGCCAACGACCATTAACCGCTTTTTCTGCTTGTTGGATGGTCTGAAGGTTGTTCAACACCAATAGGCCTTCATAGCGACTTCTACTAGCAAACAGCATATCGTTATCCAGCCTAAAAACCAAAATAAACTCAGATTAGATCAATAATCTCATGAATATATCCAGAGAAAGCGTTTTATCATTTTTTCCTGGTTTTGAATAAAAAATTCTAGAATAGCAACTAAGAGAAAATGGTTTTAAGCACAACATAATCAAAACTCAACCATGTAGATGAAATGTGCAAGTAAAATATTGAAACGTAGAGAAAGCGTTTTTTCATTTTTTTCCCTGGTTTTAAATTATAAAAAATTCCAAAATAGCAACTAAGAGAAAATGGGATTTAAGCACAACATAATCAAAACTCAACCATGCAGATGAAATGTGCAAGTAAAATATTGAAACGTAGAGAAAGCGTTTTTTCATTTTTTTCCTGGTTTTAAATTAATAAAAATTCCAAAATAGCAACTAAGAGAAAATGGTTTTTAAGCACAACAGAATCAAAACTCAATCATGCAGATGAAATGTACAAGTTAAATATTGAAATGTAGAGAAAGCGTTTTCTCAATTTTTTTCCTGATTTTGAATTTAAAAATTCCAGAATAGCAACTAAGAGAAAATGGTTTTTAAGTACAACATAATCAAAACTCAACCATGCAGATGAAATGTGCAAGTTAAATATTGAAACGTAGAGAAAGCGTTTTCCCAATTTTTTTCCTGATTTTGAATTTAAAAAAATTCCAAAATAGCAACTAAGAGAAAATGGTTTTTAAGCACAACAGAATCAAAACTCAATCATGCAGATGAAATGTGCAAGTTAAATATTGAAACGTAGAGAAAGCGTTTTCTCATTTTTTTTCCTGATTTTGAATTTAAAAAATTCCAGAATAGCAACTAAGAGAAAATGGTTTTTAAGCACAACATAATCAAAACTCAACCATGCAGATGAAATGTGCAAGTTAAATATTGAAACGTAGAGAAAGCGTTTTCTCATTTTTTTTCCTGGTTTTGAATTAATAAAAATTCCAAAATAGCAACTAAGGGAAAAATGAGTTTTAAGCACAACATAATCAAAACTCAACCATGCAGATGAAATGTGCAAGTTAAATATTGAAACGTAGAGAAAGCGTTTTTCATTTTTTCCTGGTTTTGAATTAAAAAATTCCAGAATAGCAACTAAGAGAAAATGGTTTTTAAGCACAAAATAATCAAAACTCAACCATGCAGATGAAATGTGCAAGTTAAATATTGAAACGTAGAGAAAGCGTTTTTTTAGTTTTTCCTGATTTTGAATTTAAAAAAATTCCAGAATAGCAACTAAGAGAAGCACAAAATAGTCAAAACTCAACCATGCAGATGAAATGTGCAAGTTAAATATTGTAAAACTTTCGTAAACATTTGAAATCATAAGAAAAACTGTTTACTCACGAATCTCCTATGTACAAAGTTCTTGATTTATCATTTCCATATTTGGATTCTATGTAACTAGCAAGATTAGTAGACGGTTTTCCAAACTTAACAGGTGGTTTACACGATATATTCTTAATCATATTTTGAAAAACTTGCTGGCCTAAAATTTTGAACCTTACAAACCACTCAACAACATAATGTTTCTTACTGATTACCCATCGCATATGAATCAGGTCCAGTAGGAATTTTGGGGTAACTTCCAGCGGTTATATACCGAACTTCTGGTCTTTGCAGATACGTCAACGCCTTGAGAAAAGTGGAATAATCAAAATTTAAGTCAAAGTCAAATATGACTGCCCCAATATTTTGGTTATCGATAACATTGTTAAGCAACTCATCAAAATTGTCTTTAAACGTTTCGGGCTGAAGAAAAATAAATTAAAAGCTGTAAACCGATAACTTTATTGTACTTACTCCAGGATTGGCAACGGTAAACCCTGCATTACCAAAAGCTTGCTTCAAATTTGGCGTACCCAAAACAAAAATTTCCTTATCAAATTCCACTTTTCAAGATAATGAATGATTGCCAAACTTGGCAAAACAACATCGTTGGAATTGAAACCAAAATTGAAATTGTTGGTTTTTTCCAAAACTCCCAATGCCCCGGAACTGCTGTTGTCCGTAACCAAAATGACTCTTTTTCCGATATCACGTAAACCCTGTACCGTTACTGCAGCTCCATTGATTTCTTTCTTTTGGATCCACAGAGTTCCTAAAAATTAGGTATCCTTATTAGATCATAAAGCTACATTTTGTTACCAGAACCGCTGATCAAAACAGTGTCAAAAGAATCAAAATATTCTTTTAACTCGAAATTTGTTAACGCTTCCAAATTTTTGAGAGCCATTGGAAATCTTTATGCATATAATTTATTCATAATGAGATGAACGCTGAATAAAATCGTAATTGCCTAATTAGAAATTGCTATCTCAATTAGTCAATTTTAACAAATTATACTTCGAATAATCAAATGTAACATTTTTCTTAATGTTAATTAACAAAAGTTTGGAATTTTAAAAATAGAAAACCAGAAAAGACGGAGACCTACTGTTGGCAACCGTTGAAACGAAAAAAATCTAAAAAAAAAAATTAATACTTTTTTTCCAGAGTAAGACTTTCAAGTTGGAATAAGTAGAGTTACCCTAAAAGTAACAGATCTCGCAAATATCACAGACGATATCACAGAATTGCTGGCATTCACATGCGCAAAAGCGCGACGCGGTGGTAGAAATCGCTTTGCCTAAACCGGCTTTGACATGCTAGATATCTACTTATACCATTTTTTCCCAACGAAAACCAACAGATAACTCACCACAACGAAGCGGACTTCCGCTTTTACATCTACGGATAATGGAAACTAATATTTTTTTTGACAAAAGCTTGCCACGATGATTTCCTGTTATCCTGGAAGGAAAAAACATCTTACGGGAGCTGTAGAAGAGAAATATATTCTTGGAATACAATCTTATTTTATTTGCTGGTGATGTCCAACCAAGGATATCAACCAATAAAAACCTACCGAGCTATGGTGAACATCTGTAGAGCAATTAAAATAAAAAGAAATAAAAGAAAGACGACGGCAGCACTGCCCAATACTAGCAATTTAAAATTGAAAAAAGGCCCATAAGCTGATCGAGAGCTTCCTTTCAGACAGGGCCGTTTTCGCTATCTCAATATACTCTTTCCAAACATACTGAACTTGTATTGTTACCATTTAAATATTAAAGGTAAACGGCAGGATAATATAATCTGAAATAAGGACATTTGAACCAGGCGAAACCAGGTACGAAAGCTAGTAAATAATAATAATATTCGACAGCAAAAAATTAGTTTTAATAATTTTGTAAACCATTTAGGTTTTATTTATTTTAAATTATAATTACATTTATTTTTAGAAAAATTCAAATGTAAATAATGTTTATAATATAAATCATAATATAGCTTATCACTCTAAAATAATATTGAACTAACTAAACCATGAAAAAACGTCAGAATGATACAAACATTACAAAGCAGTTAATTTCAAAATAAACATTAATGTGATAAGCTAAATTTTTCTAAAAGATTTTAATTAAATTACATAACATAAATTTGGGGTTCCCAAAATAAATTTTTACCACTGCGGAACAAACTAAATTATAAAAGAATACTGTTTGGAAAATACAAATTATTAAATAAATAAGAATATCCGGTAGACACATGGGCGCCTCGCAGTGGAATATTACATAGTTAAACGTAATTATTTGACTAGTAAAGTTTAAACCCACATCAATAAAAAAAAATTGAATTATTTAGGCTTTCTTTGGCGTTTTTGTTGGATTTAAACCATTCATATTTTTATTAATTAATGGGCCTAAATCTCCTAAACTGCTGATATAATAATCTGGATACAAAGCTGTGTCTGCAGTTTGTTTGGCATCCTCCAATGTTGCTACTCCTGTTAAGACTAAAAGTTTTTGATATCCCGAGCTGGAAGCGAAGCCCATATCAGAATCCAAACTGAAACAAAAAAATTATAAAATATTGCTAATTACTAAAATAAACCAACTTACGAGTCTCCAACGAATAATGTTCGTTTTGGATCCCCAATATTATATCTTTCCATGATGAATTCGTTCAAATGTGGTGAAGGCTTTCCGAAAGTTAATGGTTCCCTCTTAGACAACTGCGACAACAAAGTTTGAAAATGCCCTGGACCTAAATCAAGAAAAAAAATTTTATTGGAAGACTCAAAATATTTATAATTGCAAATTTTTACCTAATAGGATTGTATCAGCGGTAAATGGAATTAGTCTATCGGCAGATCCTATGATGAAATGAACGTCGGGACGTTTCAAATGAACCAAAGCTTTTTGTATGGATAAATAATTCAAATTGAAATCCACGTCGAAAACTATCGCTCCAATATCGTGGTTATCTCCAACTTTCTGGAGCAAAGCTTCCACGCTCCCTTCAATTACTTCCATTTCTGTTTTCATAACTTTAAATCCGGCATCGGTCAAATCCTTCTTCATCAAATCGGTTCCAAAAACATAAATTTGCTTATCAAAATTAATTTTTTCAAGTGATTGATAACCGCAAGAGTTGGAATTGTTATATCATCGATGTGCGAGTTATATTTGAAACCTTCCATTCGATCGTGCATCCCTTTGATCCCAAATGTGCCATTGTTGGAAACAAATCGGATTTTTTTTCCTATTTTTCTTAACGAAGTAAACGTTTCAGGTATACCATCAATTGGTTTCAAAATTGTCCATAAAACGCCTGAAAATTTAATTTATGAAAACATTTCATACTGAAAGTAAATTATTTAACAATTAAAAAAATATTTACCATCACAATCCGTTAAAATGTTATCAAAAGAATTTAGGAACTTTTTAAATTCTTCACTGCTCATGGTTGCCAAATTTTGTAAACCCATTTTGATAAGCCGAAGTTTCGCACACTTTCACTGCTAAACAAATAATTATTAATGTTACTCGCAGATTAATGTTATATACTAAGTAACCAACCTGACTATATATAAAATGACGGGAAGATGAATTGGAAAATGCGGTTGGTGATTACCCACAACGGGTTTTTTATAGTATGTACAAAAATTTACAGTGTCGTCACAGTTCTTACGGTAAAACTTACTTACCATAAGTTCTTAACCTTTTTTAAAACAAAAGGTTTTATTAAAATAAAAATTAATCAGGACAAACAAGCTTATTTACTTTAATACAAGAAAATATTTATTGCTGTAAGATTTTTATTAAATAATGTAACAAAGGTTTATTTGCCTATTCATAGAGATGACGTGCGTGAGTGGTCGCGCCCCTCCTCCAAATCTACCTTGAATATCAAAAAGGTGCATAATATGATAATTAGTCTAAATCAAATTTGTATAAATATAAATCAAAATAAAAAATAGTTTATTTTATGCATAATGAGTATATTAGCCCTGCGGATTATAACCAGTGCGCTGCCCGCTACAGGGTTTTACCAAATCATGCAATCTAAATCTATAAATAAACTTCCGGTTAATCCATATTACACGGTTAAGTAAGATTGTATGTGGTAGGTATTTTGAATAAGTTTTGAAAAAAAATTTTTTAATTTTAATATTCTATTCATGAAAGATGCTATGACTTGAGTTGGGTTACAGAAATCAGATTTTTAACACTTTGAGTATGGCCTCCCGGTCTCCAAAACTATGATTTCTAGTTGAGGTTTCTAGTTTTAATTTAAAACTCAGGGGTATGGAGGATGTAACTACCGGAAAATTGTATGCAAGACTCAAGGAGGCCAACTTTTGAACAATTCAAAGCAGGGTATTTCTAAACAAAAATGAGTCATAACGTGCAAATTTTTGGATTTTTTGGTCAAAGGTCGAGTTTCGAAGGACAGATTTAAGCAAACAGGGAGACAGACACCCACAGTTTATGACCTTTTTATGCACTAGAAGGGCAGGTAGAAATATCCAATACTATTTATAGATCTATCGCCAGTCGGATAAATACCGGGTGTTTATTTTAAATCTTTCAGGGATAAATATCTCAAAAACCAAACCTCAGATGGAAAAATATTATGTACAACAGTTCTATAATTAATTGACTTTTCAAGGTTTTGAAAGTCAACTTTGTTTTTAAATGGCGTCTTTATTTTTTAGCAGATTTAGATTTTAAATAAAAATAAACAACTTTTTGCAGAAATTTTACATAAAACAAAAAAATTCGATTATTATAATAAAGACATTTTAATAATCAAAATTTTACAATGCTGTTATTTATTGGTATAAATAGTAGAAAAATGTTTGTAATAATAATAATAATTAAAGCAATCATAGCCTTCCATCGATCGGTTAAAAAATTAAATTTCGATTAACCAACTGCAGTTAATTTAAATGTTTTTATTTTGTTTCAACGTATCTTACTCGTAAAGTCTAGGTGGGATAAGAAAGGTTTTTTTTACAGAAGTTGTTTCTTTTCGTGCACAATCTGAATCTACTAAAAAATATAAAATGCCATTTAAAAAAATAAAGTTGACCTTTAAATGACCTTGAAAAGATCAACTAATTAGCAAAATAATTATACCGTATTCTGTCCCCCTCCCTATTATACAACTTTTACCTGAAACATTTTTTTATCTGACGTTTGGTTTTTGAGATGTTTACTGCCGGAAGTTTTACAATAAACACCCGGTATAATCAACGAAAAATTGGAATTTGATGTCAAAGATTCTAGTATTATTTGGTCTAGGGCGTTGGACGTCGATTTTTGCACTAAATGCTTGTACAACCTTTAATGTTAACACTCATCTCCGATTATAAAATAGCGAAATGAGTCACTAAAGTTAAAAGTGGAATGTGGAGCAGAGAAAAAACGCGTAATGGAAGAGCTGTTTTTTTCATTATGCAATTGAATCGGCGTGTATAAAATTTTTCCAAGAAAGCTAACTCAGTAAGGGGCTTTCCATAACGGACGTGTGCAATTTTTTAACCCCTTCCTTTATATATTTTACAGTATTATTTGAAACAAGTGAAAACGAATTTGGAGCACAGGAAAATAGATTTGGTGCAAATGAAAACAAATTTGCAAATGTTTCAAACCTGTATTCGTTTGCTTCAATAATACTGTAGAAGGTGTATTCACGTGTCCCTCCGTCCGTCCATATTTTAAACTAAGGATCATACAACCAGTTGGGGGACGGTCACGAAACCCGAATTCGGATTTTCATAATTTTTGAAGTGAATTACGAAAGAAGACATCGTTCTCTACACATTAAAAAAAATTGCAGTTGATCCACAAATTTTGGAAAAAACCGGCTTTAAAAATTAATTTGGAATGCAATTTTGTCATTAGCTTTTTTGAACTGTAACCCCGCCCATCAAAATTAAAATAGGTTGTGAGGACAGTAAAGATACCAAAATCTCGTTTTTTACAACAAATTATGAAGGATGAGGGTTTAATTAAACAATAAAAAAATTAAATTTGTGATCGGGCAATAAATTTTGGAAAAAATTCACTTTTTGTGTGAATCCAACTCTAGATGTAGTTGCGTTTATCAAAACTGCTTGTAGCGCCCGCTGATCTCTGAACTTGATAATTATACATAAAATCAAGATTAAAATATATAGACATTACTAAAATATTTTTAAAAAAATTAAAAAACTTCTTTTAAGTTGCAAACCCCCTACTTAGCACCCGAACCTCCTGGGGGTCCGCAGAAGCTTCACAATCCCGCTTAGTTTCCTTGGTGTATTTCAAACCCTCACTTCTTAGACCTATTACATTTTGATGTTGCTAGTTTCTCTATAGATCACTTGATACTGAAAGCCATAAGTTTTCTAATTTATCTATTACAGTTTGAATGCGCCCCAGACCCCCCGGTTTTTACAATCGTGTTTTTATTTAGTTTGAACTTTTGAGATTTTTTACTTAAATTTGACTTGTTAAATTTAGGATAACAAATCAATTTAATTCACATTTTTAAATTTTTTTTGTATATTCGATTTTGTAATAATTTTTTTGTGTTTACATTTTTGCAAGCATGCAATTGTCACACCTAGCACACACAGAAATCCGCTAATGCTTACATGGATGAATTTGTTTATTGTTTCATATCGATTATTACTTTTGTATTGTCATCATTATCATCTTCACGTGTTGGACGTATTGTCCGTTACGTCACTTTGTCCCATGTTCTTAAGATTCGTTTATATTTAAACATAAAGTCTTATCGCGGTTCCGTTATTCGCGGTTTCAGTATTCGCGGAAGAAAAATTGAGACCACTTTCTGTATTCGCGGCCGAAAATTTCATTATTCGCGGATTAATAATTTACGATTTTGAATATTATAATTTATATTCAAAACTCAAAATTAAATAATAATATTTAAACGAAAAAATTTAGACTTCAAGGAGGTTCTTGTTTTGGACAATGCTCCGGGTCACCCTTGTGAGCTTGAAACTATGCATCCGAATATTAAGGTGATATTTTGCCTCCGAACACGACGACTTTACTTCAACCAATGAACCAGGGAATAATTCAAGCTTTGAAGTTCTTTTACATTAGGCGAACCTTTAAAATCATTCTGGATATCATGGAATGTGATTCTGACGTGAGTTTTATGGAATTCTGGAAAAATTTAACATAGCAATGTGCATTGTTAACATAAAGGAATCGTTACAAGAGCTCAAGCATTCATACACATTGCAATCATATTGGAAAAACTATAGGTTGATCTAACAGTCTGTGAAAGTGAGGATTTAAACAAATTAAAACATTAACTGACACAATTGTACAAATTGCTAATGGAATAGGACATGATGGTTTTGAACAGATAGATTCGAGTGACGTTCAAGAGCTGCTTCAATCACACGATGAAGATTTAAGTGAAGCCGACTTGCAGGAAATGTTAAAACCCTTCAAGCTTCAACATCTTACAATGATACGATGACAATCACCTTAAAAAACCTGACTGCAGGTTTCCGAATGGCAAATGAACTGTGTGATCACTTCATTAAAATTGACTCGTTTTTGGAAAGAAGCCTTGCTTTAAAAAGGAAAATTGAAGTTGTCACAGCTGAATACTATGCGGAATTAAAAGGCATTTTAAAGACGGCAAAGCAAGAAAAATTACTAAATATTTTAAACCAAATAATTCAAACAATAATAATTAATAATAATGATAGGTATGTGATTAAACTGATTTTATTTTTATCTATTTTATTTTATTTTCGTACCTTGGAACCCAACCCTTGCATTTCCATACAAATCACTATTCCATATTCACGGTTTCCTTATTCGCGGCATAATTTTAGAACGTATACCCCGCGAATAAGGAGCTTTTACTGTATTTGTTTAGGTATCCGCTCGTTGGTCATTCTTTCAAGGTGTTGCTTCCAATTATTCCTGTAGAGCTTAATGCGGTCGTTTAGGCTGTCGATGTTTAACTTGTTTCGGATATCTGTGTTACGCTGTCTATCAACCCTCTTGTACCCTGCAATCTCCGTCAAGAACCTCATTTCTGCGGTCTGTAATCTCTTTTCTTCACCCTTTGTTAGCGTCCATGTTTCGCTTCCATATGTCACCGTTGGTAATGAGATTGTTTTGTAGAATTTTGTATTGTTCAACTACTAAATTAAAGAGAAAGCGGAGAAAATGAAATTTTTTCTAACAAATTATGAATTTTTGAAAGTGTATGGATCGGTTGGTATGAGGATATGGGGTATACATATCCCCAGGTCTATTATCCATCGTAAGAAAAATAAAATTGCATTATAGAGATTTTACAACATTTTTAAGCATTTAATTTTATTAAAACTCTCAATACTAGGACATTGGAGAGTATTTCATACCTCCGACAAAGCCCCTCCCCTTCCCCCAGTTTAGACACTTTTTTTTATTAAAAGTGAGTTAAATATTTTGGCATACCTGTAGTGGTAAAGTAGATAATCTGATGTAACCTTTAACTCACGTTTAATAAAATTTAACTGTATAAACCGGGGGGGTCGGGGGGGTGGAACATCCTCTAGTGCACCAGTGTAGGGAACCAGGACATTAAATGTTTACAAATTATACAGATTAGAAACGAAAATATACTGGGGTAATTTTGACTCCCACCTCATCCCTAGACACTTATTTTAAATTTAATGTCTCGATTCTCTATAATGATGCACTGGAGGGTGTTCCACACCCCAGACCCCCCGGTTGTAAAATTTTGTATTTTAGATTGTGCTTAGAGACTTATTGCTTAAATATGACTTCATAAATTTAAGATAGCAAATCATTTAAATTCTCATTTATAAAAATTTAAAAACATAATTTCAATTCACTTATAATAAAAATAAACTGCACCGACCGGGGGGTCTGGGGGGTGTGGAACATCCTCCAGTGCACCAGTGTAGGGAACCAGGACATTAAATGTTTACAAATTATGCAGATTGGGAACGAAAATATACTGGGGGTAATTTATACTCCCCACCTCACCCCCTAGACACTAATTTTACATTTAATGTCTCGATTCTCTATAATGATGCACTGGAGGGTGTTCCACACCCCAGACCCCCCGGTCCTAAAATTTTGTATTTTAGATTGTGCTTAGAGACTTATTGCTTAAATATGACTTCATAAATTTAAGATAGCAAATCATTTAAATTCTCATTTATAAAAATTTAAAACATAATTTCAATTCACTTATAATAAAAATAAACTGCACAGACCGGGGGGTCTGGGGGGTGTGGAACATCCTCCAGTGCACCAGTGTAGGGAACCAGCACATTAAATGTTTACAAATTATGCAGATTGGAATCGAAAATATACTGGGGTAATTTATACTTATCTTGCATTTAATGTCTCGATTCTCTATAATGATGCACTGGAGGGTGTTCCACATCCCCCAGACCCCCCGGTCCTAAAATTTTGTATTTTAGATTGTGCTTAGAGACTTATTGCTTAAATATGACTTCATAAATTTAAGATAGCAAATCATTTTAATTCTCATTTATAAAAATTTAAAAACATATGTAATTTTAATTCACTTATAATAAAAATAAACTGCACAGACCGGGGGGTCTGGGGTGTGGAACATCCTCCAGTGCACCAGTGTGGGGAACCAGGACATTAAATGTTTACAAATTAAAAATGGATAAATTTTTAATTACGCCTATCTTCTTAAATGAAACAAGAAAATAAGGGAATATTGTTTAATGCAAGTCTTTATCTTCGTCGACGTTTCACCTCATCTCACGGCTTCCTCAGGACTAAAAATTTATTTTATTAGTCAAAGAACAATACAATTGGTACAAAATTATCCTACCTCAGATATGACAATATGCATTAAGGGGTCGTCCATACAGGACGTCCTTGCTTTGGGAGGAGAAGGGGGGGGGGTTACAAAATGTGACCAAATGTGACAAGGGGGAGGGTTCAAATGTGATGGCCACATAAAAATTTCGTTTTTGGGATTTGTAAAAAAATTGTATTTAAGTATTTTTTTCTAATAATTTTAAAATATTATGATCCCTCCTAAGCTATTTGAAAATTTATTAATATAAAAAATTAAAAAATTATAAATAAAATGTAAAAACTAAAAATTTTAGGGTTTTTCTAAAATGAACGTGAAGCTCAATTTTATAAATAATGAGGGAGGAGTCCTTGATTTGTGACCATTGGACGTTCCGGAAAGGGAAGAGATAAAAAATTGTGACCAACTGAGACAAAGGGCAGGGGGGGGGTAAAAACTTGGAAAAAATTACGGACGTCTTTTATGGACGGCTTCTAACTACAGAAATACGTGGAAGAAGCATATTCGAGCCGGTCATCGGTCAAAATATAAATTACAAACCATAAAATCTCGTGTAAAAGCATCGAAACAAGTCAAAAACTAAACTTGAACACAATTAACATGCATAAGGTAACAATTCGATTTATCTACAAGACAATATTAAAATGCCTAAAGATTGCCATCCACTTTCACTCCAGAACCACACACACGTCTGTAGTTCGCCAAGTTTAACCAATCAAGTCACTAAGCTTCTGGGCATCTTCTCCAAAGTTTATACAATTACTCGTTTTTATATGAAACATTTTGCTTATGTTTCTTTTGATTTTGTTTGCTTCAGAATTCAAAATTTCTGTCAAAATCAAATTTTGCCCAATCAAATCAAATTGATGCTCAGTTTTCGCATGGTGAACCGCTGGTGCCGTGGTGTTATCTACTTTATTTATTGTCATTGTTCCTCCAATATTCTATTCTATATGGGGAGGTATTCTCCAGTTATATTATCTATGGAGTGTTTCAGATTTTCGGAGTCCAGAGCACATCTGCACCCGAGGCCCGAAATTTTAAGAAATTTTAAATTTTAAAATTTCAGATTTAAATAAAGAAAAAATTCCCCCCGGGCCAAAACTAGACTGTAGAGTTGATAACAGTTTCTTAGAAACTGCATGACGAAACTTGCACTTGTCACAATTTTTGCCTTGCGAACTGGTGCGTTGTCTTGCAATACAAGTGCGTTTTTTGTCAATTTCTCTCTTTATTTATTTAGTTTAGATTTTCAATCAATCAAAAATGCCAGTGTATCTTTATTTTTGTAATAAATTGAAAGAATTTCGTCAGGATTCCAAAAGAAAAAAAGGGTGGTCGTAATCTTCAAGTTAGTGACTCCCTACCGTGGTTAAATAATTTGTGCCACTTATAAATCATAGTTTTACCAAGGCAAAAGTGTCACCATAAACTGCCTCCATTTCATTTTCGATGGTTTAAACATTTTTCAAAAAAAAAATAACTGCCTTTTTGTGTCTCATTCCGCGAACTTAAAAATCACCCCTCGTATCATACATATCATTCATTCATATTTTTGGATCTTTACGAAAATTTACGACACTGCCGGACATGGAACCGCGATTTCCCAATTCCCAATTTAATTATTTTTTATTTTTGTAAATAATCTCTAAAAATGGGGTAAAATGAAGTTAATGCAATTTAACTTCCGGTGTATTTGGTACTATTGATGTTTTGATTTAGATGTGTACCAAATTTCCACTGATAACTGGAAATGTTATATTCTTATAAAATTTAACACGTAATACAGATTTCACAAAATGGCGAAAGAAAATGGCGGCTATATTACAGAAAATAATTGAAAAATCGGAGAGGAACTCCATTTTAACCTAATGATTATGAGGTTTTTCTCAAAGTATTGATATTTGAGTTAAAGGATCAATTTTAGAGCGATGTTATTATTATATTGGTTCACAAAATGAATCTAATCAAATTTTCAAAATATTTAAATTTTTCCTATCTTATTGCAACTTCCTAGATCAATAACAGTAGATTTTGCAATTTATTCAATGGTCTACCACTACGCTCAATGATTGAAATAATTTTTTTATCTAAATCTCCAATTATTTAATTATTTAAAAATGTACTTACGAGAAACAATTTAAAATGTGTGCCTCCTGTCGATGAGGCACACGACTGGCGATGTATAGCAACTTACCATTTTTACTGAATATAAAACTTAGAAGATCAGTCTGAATTGACAAAAATAGATTTATATAAAAATAAACGTAAAAGCGTCGTTTGTTGCGAAGCCACGCATAAATCTGCGGTGTTTTAGTGAAAAAATCTTTTCTCGAAGTTCAGATAACTTGAAAAAGATAAAAGTTTTACCTGACATTCGGTATTTTAACTTTTGTAAGGTAAAATCGTGGTCAACTAACCTGGATTAACGTTAACCACCACTTTATCTTTTATTAGTAACCACGTCCACTAACTCATATTTTTTGTGGTTAAATCTAAATTTTACAACTGAACTACTGAAAAAAAAGTTGTATTCAAGTTTTTTTTTCTGTGCCCCATATGAACCTTATTTAGACAAAATTCCAGAAGCATCTTCAGTTGTTTTAGGACTGTGAATGTAGATGAAAAATTCGAATCACAACTGCAAATGATGGAGTGGCGCAGTCTAAGATTTTCCCACTAATTATGTACTATGTCCATCACAATTTTCTCTAAACAGCTGATAGAATGTTGATCATCGATTGGCGAAATTAGACTTGAAGTGAAAGATCATAAATCTTAAAGAACTTTATCCAAAAACATCAGATTTTATATCATCAGAAATTAATTTATAATTTAAAAAAATTGAAAATTTTGATCAAATCTAGAAGTGAACCAGTGGAGAAACCGGTCTTGCGGAATTTTCCGCATTCTCTGTATAAGAATTACATATTTTTTCCAGGATTCAATTTAGGTAATTACATAATTACTTTATTTTTGATCTAAAAATGTCCGAAGTTTATCTCTTGATTGAATGCCTATAATCACCATTATTATTAATTACCGATGAGATGATTAATTAAATGGGATGCATAAAATGCAAACATAATTAAAGTTAGTATACTAATTCACAAATAATTATTCTATGTTTTATTAGTCCTTGAACCATAACGACTCGAATAATAAAAAACAATTTTGAAAATCCACAGAATAATTATTTAAAACCTTAATTGTATATAAACATACACATAGTAGTTAGTACATATTTAGTTATTTTCCGTCTACGTATAATAGAAATACCAGAATATGTCAGTTTTCCCATTGGAAAGGCATTGACATTATTTATTCAATGGTCAATTAGAGGCACCAATAGAGCAAATACTAATAGTCCTTTTATAACCTTTCTCATCAGCGGACATGAGCAAGTTTGTATAATTCAAATTTTTTTTAATTTATCTAAGAGGATTTGAAAGCCACACCTTGATAGCAATAAGTAAAATAAATTTTCTGCAAACCACAAGATTGTAAAAGTGGTCAAAATTGAGGTGAAGTAGCGTAAATTATTATTTATAACTTTTAATCGCAATTCCGGACGACATTTAATACTACAAAAATCTTCAATTTAACAATAGTGGAGTACATTTTTCATTCAATTTTAAAAAAACTTCGAGCCCATTCACCCGGCTTAGTATTTTGTGCACATCCATTAATTATTATAAAAGTAAATAATATTCAATGACACACCACAGTCTACAACTTGATAAGTGCTGCGATTAGAACTGTTTTGCGAAACCAGCACTGAGGTAGATTTACGGGCTTGAACTTTAGTCTAGCGAAAATAGCATTTAAAATGTAAGAAATTGCTGTATTTTTAAAAATTTGCACAGACACATTTATTGATGCTCAAGGATCTAGCGCCTTACGTTGAGGTAGGTCCCCCAAATGGGAGAAAGGATACTGGTGGGACTTTATCTTAAAGAATCTAGATATCTACTTATGCCATTTTTGTTCAACGAAGATCAACATATAACTGAGCGGGATAGAGGTACTCTCTTCAACAGCATAAAGAACATTAGCATTGGAGATTTTAATGCCAAAAAATCGCAACGAAGGCAATATTCCCATTTTTGAGAAAGATCTTTCCTAATTGATTTAGGCATTTAAACTTCGCTTTGGCTCACTATTAATACTTCTGGTTGTTGAATGGCAGATATTGGAAGAGAAAATAGGGTTGCAAATAGTTTCCTCAAAAAAAAGCCGCATAACAGTTAAAGATAAGTTTAGAGGGAAGTAACTGACACTGCATTAAAAAAATTTAATCAAGCTCTAGTATTGCCATGAAACAGTTTTGACTTGACTTACTCATGCAAAGCTTGCAATTTCAGATCAGACCAGACGAAACTATGCGGATAAAGAGAGAAAATGAAAGTAAATGAGAGTCAACTAGAATGAATTTTTCCCAATTCAGCCGCACATCCAAAATTGAGTGAAATATTATATAACGTGGTAGATTAGACAGTCTTTACGGCATCACTATTTGATGAGTGAGGGAACCGCCGCTATTCCGCAACGGTTAAGGGTGCGATCCAAATCGATTAATAAACGACGACTATTGTAGATGAGATTCTTTTGGTTTTCTAGCAAAAATCACAGCCACTATGATCTCACCACAACGAAGCAGACTTCCGCTTTAACATCTACAGATAATGGAAACTAATATTTTTTTTGGGGCAAAAGCTCACCACGATGATTGGCAAAATGAATAATTGCCGGGTTCTAACAGCATCTCTGAGACTACAGAATACTTCAAAGTAGCAACTATTCCAAAGCTATCTTGGAAAGAAGTAAGTTATCCTGGTCCTGATAAGAAATAAAGCAGGAATACTTTTAACTTTGTTAACTAAAAAAAAAATCTTACGGGAGCTGTAGAAAAGAAATATATTCTTGAGATACAATCTCATTTTATTTGCTGGTGATGTCCAACTAATGAAAACCAACCAACCGTATATTTATTTTTAAATTATAATTACATTTATTTTTAGAAAAATTCAAATATGTAAATAATGTTTATAGTATAAATCATAATATAACTTATCACTCTAAAATAATATTAAACTAACGCCACGCAGTGGAAAATTACATAGTTAAACGTATTTATTTGACTAGTAAAATTTAAACCCCCAATATTAAAAAAAATTGAATTATTTAGGCTTTCTTTGGCGTATTTGTTGGATTTAAACTATTCATATTTTTATTAATTAATGGGGCTAAATCTCCCAAACTCCTAATGTAATAATCTGGATATAAAGCTGTGTCTGCAGTTTGTTTTGCATCCTCCAATGTTGATACTCCTGTTAAGACTAAGAGTTTTTGATATCCCGAGCTGGAAGCGAAGCCCATATCAGAATCCAAACTTAAATAAAAAAATTATAAAATATTGCTAATTACTAAAATAATACAACTTACCAGTCTCCAATGAATAATGTTCGTTTTGGATCCCCAATATTATATCTTTCCATGATGAATTCGTTCAAATGTGGAGAAGGCTTTCCGAAAGTTAATGGTTCCCTCTTAGACAACTGAGACATCAAAGTTTGAAAATGCCCTGGACCTAAAGCAAGAAAAAGAATTTTATTGGAAGCGTCAAAATATTTAATTGCAAATTTTTACCTAATAGGATTGTATCAGCGGTAAATGGAATTAGTCTATCGGCAGATCCTATGATGAAATGAACGTCGGGACGTTTCAAATAGACCAAAGCTCTTTGTATAGATAAATAATTCAAATTGAAATCCACGTCAAAAACTATCGCTCCAATATCGTGGTTATCTCCAATTTTCTGGACCAAAGCTTCCACGCTCCCTTTAATTACTTCCATTTCAGTTTTTATAACTTTAAATCCGGCATCGGTCAAATCCTTCTTCATCAAATCGGTTCCAAAAACATAAATTTGCTTATCAAAATTAATTTTTTTCAAGTGGTTGATAACCGCAAGAGTTGGAATTGTTATATCGTCGATGTGCGAGTTATATTTGAAACGTTCCATTCGGTCGTGCATCCCTTTGATCCCAAATGTGCCATTGTTGGAAACAAATCGAATTTTTTTTCCTAGTTTTCTTAACGAAGTGAACGTTTCAGGTATACCATCAATTTGTTTTAAAATTGTTCATAAAACGCCTAAAAATGTAATTTATGAAAACAATTCATACTGAAAGTAAATTATTAAACCATTAAAAATATATTTACCATCACAATCCGTTAAAATGTTATCAAAAGAATTTAGGAACTTTTTAAATTCTTCACTGCTCATGGTTGCCAAATTTTGTAAACCCATTTTGATAAGTCGAAGTTTCGTACACTTTCGCTGCTAAACAAATAATAATTTATGTTACTCGCAGATTAATCTTATATACTAAGTAACCAACCTGCCTATATAAATATGTCGGGAAGATGAAATGGAAAAAGCGATTGGTGATTTTCCACAACGGGTCTTTATAGTATGTACAAAAATTTACAGTGTCGTCACAGTTCTTACGGTAAAACTTACTTACCATAAGTTTTAACCTTTTTTAAAACAAAAGGTTTTATTAAAATAAAAATTAATCAGGACAAACAAGCTTATTTACTTTAATACAAGAAAATATTTATTGCTGTAAGATTTTTATTAAATAATGTAACAAAGGTTTATTTGCCTATTCATAGAGATGACGTGCGTGAGTGGTCGCGCCCCTCCTCCAAATCTACCTTGAATATCAAAAAGGTGGAACTCGGATGACCGCAGTTCTTAGGCTTCTATACAGCTACCTTTTGGTTTACAATTATATAATACTAGCTGGATACCCGGCTTCGGCCGGGTCTCATTAAAAGGTGGAACTCTGCCTTTGTCTGAATGATTGAATAGCTGGATACCCGGCTTCGCCCGGGTCTCATTAAAAGGTGGAACTCTGCCTTTGTCTGAATGATTGAATAGTAGATACCCGGCTTCGCCGGGGTCTCGTTAAAAGGTGGAACTCTGCCTTTGTCTGAATGATTGAATAGCTGGATACCCGGCTTCGCCGGGGTCTCCTATAATTAAAATACTTTGCCTTTGTGTGAAGTATTTAGATTTTCAGTATCCTGCTTCGCTTAAGGTTTTCTTCTCGACGAAATCTTGCTTCCCGTTGCTAGAGCGTTTCAGAATGATTTTAGTGTTCCCGTTGTCGAGTGTTTCAGAACGGTTTATATTGTACTCTACAATTTTCTCTACAGCTTTTCTTCTCCAGTATTTCAAATCACTTATAATAGTGTAGGTACTGAATGTGAATATACCAACGTAAAATTACCATATATCAATTACAGGTATTGGCGATGGGAATCTCGTTAATCCATTCATGCTCGTCCGCAATTTTTCACTTTTTTAAATTAAGCTTTTCGGTCCCGGTTTTAGCGGAAAACCTCTTTAGGGTCCTAGAGGTAACTGTGCAAAATTTGGTTGGGATCGGTCGAACGGTTTAGGAGTTATTAAAAGACGAACAAACAAACAAACAAACATTCAATTTTATATAATAGATGAGTATAAGTATATTAGCCCTGCGGATTATAACCAGTGTGCTGCCCGCTACAGGGTTTTACCAAATCATGCAAATTTAAATCTATAAATAAACTTCCGGTTAATCCATATTACACGGTTAAGTAAGATTGTATGTAGGTATCTTTTGTATGTAGGGTTCATGAAAGATGCTATGACTTGATTTGGGTTACAGAAATCAGATTTTTAACATTTTGAGTATGCCGCTCCCCGGTTTCCAAAACTATGATTTCTAGCTGGGGATTCTAGTTTTTAATTTAAAACTCAGAGATATGAAGGATGTAACTACCGGAAAATTGTATGCAAGACCTAGGGTGGCCAACTTTTGAACAATTCAAAGCAGGGTATTTCTAAACAAAGATGAGTCATATTTTGCAAATTTTTGGATTTTTTGGTCAAAGGTCGAGTTTTGAAGGACAAATTTAAGCAAACAGTGGGACAGACACCCACAGTTTATGACCTTTTTTTGAACTAGAAGGGAAGGTAGAAATATCCAATACTATTTATAGATCTATCGTCAGTCGGATACATACCGGGTGTTCATTTTAAATCTTTCAGGGATAAATATCTCAAAAACCAAACCTCAGATGGAAAAATATTATGTACAACAGTTCTATAATTAATTGACTTTTTCAAGTTTTTGAAGGTCAACTTGGTTTTTTTAAATGGCGTCTTTATTTTTTTAACAGATTTAGATTTTACATAAAAAAATAAACAACTTTTTTTGCAGAAATTTTTTATTCGGCATAAAAAAATTCGATTATTATAATAAAAACATTTTAATAATCAAAATTTTATAATGCTGTTATTTATTGGTATAAATACTAGAAGAAATGTTTGTAATAATAATAAGTAAAAAAATTATAGCCTTATATTGGTTAAAAATTAAATTTCGATTAACCAACTGCAGGTAATTTAAATGTTTTTATTTTGTTTCAACGTGTCTTCTTCTTTTTCGTGCACAATCTGAATCTACTAAAAAATATAAAATGCCATTTACAAAAATAAAGTTGACCTTTAAATGACCTTGAAAAGATCAACTAATTAGAAAAATAATTATACCGTATTCTGTCCCCCTCCCTATTATACAACTTTTACCTGAAACATTTTTTTATCTGACGTTTGGTTTTTGAGATGTTTACTGCCGGAAGTTTTACAATAAACACCCGGTATAATAAACAAAAATTGGAATTTGACGTCAAAGATTCCATTTTTATTTGGTCTAGGGCATTGGGCGTCGGTTGTTGCACTAAATGCTTGTACAACCTTTGATGTTAACATTCATTTCCGATTATAAAATAGTGAAATGAGTCACTAAAGTTAAAAGTGGAACGTGGAGCAGGAAAAAACGCGTAATGGAAGAGCTGTTTTTCATTATGCAATTGAATCGGCGTGTATAAAATTTTTTCAAGAAAGCTAACTCAGTAAGGGGCCTTCCATAACGGACGTGTGCAATTTTTTAACCCCTTCCTTTATATATTTTACAGTATTATTTGAAACAAATGAAAACGAATTTGGAGCACAGGAAAATAGATTTGGTGCAAATGAAAACAAATTTGCAAATGTTTCAAATCTGTATTCATTTGCTTCAATAATACTGTGGAAGGTATATGCACGTGTCCGTCCGTCTGTTCATATTTTAAACTAAGGATCATACAACCAGTTGGGGGACGGTCACGAAACCCGAATTCGGATTTTCATGATTTTTGAAATGAAGTACGAAAGAAGACATCGTTCTCTACACATTAAAAAAAATTGCAGTTGATCCACAAATTTTGGAAAAAAACGGCTTTAAAAATTAATTTGGAATGTAATTTTGTCGTTGGCTCTTTTGAACTGTAACCCCACCCATCAAAATTAAAATAGGTTGTGGGGACAGTAAAGATACCAAAATCTCGATTTTTACAACGAATTATGAAGGATAGGGTTTAATTAAGTAATAAAAAAATTAAATTTGTGATTGGACATTTGGAAAAAATTTACTTTTTGTGTGAATCCGACTCTTGACGTAGTTGCATTTATTAAAACCGCTTGTAGCGCCCGCTGATCTCTGAACTTGATAATTATACATAAAATCAAGATTAAAATATATTGACATTACTAAAATATTTAAAAATAATTAAAAACTTCTTCTAAGTTGCAAACCCCTACTTAGCACCTACTTAGCAAACCTTCTGGGGTCCGCAGAAGTTTTACGATGCCGCTTAGTTTCCTTGGTGTATTTCAAACCTCCACTTCTTAAACCTATTACATTTTGATGTAGCTAGTTTCTTTATAGATCACTTGATACTGAAAGCTATAAGTTTTCTAATTTATCTATTACAGTTTGAATGCGCCCCAGACCCCCGGTTTTTACAATCATGTTTTTATTTAGTTTAAACTTTTGAGATTTTTTACTTAAATTTGACTTGTTAAATTTAGGATAACAAATCAATTTAATTCACATTTTTAAATATATTTTGTATATTCGATTTTGTAATAATTTTTTTATGTTTACATTTTTGGAAACATGCAATTGTCACACCTAGCACACACAGAAATTCGCTAATACTTATATGGATGAATTTGTTTATTGTTTCATATCGATTATTACTTTTGTATTATTCAACTACTGAATTAAAGGGAAGGAGGAGAAAATAAAATTTTTCAAACAAATTATGATATTTTGAAAGTGTATGGATCGGTTGGTATGGGGATATGGGGTATACATATCCCCAGGTCTATTATAGATCGTAAGAAAAATAAAATAGCATTATAGAGCTTCTACATAATTTTTAAACATTTAATTTAATTAAAACTTCCAATACTAGGACATTGGAAAGTATTTCATACGCACAAGTGTAGGAAACCAGGACATTACATGTTTACAAATTATGCAGATTGGAAACGAAAATATACTGGGGGTAATTTATACTCCCCACCTCACCCCTAGACACTTATCTTACATTTAATGTCTCGATTCTCTATAATGATGCACTGGAGGGTGTTCCACACCCCCCAGACTCCCCGGTTCTAAAATTTTGTATTTTAGATTGTGCTTAGAGACTTTTGCTTAAATGTGACTTGATAAATTTAAGATAGCAAATCATTTTAATTCTCATTTATAAAAATTTAAAAACATAATTTCAATTCACTTATAATAAAAATAAACTGCATAGACGCGGGGGTCTGGGGGGTGTGGAACATCCTCCAGTGCACCAGTGTAGGGAACCAGGACATTAAATGTTTAAAAATTAAAAATTGATAAATTTTTACTTACGCCTATCCTCTTAAATGAAGCAATAAAATAACGGGATATTGTTTAATGCAAGTCTTTATCTGCGTCAACGTTTCACCTCCTCTCACAGCTTCCTTAGGACTAAAAATGTGTTTTATTAGTCAAAGAACAATACAATTGGTACAAAATTATCCTACCTCAGATATGACTATATGCATTAAGGGGTCATTCATACAGGACGTCCTTGGCTTGGAGGAGGGAGGGGTTACAAAATGTGACCAAATCTGACAAGGAGGGGGATTAGCCAAATGTTTAGCTTAAATATGACTTGATAAATTTAAGATAGCAAATCATTTTAATTCTCATTTATAAAAATTTAAAAACATAATTTCAATTCACTTATAATAAAAATAAACTGTACAGACCGGGGGGTCTGGGGGGTGTGGAACATCCTCCAGTGCACCAGTGTAGGGAACCAGGAGATTAAATGTTTACAAATTAAAAATCTAAAACTATCTAAAAAAAAATTATAAATTAGAGGGGGAGTCCTTGATTTGTTACCATTGGATGTTCCGGAGAGGAGGGGATAAAATATTGTGACCAACTGTGACAAAGGAGGGGGATTAAAAACTTGGAAAAAATTGCGGACGTCTTTTATGGACGGCTTCTAACTACAAAAATACGTAGAAGAAGCATATAAGAGCCGGTCATCGGTCAAAATATAAATTACAAACCATAAAATCTCGTGTAAAAGCATTAAAACAAGTCAAAAATTAAAATTGCACACAATTAACATGCATAAGGTAACAATCCGATTTACACAATTTTTGCCTTGCGAACTGGTGCATTGTCTTGCAATACAAATGCGTCTTTTGTCAATTTTTCTCTTTTTTTAATTTATTTAGTTTTTTAATCGATCTAAAATGCCAGCGTACCTTTATTTTTGTAATAAATTGAAAAAATTTCCTCAGGATTGCAAAAGAAAAAAAGGGCGGTCGTAATCTTCAAGTTAGTAACTCCCTGCCGTGGTTAAATAATTTGTGCCACTTATAAATCATTGTTTTACCAATGCAAAAGTGTCATCATAAACTGCCTCCATTTCATTTTCGATGGTTTAAACATTTTTTCTTAATTTTGTGAGAAATTTAATAACTCCACGTAACTCCAAATTTAACATTTTTATTAATTCTCACAGTATTACTTGTCAAACTGTTAATTGAGACTGAACTATTTGTATATAGTTTTTTAGTGTATACTTGAAAATTAAAAAAAAAGCAAAAAATGGACGCCTCTTTGTGTCTCATTCTGCGAACTTAAAAATCGCCCCTCGTATCATTTATTTCCAGGTACTTGCAATATTAGTGAAATTAGTCAGGGAAAAAATATTGCATTTCTGATTAGCAACCTGAAATGTGATCCATTACATCTAAATGGATTATTGTACTTTTTATTTTCACTTAGTTTTACAATTTGATTTTTACCTCTGCAAATTTCGAAATATTAAGGGAAAAAACTTATTAACGCTTCGCGTTAGATAATGATATTTTTGGTTCTTAAAAAATTTACGACACTGCCGGACATGGAACCGCGGTTTCCCAATTCACATGTTTTTAATTATGTATCTTTCATATTTGTAAATAATTTCTAAAAAAAAGGGGGGAAGGGGTAAAAATGGAGTTAATGCAGTTTAACCTCCGGTGTATTTGGTACTATTGATGTAATACAGTTTTGATCTAGATGCGTACCAAATTTCTACTGATAACTGGATATTCTTATAAAATTTAACACGTAATACAGATTTCACAAAATGGCGAAAGAAAATGGCGGCTATATTACAGAAAATAATTGAAAAATCGGAAAGAAACTCCATTTTAACCTCATGATTATGAGGTTTTTTCTCAAAATATTGATATTTTAGTTAAAGGATCAATTTTAGGGCGATGTTATTATTATATTGGTTCACAAAATTAATGTAATCAAATTTTCAAAATATTTTAATTTTTCCTATCTTATTGCAACTTTCTAGATCAATAACAATAGATTTTGCAATTTATTCAATAATCTACCACTACGCTCAATGATTGTATTAATTTTTTTATCTAAATCTCCAATTATTTAAAAATGTACTTACGAGAAACAATTTAAAATGTGTGCCTCCTGTCGATGAGGCACACGGCTGGCGATGTATAGCAACTTACCATTAAATTTACTGAATATAAAACTTAGAAGATCAGTCTGAATTGACAAAAATAGATTTATATAAAAATAAACGTAAAAGCGTCATTTGTTGCGAAGCCACGCATAAATCTGAGGTGTTTTAGTGAAAAAATCTTTTCTCGAAGTTCAGATAACTTGAAAAAGATAAAAGTTTTACCTGACATTCGGTATTTTAACTTTTGTAAGGTAAAATCGTGGTCAACTAACCTGGATTAACGTTAACCACCACTTTATCTTTTATTAGTAACCACGTCCACTAACTCATATTTTTGTGGTTAAATCTAAATTTTACAACTGACCTACTGAAAAAAAACGTTGTATTCAAGTTCTTTTTTTCTGTGCCCCATATGAACCTTATTTAGACAAAATTCCAGAAGCATCTTTAGTTGTTTTAGGACTGTGAATGTAGATGAAAAATTCGAATCACAACTGCAAATGATGGAGTGGCGCAGTCTGAGATTTTCCCACTAATTATGTACAATGTCCATCACAATTTTCTCTAGACAGCTGATAGAACGTTGATCATCGATTGGCGAAATTAGAGTTGAAGTAAAGATTACAAATCTTAAAGAACGTTATTCAAAACATCAAATTTTATATCATCAGAAATTAATTTATAATTAAAAAAATTGAAATTTTTGATCAAATCTAGAAGTGAACCAGTGCAGAACTCGGTCTTGCAGAATTTTCCGCATTCTCTGTATAAGAATTACATATTTTTCCAGAATTCAATTTAGGTAACTACATAATTACTTTATTTTTATCTAAAATGTCCGAAGTTTATCTCTTGATTGAATGCCTATAATCACCATTATTATTAATTACCGATGAGATGATTAATTAAATGGGATGCATAAAATGCAAACATAATTAAAGTTAGTATACTAATTCACAAATAATTATTCTATGTTTTATTAGTCCTTGAACCATAACGACTCGAATAATAAAAAACAATTTTGAGAATCCACAGAATAATTATTAAAAACCTTAATTGTATATAAACATACACATAGTAGTTAGTACATATTTAGTTATTTTCCGTCTACGTATAATAGAAATACCAGAATATGTCAGTTTTCCCATTGGAAAGGCATTGACATTATTTATTCAATGGTAAATTAGGAGGCACCCAATAGAGCAAATACTAATAGTCCTTTCAAAACCTTTCTCATCAGCGGACATAAACAAGTTTGTATAATTCAAATTTTTTTTAAATTTATCTAACAATAAGAGGATTTGAAAGCCACACCTTGATAGCAATAAGTAAAATAAATTTTCTGCAAACCACAAGATTGTAAAAATATTTTAGTGGTCAAAATTGAGGTGAAGGTAGCGTAAATTATTATTTATAACTTCTAATCGCAATTCCGGAACGACATTTAATACTAGCAAAATCTTCAATTTAACAATGAACATTTCTCAGTCAATTTAAAAAAAACTTCGAGGCCATTCACCCGGCTTAGTATTTTGTGTACATCCATTGATTTATACAAAAGTAAATAATATTCAATGACACCACAGTCTACAACTTGATAAGTGCTGCGATTAGAACTGTTTTGCTAAACCAGCACTGAGGTAGATTTTCGGGCTTGAACTTTAGTCTAGCGAAAATAGCATTTAAAATGTAAGAAATTGCTGTATTTTTAAAAATTTGCACAGACACATTTATTGATGCTCAAGGATCTAGCGCCTTACGTTGAGGTAGGTCCCCAAAGAGAAGAAAGGATAATGGTGGGACTTTATCTTAAAGAAGAAACAAAGATCCCATAGATAAAAGAATGGAAACTGCTTTGATATTTATTTATAACTTTGAGTTTGTGTGATCAAAGTTTTGCAGTATTGTGTTGGTATGTAGGATCCTTTATGGACAATAAAAAATTATTTTAAGTGCTCTACTCTATCTGTTTCCGTCATAAACTGGTCGATTTTCTACATTAGCAACTATAAAAATTTATTAACTGCTATAATAAATTAGTTACAATGTTTTAGATTAGATTTAAATTATCCTTGATCAATTTTTGTAGATCCCCCAAACTATTAACATAAAAATCAGGCAATGAATTTTTATCTGTCCAGTTGTTCAGTGCTTCCATATTAGTATTCCCCGTTAAAACTAACAGTTTTTTGAAAACCACACCTAGTAGCAAATTCCATATCTTGCTCCAACCTGCAACGCCAAAAGCAAAATTGACCTTCCCACCTTTATTAAATAAAAAGATACTTACGAGTCTCCAATGAACAAGGTTCGTTGAGGATCACTGATATCGAACTGCCTTTTCGTAAAATCTTTTAACACGTCCGATGGTTTTGCAAAATTCATAGCTTCTCTTTTACTAAACTCTTCCAGCATGGATAGAAATCCATTTGGACCTAAACGGCAAAATTTTTTATAAAAACACAAAATAAATACTGCACTTTGCACTTGCCCATTATAAATTTGGATGAATTTACATATAAAACCTTTTCCCTCGTGCCTGTCATAAAAATTACGTCACTACGCCTGAGGTACACCAAAGCCTGGAGAAGATTTATATAACTCAACTTTGGATCAAAATCGAAAACTACTGCACCAATACCTTCGTCGTCTTGAATTTCTTTCATAAAGCTACTTACATCTTCAAGATTTTCAGTAACCTAAAATATTCTTTACAGTGAATCCTTCTCTTTGATCGAAAGTAAAATAATACAAACCTTTTGGCTGATATTGAAAATCCTGCTTTAATGAAGTCTTGTTTCATTAAATTAGTGCCATAAATAACAATTTCCCTGTTAAAATTAATCGATTTCAGGTACTCGATAATGGCCATGCTTGGAATGACGATGTCACTTTGACTGACATCTTCTATTCCTGCTTTTGCTAAAGCTTTATTTACTCCCTCTAGACCAAAGACGTTATTGTTGGAAACAAATTTAATTATTTTACCGCACATTTTCAATGTTAAGATTGATTCTGAAACGTCTGTGATTACTTGCCCAAGCACCCAAATTACGCCTAAAATTCAAGCAGAGTACAAAATTAAAAAGCATGGAAAGAACGTAGGATAACGTTTATACTCTAATTTCTGGATTTGCTTAAACACATACTGATTTCTCTCTGGTTTGAAGATTAAACTTCATTTCCTGAATTTGAAATTATAAATGATTTGCGTTAAATTAATAAATTAAATAAAAAATAAAAGCATTTTTAGAAAATGGAAGACGCAGTTTCGGCAATATTTAAAAATCAGCTCAAAATAGAATTTTTAAAAATCAAATCAATTAGAAAGAAATCAATTTCTGGCTTTGTTTAAGCACATACTGATTCCTCTCTGGGGTTGATGTTTTATCTCCAAGATTAAACTTCATTGTCTGAAGTCGAAATTATAAATGATTTGCGTTAAATTGATAAATTAAATAAAAATAAAACCCTTTTCAGAAAATGGAAGACGCAGTTTCGGCGATATTTAAAATCAGCTCAAAATAGAGTTTTTAAAAATCAAATCAATTAGAAAGAAATCAATTTCTGGCTTTGTTTAAGCACATACTGATTCCTCTCTGGGGTTGATGTTTTATCTCCAAGATTAAACTTTATTTCCTGAAGTCGAAATTATAAATGTTTTGCGTTAAATTGATAAATTAAATAAAAAATAAAAACATTTTTAGAAAATGGAGAACGCAGTTTTGGCGATATTTAAAAATCAGCCCAAAATAGAATTTTTAAAAATCAAATTAATTAGAAAGAAAACAAAAAATGTTGGATTAGAAGAATTAAAGAGAACCAGTATTTTCCGAATATTTCGGAAAAGCAAAGCCGGACAGGGGACTTAAAAACAACCAAAAATTTAATATGCAACAAATACGATAAAATTTAATAACTTATTAAAACAAATAAAAATATAAAACTTAATAAAACCTTTTGTGAATTTGTTCACAAAGGAAAAGTGGCGTCAGCAGGTGATGCGACAATAGAAAAACAAGAAACTATTATTTTTTTTCGAAAATTTTCGAAAATTTCTAACAGAAGTAATTAACTGAGTTTAACAAAACTGTCATTCCAAACCTTACTAAATACAAAGATTAATTGTAGAACTTCAGGATTATAGCATCAATATTTTGGTTTCTCTGCAGTTTTTTGTTTTTCCATTGTCACGCCATTCAAATACAATTTTTTCTTGGCAAATACCTCTCTTAAAACCAAATTTAAAAACTTAATTACAATAAATTTGCTTAACAAAGCAAATAAAACAATTTTTAGTATAAAAATTATTCAAACAACTTTGATAGGTTCTTGTCTGGTCATTAAAATAAAACAAAATAATAAATGTTTAATTATTATATTCGTCGACGCGTTTTGGTTTTTCAACCATTTTCCAAACAACTGTTGATATTAATTGCAACAAAACAATTAAATAAAAATAAAAAACAAAAAATAAAAAAAAAATTAAAAAATTAAACATTTATTATTTTGTTTTATTTTAATGACCAGACAAGAACCTATCAAAATTGTTTGAACCTGGAAGGTCATAACAACATTAATAAAGAGACAATCAAACGAATAAAAAATTTTCGTGATTTTAAATATTAAGGTAGTTCCAGTTATATTTTTGGATAAGAAAAGACATTTTTATCTAGTTGAAAGACACATTCGCAGATCTTAGATTTCCTAGCACTTCTTTAAAACTAAAAGATAGCTAAAAATAAATTGAACCATAGCAATATATTTATAATTTTATATACATATTTCAATTTCTATTTTATAAAAAAATATAATATTTTATTGTAATTGTTTATGTACTAAAAACTAGTTATTCCAATTTGACATTTCTAAACCAAAAGAAAGGTTTGGAATTGGCTTCCACTTACTACTAAGAGGAATTTTTAAATGTTAAAAGTATTGTGCAATTTAATTACTAAAATGTCACTATAAAATCTGACGTTACACTTTGATTGAAAAAATTTCTAAAAATAATTGTACAACGGACTTTTGTTAATTCTGTTAGTTGAATTCACATTTTGCTTTTTATGCTGGAATAGACTCTAGCTATACAGAATTGTTGAATGTAAAATTATTACTTTTCTTATCGCGAGCGGATCGATTAGATTTCTTTTTACATGACATGCTAGGTTTAATTTTATTTTACCTTTGCTTTTTTACTTTTAATTTTTTTAGTGACTACCTGGAGATTGGTATATTTGTAGTAGTTTATTTTGAGATAGAAGATTTTACGTTTCGCACGAGTTTATCCGGTGATATTTAAATAATTTAAATTAATATTTGGTTTGGAATTATGGATCTTTATATAGTCGACTCGCGTTATAACGAACTTCAAGGGACCGAGAAAAAATTCGTTATATCAAAAGTTCGTTGTTTCGAAATTCGTTAAAATTCTATATTTGTAAGAAATTTAAAGAAAAATGTAAACCAATACACTACAAATTTGTTGTCGTTTAATGAAATAAACAATATAACGCATATAATCTAAAAATTAATAAAAAGCGCATATTAGAAAGGTCTGGAGGGGCGGTTGTTATGAGCGGTGCAGCTATCAACAAACACGATAATTTTTCTACATTGTTTTTGCATAGCATTGTTGAGCGTTTAAAGCTGTTCGTTCCACAGTTCGATAGTCATCCACAATTTATTGTTGCTTCTGTATCACCGGGAAGGACTTGACATGTTTAAAACACCTGATTTTAGCGAATTTACCTATCAATAAGAGCCTTAATTTCTTCGAATCATCCATATTTGCCGCAAAAATGATGAAACTCGCTCCTTACTAAATTTTGAAGGCCTTCGCCAGTTTTGATAACTTGAACACTAAATTATGATACTTTTAAAATTAGACAACCATAGAAATAACAAAAATCGAAATCAAAAATTGTTTTATCGAGGGGACCAAAACCCATTTAAAATTTCGTTATAACGCGAGAATTTCAAGGAATCAGCAATTTTTTTCTTTATATCGAGATTACCGTTACATCGAACATCGATCTGAATGTTGGAATATTGGGAAAGACTGATGCTAGCCAACTGCTTGGTCGTGGACTATCGTAATATTGACAGATTTATTTTAATATGGTTCTTTGAATACTATCCTAGCAATGTGTGCTGCCAAATCTTCTCTTCGTTGGTCAACTTCAGGCCCATATCCCTCACCCCACCCCGAAATGCTAAAAATTCTTTTGAAAGTAAAAATTTGAATTTTGGATATAAATAGGTGTAGATACTCGTATTTTCAAGTTGAAAAATTTTTACAACTTGATTTTTTGCAACCCTCCCCCCCCTACCAACCAAAATAAAATCCTAGCCACGGGCCTGTGAATAAGCTTTATTATAGCGCTTTGGTTTTCTTAAGACGGATGACATAAGTTCCGAGAGCCTGGGCCCATAATAATAATTATTAATCCCTTAATACTGAAGGCCATAAGTTTGCAAATTTATCTATCACAGTTTGAGTTTATATGGAAGGTGCCCCACACCCCCCAGGTCTCTAAAACTGTGGTTTATAATTTGGGCTAATTGGGATATTAGTACTTAAGTGTGACTTGTTAAAGTTAGGATTAACTCTCTTCTCTAGGGATTTTTTCAAAATCGGTTATGTTGATATCTTTCATTTATTTCTGATAAAAAATAAACTGCACAAACCGGGGGGTCTGGGGGGTGTGGAACACCCTCCAGTGCCTCACTGTTGAAAGTCAAAACATTCAATGTTATTCAAATTATTAATCGCTTAATACTGAAGACCATAAGTTTGCAAATTTATCTATCACAGTTTTAGTGTTCCTGGGGGGTGCAGCACCTCCACACTCAGACCCCCCGGTTTTTAAAACTTTGGTTTATAATTTGGGCTAATTGAGATCTTAGTTACTTAAGTGTGACTTGTTAAAGTTAGGATTAATTAGTTTTCTAAAAATCTTTTCAAAATTGGTAATGGTGATATCTTCAATTTAATTCTGATAAAAATAAACTGCACAAACCGGGGGTCTGGGGGTGTGGAACAATCTCCAGTGCCTCACTGTTGAAAGTCAAAACATTCAATGTTATTCAAATTATTAATCGCTTAATACTGAAGACCATAAGTTTGAAAATCTATCTATCACAGTTTTGGTGTTCCTGGGGTGTGGAGCACCCCAGACCCCGGTCTCTAAAACTTTGGTTTATAATTTGGGCTAATTGAGATCTTAGTTACTTAAGTGTGACTTGTTAAAGTTAGGATTACTTAGTTTTTCTAAAGATTTTTTCAAAATCGGTAATGCTGATATCTTTAATTTCTTCTTCTTCTTCTTTCTTTTTCAATGGGACGGTCATTGCTCTAGGTGTTAGCGTGATGAACTGCTAATGTAAGGTGCCCCGGTTCAAATCCGGGTAAAGCTCATTTGCAATATCGTCTCCGCGCTTTAGAAGGTACCTAATGGCGGTGGTCTTCTTATGTTAATAAATTTCCAGCATTAACAATTAAAAATAGGGTAACAGGCACATCTGAGGCAAGCCTAGCAAGCTACTTCAGATGTAAAACAAGTAATGCTCACAGTACTAGCAGTGGCTTTGGATATCGCCGATGCTGCTGTTAGAATAAAACAGGACTTGTCCTAAATTAAAGTTAAAGAAGAACAAGATCTTTAATTCATTTCTGATAAAAAATAGTAGTGGTAAAAATAGAAGTGCACAAACCGGGGGGTCTGGGGGGTGTGGAACACCCTCCAGTGCCTCACTGTTGAGAGGCAAAACATTCAATTTTTACAGATTATGCATAGGGTTTATTATACCGCTTTGGTTTTTTTGAGAACGATGACGTATTATCCTGGGGGGAATTCATAATCCTCTCTCTCTTTAGATTCTCGGTCACTGCTTTATATTCCTTGTGCTAAAAACTTTTATCATTAATCGCTTAATACTGATGACCATAAGTTTGCAAATGTTTCTATCACAGTTTTAGTGTTCCTGGGGGGTGCTCCACACCCCCCAGACCCCCCGGTCTCTAAAACTTTGGTTTATAATTTGAGCTAATTAGAATATTAGTTACTTAAATATGACTTGCTAAGGTTAGGATAACTTCTTTTTCTAGATCGGTGATGCTGACCTCTTCAATAAATTTCTGATAAAAAATAAACTGCACAATCCGGGGGGTCTTGGGGATCTGGGGGTGTGGAACACTCTCCAGTACCTTACTGTTGAAAAGCAAAACATTCAATGTTTGTAGATTATGAGTAAGCAAGCCCGTAGCCAGAGGGCACTTGCCCCCCCCCCTAAAAATGTTAAAAAAATTTTTTTTGAAAGTAAAAAGTTTAAATTTTGAAAATAAATAGGAAAATATTTTCAAGTTGGAAATTTTTTACAAGTGCTTCCCTCGAAATGAAACCCTGGCTACGGGCCTGGTCGACTCCGTAGTTGGTGTTACCGCCCTTGGTTGGGACCCGGTGTAGTTTAATTTTATTATTCCAGATGTTTTATTATGTAAGGACAATTATTAAAATAATGAATAAAATAATAAATGAATAAAATGAATAAAAAATAATTGAATGAAATAATAAAAGTAATTATTAAAATAAAATTATTAAAATACGGTCTGCGGCGTAATAAAATCTAACCTTTAATGCAATGTAAAAATTTTCGTCAAAAGGCATTCTGAAAGTACAGCAAAACAAAAAAGTTGTCTGATTATAAACCTCATAATCAAAAAATGCCGTTCTTACCAGTTAGAATATCGTTCTTGAAATTAAAACAAAATTTAAGAACGTCGTACTTCACTATCATGGCAAAAAGCAATCAATAATTTATTGTCTTAAGTTAAGAATGCTTTCTCTGAATTTAAGAACGGTAAGAATGGATTTGCGTGTAGTGGTTGAAAATGAGCATCCTGAACCAATTAATTATCTTTTAAACTAGTACTTATGTATTTTGTGTATATTTTGAGACGGTCTTGGCCTAGTAGTTAGAGCGATCAACTACTGATGCAAAGGCACCCGGTTCGATCCCGGCAGGAGTCTAGGAAGGAAAATTTTCTTTCTGACTTTTTTTCTATCTAGGACCGTCTCCCGTGCTTCAGAGGGCACGTAAAGCCGGCGGTCCCCCTTAGTTGATGACTGCCAGCATCAACTGTGAAAAGGGTTACAGGCACATTCCCCAACCCGGATTTAGCAACCGTGGGGTCTTAATGCTTAAACCTTTCTCTTAGAGAAAGAGGCTATGGCCCAGCAGTGGGTTAAAAAAGGCTGAAAAGAAGAAGAAGAAGGAAGACTTATGTATTTTACAATTTGTAAATTATTTGTACATATTGTGTAATAAATAGTAGGTGTATTATTATTTAACCTTTTTTCACTATCATTACGGGCGTATAAAATAAACTTTTCTGTGGGGATTAAAATGGTTAGAACAAGGTATAAATAGCATTCCATTACCAACATAGGTAAAATTTTTTATAAAATACTTAATAATTAAATAAATAAATGTTTATATTAATCGTATTATTATAAATAATAAAAGTTAACCCGGTTTGCATTTTAAAGTTCAATTGACCACTACAGGCCACTGTTAATTAATTAAAAAAATTTCTTGGTGTTATTGAATTTTTAAATAAAATTAATTTCTAATTTATTAAAAATTATTACATATTTGGTATTGTGGTATTCTTTATCTACACCAAGTCGGAAATATTTCCGTTCAATATTCAAATTATTTTTGTTATCAGCCATGATGAGTATCAAGAAATTGTTAGTAAATTATACCTACATACTTACGTCGTAAAAATAAAAAATAGAGAAAAGCAAAAACTTACCATCCAAGTCGCACAAAACGTAATCAAACGAATTTAAAAAATTTCTAAACTCCGAACGGGTCATTTCTTCCAAATTTCTTGAATTCATTGTTAATCCTCACTTGTTTTCCAAAGTAAGAAATGATTAATAATAAGACAGCAAGTCAAGTTACTTTTAGAAAATAATAATAATTTTCTTATCAAGTCGCGATTAATCACTTAAATCCGGTAAAATTACCGTATAATATTAGTTATTATTGTATAATTATTGCTAGGATTACTAGTTTGTTATTAAAAAAAAATTGACTAAATTAAGCGAGTGTTTTGCCGAACAGTTAGTTGTAACTAATAAATATCGTTCAATTTTCTATCTCCCATTCTCTGACCAAAGGTTTATTTCTTTAGTAATAAAATTATATTCTTAGAAATTAACATTTGTTTAGGGAAACCGAAGATTAAAAATCAGGTCTAAAAGAAAACAGATATATTTTTAAATTATTTATTAATGAAATAATAATTTATTGTTTATAATGTTATAAAGTAACGTAAAAAACCAAAAAAAACAAATCCGATTTAAATTACTACGCCCATAAAAAATAGATCATAAATAAAAATTTCAAAAACATTGAGTTAATAGGATATTATGATACATTTTTATAAACGATTCTTTAGTCACGAGTATTTTTAACACGAGCGAAGCGAAACGAGCGTGAGTTTAAAATATAAGTGTCCCAAGAGTTTATAAAACAAGTGACATACTATACTTTTTCTACGACCCCAGTACCGACAGTAACAATAACAGAAACATAAAATATTTTATTAATTAAGTAGGTAAACAGCGTAACCCACAAGACCCCGGACAAACATGTTTTTCTCTTTTTGCGAAAACCACTGAAAAATAATCTAGTAATCCGATTCTAAGAACTATGGAGATCAGAAAAACAAAAAATTAAACAATCAGTTTGTGAGTTACAAAATGTCAAAAGTCGCGCCGCAATTTTATTGTTATTTGAAGCTGAAAATCGTCAATGTGAAATAGTTCGAATGGTTAAAATTCATTGACAAACCGTTCCCGACGCCATCAAAGGATTCAAAGAACTTGGTAATATAGAAGACCGACCCGGAAGAGGAAAAAAATGTTCTGCCAACACTCGCCGAAATTGCAATATCACAAACTTCGGATTCAAAGAAATCCGAGACTGTCGATGCGAAAAGTGGCTCGTGAAACCGGAATCACGCGAGAGTCGGCTCGACGAATAGCTAAAAATAAATTTAAGAAAAGCCTTATAAGCTACGAAAAGCCCAAATGCTAACTGATGAAATCAAGCGAGTACGACTTCAATGATGCTGTGCTCTTCTATTTCGCACTGCTGCTTAAAATGAGAAAATTTCGTTTTTATTAATGAAAAATTTTTAGTATTGAACAATTTCACAGTTGTCAAAATGATAGGTATTGGTTAGAAGAAGTACCCGGACCTTCTGCCATCATTGTTCATCACCAATACCCCAAGTGAGTCATGGTTTGGGGCGGTATTTGTGCTACCGGTAAAACACCTTTCGTTTTTGTGGAAGAAAGAGTAAAACTTAACAAGGAATTCTACCACCGGGATATTTTAAAAGATATAGTTCTTCAGTGGACCCAACAGCACTTTGGTGACCAACATTTAACCTTTCAACAAGACTCTGCACCTGCCCACAAGGCGAAAACTACGCAAGAGTGGTACCGAATCAATTTTCCTGATTTTATCAGTTCCGCTGAATGGCCTCCTTACTCACCCAACGGATTACGCCATATGGTCAATTTTAGAGGCCAGAGCTTGTGCAAAATTCCACAACAGTTTGGAATCACTAAAACAATCTTTGAGTTAGGAATTGGGACAAAATATCCCTAGAAGAGGTATGAAAACAGCCAAAAATTTTGTTTGACGTTTAAAGCTCTGTATCCACGCAAAAAAAACATTTTTAAATTTTTGAATTGTGCGTTTAAATAAGTTTTTTTTAAGCGTTTGTCCAAGTTCTTGTGGGTTACGCTGTGTTTGCTAGGTATTTCCAAACTTTTCACAAAGTTCAAATAACTTGAAAAATATTAAAGTTACCCGACATTCAACTTTGGCACTTCAAAGCTCAGGTTTTTTTGTAGGTTAAAATTGGTCAACTAACCTGGATTAACGTTAACCACCGGTAATCTTTTATTAGTAACCACGTCCAGTAACCTTGTACTAAAAAGCAGCTTCCTAATTGAACAAAAAAATTTAGGTTAACACATATTTTTGGTGGTTAAACCTAAATTTTTGTAACTGAAAAACTAACATTGCATTCAAATTAAATCTTTAATTTAATAATGTTTATCGGCTTAGTATTTTGAGTATATCCATTGGTTATTATAAAAGTGAATAATATTCAATGATATACCGCAGTCTACAACTTGATAAATGTTGCGGTTAGATCTGTTTTACTAAGGTTTTACAATATTTTAAATTTTTCTTGATCAATTTCTGTAGATCTCCCAAACTGTTAAGATAAAAATCAGGCAATGAATTTTTATCTGTCCAGTTGTTCAGTCCTTCCATGCTGGTTTTCCCTGTTAAAACTAAAAGTTTTTTGAAAACCACAACTAGCAGCAAATTTCATATCGTGTTCCAACCTGCAACGCCAAAAGCAAAATTGACCTTCCCACCTTCGTTAAATAAAAAGATACTTACGAGTCTCCAATGAACAAGGTTCGTTTAGGATCACTGATATCGAACTGTTTTTTGGTAAAATCTTTTAGCACGTCCGATGGTTTTGCAAAATTCATAGCTTTCTTTTCACTAAACTCTTCCAGCATGGATAGAAGTCCATTTGGACCTAAACAGAAAAATTTGTTAGAAAAACACGAAATAAATACCCTCTTTTGTACTTGCCCATCAGAAAAGTGGATGAATTTACATATAAAACCTTTTCCCTCATGCCCGCCATAAAAATTACGTCACTACGCTTGAGGTACACCAAAGCTTGGAGAAGGTTTATATAACTCAACTTTGGATCAAAATCAAAAAACTACTGCACCAATACCTTCGTCGTCTTGAATTTCTTTCATAAAGCTACTTACATCTTCAATATTTTCAGTAACCTAAAATATTCGTTACAGTGAATCCTTCTCTTTGATCGAAAGTAAAATAATACAAACTTTTGTGTCTGATATTGAAAATCCCGCTTTAATAAAGTCTTGTTTCATTAAATTAGTACCAAAAATAAAAATGTTCTTGCTAAAATTAATCGATTTTAGGTAATCTATAATGGCCAAGCTTGGAATGACGATGTCACTTTCACCGACATCTTCTATTCTTGCTTTTGCTAAAGCTTTATTTATTCCTTCTAGACCAAAGGTGTTATTGTTGGAAACAAATTTAATTATTTTACCGCACATCTTCAACGTTGAGATTGATTCTGAAACGTCTGTGATTACTTGTCCAGGCACCCAAATTACGCCTAAAATTCAAGCAGAGTACAAAATTATAAAGAATGTAATAAGCATGGACAAAACGTAAGATACGGTATATACTACAATTTCTGGCTTTGTTTGAACCGAGGGGTCAACCGCTAGAGGAAATCGTGTACAATTAACTTCACACTTCACGTAATTCATGATAATTCTGCATACTTCGTACTTCATATAATTCAGGAATTTATAATTACTCATGTTACACAAAAACACATTTACTTGACCATAGCTAATTTTAATAAACTTGAGATATGCTTAAATATTCACTTTTAATAAAATAAATTATTTAAACCGGGAGTCTGGGTGTGGAACACCCTCAGTGCCTCTACAGGAGATCTTCAGTTTACTTCTGATAAAAAGTAAACTACTCGGTCTGGGGGTTTTGCACGTTCTGCAATGTTCTTCATTCCAAAATTTGTGCACTGGAGGGTGTTCCACACCCCAGACCCCGGATTGAATAGTTTATTTTATCAGAAGTAAACTGAAGATCTCCCGTTGCAGAGGCACTGGAGGGTGTTCCACGCCCCCTAGACCCCCCGAATCGAGTAGTTTATTTTTTATCAGAAGTAAATTGAAGATCTACCGTAGCAGAGCAATGGAGGATGTTCCACGTGAAGTACTTCGTGTACTTCATGAGATGTGTACAAAAAACTTCACCAACGGTTAACCCCTCGGTTTGAACATTCCTCTAGGGGGGACTCCTGGAAGTTTGCCTATCCGATATTATGTAATTAAAGTTATTAAAACAGTTTTGCTGTTTTATGAACACATGAACACGGTGTTATTTTAGGAGGGCCCGAAAGAGCTCAAAGAAAAACTTGCGAACCTTCTGATAATTTTTTTAATTATTGATTTTTTTAATCATGATTTTGCTTCTCATTACTAAGTCGAGGATCCAAGAAGAGAAAAATAATAAAAATTAAAACTAAAATAAAAAATTTTTTTTAAAAGATGAAAGGTTTTTGAATTGTGAAAGAATTTATGGTGGTTTATGACGTTGTGACCACTGAAATCAAACAGTGAAATTTAAAAAAGTGAATAAATAATTTTTTTTTAATTAAAACTCCAAAAAAAATTTAGTATAAATTAAAAGGATTTTCAAAGTGGAGTTCTTTAAAAAAATTGAAGTAAATGGAGTTAAAATTACAAATAAGAAGCTGAAATTATAAATGAATATTGTTAAATTAAAACTGAGAATTAAAGTTTTAAAGAAAATGGATGCCACTATGGTCGGCGGTATTTTAAAATCGCCTCAAAATAAAATTTTTAAAAATCAGCCAAGTGCGTGCAAAAAGATAAATTAGAAACAAATGAAAAATTGAATTGAAAGATTTGGGAAGAAAACCATCATTTTCCGAATATTTCGGAAAAGACATGGAACTCAAAAATAACAGCAACTGAAAATTTAAGCAAAGCAACAAACGCAATAAAATTTAAAAACTTACAAAAACAAATTTGAATTAATAACAAAAATTTAAAATTTAATTTAAACAATCTTCATTAAGAGGGAACAATTTTTTTCAAAAAAAGAAAAAATGTCGTCAACAGGTAACGCGACAATAGAAAAACAACAAAATACAAACAAATAGGTTTAGCAGATGAAAACCTTTTTGAAAAAATAGAATTCATAATATAAATTTTTAGAACCCATAAGCAATAATTAATTTACAAAATGAGGTCGATTAAGCTTTTAATAATAAAATTTTTCGAAAATTTGTGACAAAAGTAATTAACAGAGTTTAATAAAACAAAAAACAAGAAGAGTTTAATAAGAGGTTTTTGTAGTTTGTTGTTTTTTCATTGTCACGCCATCTGTTAAATAAGTTTAATAATTAGGCCAAGGTTGTGCGGCCTAAAGGCCGCACTGGTTCGCTCTAAATGGGGGATTACCGAGAGTGAAATCATCAGTATAGCGTAAAGCATACACCGACCGACTAGAAAGCGGTAGACCGCTGTTCAAGTCCTAGTCGCGTCGGATACACTGCTGTGATCAAAGGTCCAATATCAATTTGTGGACCATGGGAGGAAGGCAACAACTTTATTAATAATATTTCTTAGTAAAGTCAGCTTAGCTTCAGCTAAAGTTGATCGCCTACGCACTGTGTAAGTGTATGGCACTCGAAGAAGAAGATGTAATTCCATGCTCTACTAATACAAAATTCAATTCTAGAATTTCAAGATTATAGCAACAATATTTTGGTTTCTTTGTAGTTTTTTCTGTTTATCATCAAGCTTCTGCATAATTTGTTAAACATTTAATACTCTGCTGCTGGATACTTTGTTAATTTTTCAATTAATTTTTTGAAGATTACAGCATAACCGCTTGGCCGTTGCTATGGTAACGTGAAATTTTTAGTCACTTGTACGATACAATTATTAAATGATGAGAAATCTTTCATAAGTCTGAAAAATACTAGTCAAACTCTCTCATTAGGGGCAGAAAGCAGTTTTGCTTACATTGGCGCCCAACGTGGGGCACGAACTATCAAATCTCCACGTTTTAAAATATTATGGCTTTTTTCAAAAATAATAATTAACGTATCGATAATTGTTTCATTCTTAAAAATTCTTATTTTCATACGTTGACTTATAAAACATTTTTCAACAAATGACGACATGCGCAGTCTCCTCTCCTCGAAAATATTCTGGCAAACACCCAAAAAAAACTCGATACGTCCAAAACATAATTCCCAGACTTCTCGAAATGATCTCACATTTATCGAAAAAGTTTTTAAATTTTTTTTTATCTTTATATTCCACATTTTAAAAACTCAACATACTTTTACGTCTTCAACCTACGGCTTATAAAATGGAACTGTTGTATCCAAATTTGGTTCTTTGTACCGTCCGAAAGTCAATCAAGTGCCAACTTTTTAAATCAATTTTTTTTAATTCAAATTTTTGTTTACACTTTTGTTTTAATAAATTTTATAAACTTGTTTTTGTTTGTATTATTTAAGTTTTGTCAGGAGCCACATTTTCTCTTAAAATTAAAAAATAACTGGTGTAAATTTGATTTAGGGGCGTTACGTAAGTATTACGTAAGCAAACTTTCAATGATTTTAGACCCCCAACTCCCTGTATAAGCAAAAATAAGAAAATCGCGAACTCCCCCCTCCTCAAATGAATCTTGAATTTTTCCAAAATTTTTTTAATATCTAAATTACAATTTTCAATATTTTTTTTATCTTACGTAAGATTTAAAATATCCTCTCCTTTGTCAGCAAAAGTAAAAAAAATAACCCCTCCCCTCCCGGCCTCCAAGCATGCTTAGGTAATACTTGAACGCCCCTTACACAATTTATAGATTGACGCCATAATTCAAATTCCTCTCATTAAATTCTGAAATTGCTAGTATTAAATTTTATGCTGGTTTTATTTTTTTACAATTATTAAGTTTTTTTCACTTGTCAAAGGTTAGAGCAATAGATTCAGCCGGACTTTAAAACAATAAAAAACTGAATACTATACATGTCATGAAAATCAAGTGGTAGGAGGCAGTTCCAAGTCTCAAGGTCTGTGATGGAGGGCAGAGTATTACATTCCAATTATAGCCAAACAGATTAATTTTGAGTTTGATACAATGAAACCTTGGCATCTTGGAAAAGTGTAATATGTCAGCAATATAGAGCTAGAGGGGAATCTTATAGCCAAAATCACATTGTTGTCTCACTATTCTTCGATACTGATAAAATATCAGTTATGCCACATTGCATTTGTTTTATTTTGTCACTTACCTTAGTTTCACGCTCCCATTTCACGACTATGTCGATTAAATGCTGCTATAGCCCCACTTTTGACAATTTAAATATACTGACTGTGTAGATTTGCTTAGATAAAAGTGAACAAACCAAAGGTAATGTTTTACCTTAAGCCTTTCTCAGCTTAAATACTGTTTATAATGAACATAAAATAAATTATAATGAGCGATACTGCCAAATTGTTAGTTTCCTCCAAGTTGATTTGAATATCATAAATTACTAAGAGTCAATGTTTCACTTATAGATATATATTGTAAGCTTCGTCGGGGGTTGAAATTGTTTTATTATTCAAGACAATTAAAATAATGGGCGGATATGAACTCCGGCTCGGTTACAACTAATCGGATTTAATACAAGCATTAACTTTTCTTTGGTCATTGTTAACTAAATAAAAAAATTTTTAAACAAATAAAATTTATTTGCAGATTATTGCATTGTGGTATTCTTTATTTATGCCAAGTCAGAAACATTTCCGTTTAATATTCAAATTATTTAGATTATCAGCAATGGCGAGTCTCAAGAAATTGTTAATAAATTATACCTTCTTATGTCTTAAAAAATCAAAAAATAAAAAAAAACCAAAAACTTACCATCCAAGTCGCACAAAACGTAATCAAATGAATTTAAAAAATGTTTGAACTCCGAAGGGGTAACTTCTTCCAAATTTCTTGAAGTCATTTTTAATTCTTACTTGCCTTTCAAAATAAATTGATTACAATTGATTACAGTAACGAGACAGTAAGTTAAGTACTTGTGGAAAACAACAATTTTCTTATTTAACGCACTAGTTATTGCAAATAAAAATGGTCCAATGTTCTACCTCCCATTAGCCCTGACCAAAGGTTTATTTCTCTAACAATAAAATTGAATTCGTTGAAATCGACACTTGGTTAATGAAAACCGAAGATTAAAAATCAGGTCTGAAAGAAAACAAAAAATATATTTTAAAATAATTTATTAATGAAATAATAATTTATTGTTTACAATGTTATAAAATAACGTAAAAAAATATTACGGGTGTATAAAAAAAACAGATCTGATATAAAAAATCAAATTACGGACGAGATTCATATGTGATTTGGAGTTAGTAAGTCCACGATTTGATTTTTTAGTTCATAAACAAAAATCTCAAAAACATTCAGTTAAAAATATTAACGTTTAAACTGTGGGTATTTACATGCTTTATTTTATAACGAAGCAACGTTTTTATAATCTCGATAAAATATCAAAACTTAACAGACTCAAAAAGTCTATTGTTATAAAAATATCTTGAGAATGTAAGTGTTAGTATGAAAAGTAACTATTTATTCATTTTGAAAATTGGCAAGTGAAGTATATGTAGGAAATTGTGCTCCCCTTACAATTTATATATCTTTTAATATTTTTTCTTAATCCTAAATACTCGTAAATCGCTTTTAATATTTGCTAGGTGTCTTCAATTATATCGTGATATAGAGAATTCCTTATGCTGTTTCTCTTTTGAGTTCCATTTGCCTCCTCCAGATGAACTCCATTTGACTCAGTATGGTTCAAATTGGAAGTGGGTCCTTAAAGCATACAAATACCCGCCTTAAACTTCAAAACAAAACAAATTAATTTCGTGAAACCAAATCCAAATTCACAAAGAGTACATTAACTGAAAATTTAATAAAAAAATCAGTTAGAATTTAATTTATCATGGAGAGGTAACCCCGGTACAAATAATATGTATAGCCCTACAGTAGGTATCTCTCCGTCTCTAGTTGCATCCTCATGACTGAGGAATTGCGATCGGAAACCACCTCGGTGGTTTGGGAAGACGGTGAGAATAAAATTCTCATTCCATCCGGATACAAATAGGGGCGCTCGGCTTAGTAGTACGCATATAAACCGTCTTCATATAGAAATAACAGAACGATAACAAGGTGGCCAATTATCTTTCCAAGTAGAAAAATCCCCAAACTAATTGAAACTAAGTACCTGCAATGGAGAAATATCAAAAATGGCTTACCATGCTGTAGTTTCAATTTCGCCCTCTCCGTTTCATGTTTTATAATAATTTCGTTTGTTTCGTAATTCTCCTTTGCAATTAGCCTGCTCAACTTCTTGGGAACATCAGGAACAGCCCATTGCACAACAGAAATCAGAAATCCAACAAGGTTTTGGTAAACAACAACAAAAGCCAACCTAGCTGCCAAAATATTCCAATAGATTGTACTCTTTTTGTACCTAAATTCATGAGACGGTGGATGACGATATTCCATGTAGTAACAAGTGGTCAGATCATTAAAAATCGTAGTTTCGGGTTCCGTTTGGGGAGAAAAATCTTTGACATTAAAGTGGGCTAATGTAAAATTCAGATAGCCATACAAGTCTTTTCTGTCGTTTTGTAAATAATAAACCAGCTGAGGTATGAAGTGTGACGAAAATGCAATAATAAATGCATTGGATATAACGGCTATCCTACCAATAAAATCCATAATTGGTAACCAAACGCCAATATCGCGCACGCGTTGCGGTACAGGACGCCTGTAATACTTAATTAATTTTTGTGCATCCAAACGCAATTCAAAGACGTTATTCAACAGAGCAAATAAGGGTGCCAACGGAAATGCAGTTACAAAAATTGTGATAAAACCATACTGTATAACTAAAACCCAAAAAAAAATTAATAGGAATCGCCTTTGTTCTTGTGGAAGCTTGCGTACCCATTTCCAAATATTCGTGAAACAAACCCTGAGGTTCCAGATCTGTTAATTTATAATCTTCCGTCCATTGATTGCAACCGATTATGGTTTCTTCACTATGAGTTTTGTTAAATCCTGTTCTTTGTTTGAAGGAATTGTACATTTTATAAAAGAAAGGTAGGAACATTTCCATAAATGAATTTAAAGCTTGTTTTCCAATCATTATTGTGCATAACTGAATAGTTAGTTCGACCAAACATCCTCCAGGGTTGCACTGTCAATGAAAAGTAAAAAAACGGTAAAATTTAAATGTTCTGATAATGCAAGATTTATACATTCAGTAATGTTTAATCAAGGTTGGCGAGCGATTCAAGTGTTAAAATTGCTTGCCAACCTGACTGTATTCCAACACACAAATAGTAAAACACTCACCTCTTCTTGTCTGTATCCAAAAACGCGATTATACTTCAAGGGATATCCAACAAACTTCCCTTTCAAAAATGCAATATAAAAAATACACGAATAATAATTTACAAATTGAAACATGTAAATCTTTAAGGTCAAACTGTCGTCAAATTCCGTTTGAGTTCGCCGCATTTCCAATTCCGTTAACTTTTCAGCCAAAAAATTGTAAATATAATTTAAAATGAAAATAGCGATCAAATTCAATATTGCAGCTGTGATCGGCAAAACATACTCGAAAGAATCCATTGAATTTCCATACAATTTGTCAGACGTCAAAAGAGCCATACGATAAATTACTATGCCAAAAACGACTGCAACTGCAAGCAATACCTAAAATTATCTATATTATTTTGTGGCAATATTGGCGGCTTGCAACGGAGTAAAAATTACTCCAAATTGTTTTTGACGATTCTTACCCAAAATAAGGCAACAGAGAAGCTCAAAAATATTGACGGTAGCTTAACTCTCCAAAAAGGCACGTGAGGTTCCATTTTCCCCGTAATTGCATCACGTTTGTTTTTCTTAATTTTGACTAATCGGGCCAAATATTCAGGCCTAGGTGGTTCACATTGTGCGCCAAAACCAGTCAAACCCCACTTGTGAGTAACTCCTGCACTGGAACGCTTCCATAACTCCAAATATAAGGCGGCCCAAAAAGACATAAACACCGCAAAAAATATAGTAGCCGAATTATCTACAACGTGCACGACTTTTGAATATGTACACGTATCCGACAACTTCCAATAATCACAATTTTTATCACAGAGTGGACACATCACTGCGGTCGAATTACATATTTCTTTTACCAATGTGTCTCGTCCCAAAGTCGATAAACCATAAATAAAACATATTAAACCAACTACCGATGCCGGTATCAACATGTGAGTATAAAATCCAAGCCAAGTAAAATATAAACCTATTTTAACTCCAAAATATTCTTTTATATTATCGATAGGTTGTAACTTAAAGCAATTACTTAGTTTTGCCCATTCATCATATAATAGTTTCCTTTGAGAATTTCCCGTAGAAATATCGCCCTAAAATAAAAATAATAATTAAATACATTTTATTTTTTTGCAAAAACAACTAACATCGTGCAAAGGATATGCAGCTTTGTAGACCCCTTCACTTAACAATTTTCTAATTCCTTGATCTTGATCGTCCGGACTGAATTTTTCCCTATGTAAAATATACGACACGATTTCGGTTCTCGCAGAGGTACAAATAAAATTTTCTGCGTCTACATCAAATCTGCAATAAAGTGGAAATTGTAATGCTGCAAATAGTTCAATCTGAAGAACTTACAAATAATTTTTGTCCTTCGAAAATATAGCGGTTAAAACGTTTTTCTTAGGCGGAAACTTCTGTGTATCTAATTGAATTCGACAGTAATTTAAGGCCTTCCTTAAGAGAGAATCGACAAAATTCCTATTTTCCCTTGTAGGACTACTATCCTAAAATTGACAAAATATGTTACATTCAAAATTTTCTAGTAAAAAATTAAGTACCTGTTTGATGGGCAATCTCATTTTGAGAATTTCGGCGTACTGAATTAAGACTTCTTTTGGTGCGTGAATTTTAACAAAATTAACCTTTTGGTGAGCTTCCTTTTCCATAATGAAACCGACATCCTTCAAACTGTTCTCAAAGAATTCGCGTTTTTCTCTATGAGGTGCGTAATTGTGTTCGCTGTGGGCCAATACAAAATCGATGCAATAGTCGCCTTTAGAGAAACGTCTCCAACTCTAGAAAATTAATTCAACTTGTAATGCCCGTAATGGATTTAAAAAAAATCTAAAGTGATATATAGGTGTGGCATAAATTAGATGCGACTAGGGTGCAAGAATTTTACAATTTTTAATAGCTCCCCAGCATTAAGACAAGTTTCCCGAAATACGATCTGGAAAACTTTTTCAAATTAAGAGTTATGTTGACAGATTTTCAAGAATTACGTAAGTTGAAGTACCTTAAGTCTACTGCTATACTACTACTGAAATCGAGTTACCACTTATGTTATAATATAGGTTCCTATTCCTGGATTTCTTTAACGGCAATTTTAAATGGCATAAGGTCATATTGCGCAACTCGGCCCAACTGTCGCTACAAATCAAATAAGAACATTTCCCGTCGAAACATAAAAATTCAAATTTAAATCTATTAAAACAAAATCACTTAAATAAACAAATTTAAAAAATTTATTAAGCTCATGGTTACTATCTGTTTAAGTAAGTATTTGCATATAAACGGTTTCCCAAATAAGTTACGTTTCAAATTTGCTGCCCTAAAAACTTAACCGATTTTATTTTCAAAAATCTTGTATTTTCTTTATAGTTTCTAAATCAAGCTATAATCTACGCAAACTTCAGAAAATTTCATCAATTAAAGAAAAATAGAAGACAGTGCTTCAAAAGAAAGGCCCTTAAGAAGATTGGAGAAACCCATAGAAAGAAAAGTATCATCTGAGAATAAATTATAATCTATCAAGATCCTGAAATAGTAAACGAAATTAAGATGCCCAACTCCAATGATATTGCAGGTCACATAGGAACCAGTAATAATGGAAATAAATACCTCCACGTGAGAAGTGTTTATATTCCATCAGGAATCATACCGTTTATTCTTATTTAATCATCTTTGCTAATTTTTCTACACTTTTCTATCCTTGCGTACTTCTTCATTTTGACAAAATCCATACACCAAATTTTACATGCTCTATTATTCTTAAATTTTTTAATTTTCTCTTTTTCACACATTCTTTTACAACATTTAACCATATCTTACATGGATTACCCCTTCATTTTGACTCATTCGCTCAACATGCTCGAACCAATATATTGGATTCCTCAATCGATCGATTAGACTCAACTAATTCCGAGATGCACTCATCAGTCTGCCAATTTCAATAAACATCCTTCATTTTTACAAAACATAAACAGGTAGGTAGCTGAAAAAAATTAAATCTATTAATATTGTTTTGTAAGATTTATTGGTAATGAAACGATTGAACAATTTTGCTTAAGTTCAGTTCATCGGAATACCCTCGATGCACCGTGTATATTCGACTATTTTTTATTAATAACTATTAATTATTTTATATCAATATTTATTACCGACCAATAATTATTAATAATATTATCTACAGTAATAATCTGGTGTTATTGTTGAAAAGCGATGTCAAGCAAAAATTAATTCGCCCAATGGGTAACAGATTTTCAATTTCAATAAAGCAAACGTCCCATCAATCTATTATATTGAATATATCCCTGGATTAAGCTAAGTATTCAGGAAATTATTGACAGGATGTAAAATAAAATAATATCATATTTATCTTCTTTTTCCTCTTAACTTAGGACTACGTCCTGTAATATCCAACAGTAACCTCAGCGAAGTTCCGAACCCACTGTGAGCATATTATTCGTTTTACATCTGAAGTATCTTGCTAGGCTGACTTCAGATGTGCCTGTTACCGTATTTTATATTGTTAATGATGGCAATTTATTAACATAGGAGGACCACCATCTTTACATGCCTTCCGAAGCACAGACATGGCATTGCAAAATGATGATAGGGAGGGGGTAGCTGTTTAACTAAATTATACTAAAATTTGCCTCTAAAAAACGCCGTTGTGCATAAACCGAGATTTCTTGTATGCGTTTCTCCACTCCGTCAAGAGTATTTTGGTGTTTTACATAAATCAACCTTTGGTAATAACAAACGTTGAAGGAAAGATCCAATCGTTCTAGTTTGAACTCGACAACTTCCAAATTATTCTTCCTGTGGTTTGGATCCACGTATAACTGTAAGTTCCATGTTGGCAATTAAAAGCAGTTCATTCTGTTCTGTTAGATTATACCACACGCATTAGCTTCTATAACTAAAAAGTACCTTCGATATGTCACAAAAACCCCCGACCGTCTATTTTCAAATAATCTTGAAACGGTTTTTATGTACTTATTCCAAAATTTTAGCTCCCATTGGCACATTTTCATTCCAAGTCCAAAAAATAGCTACTAAAAGTTCGTACATCAAGAAATTCTTTACAATAGGACTTTTTAAAGAAAAAAAGCAATACCAATAGCATAAAAGATAAAAATTCTTTGTATCGGCTCAGGATACGGTGTCCGCAAGCGATTAAAATATATAAAATTTGTTTTAAAAAAACAGTATTCATATGTTTAAAATCCAGTGATACCCATACAGGGCCGGCAGAAATTAAAAATTCAAGAAGAAGGCTTTCCTGTAAGTTCACCCTAAGCATGAGGCTACCACGGGTCAGGGTATTACTCAAATTTTTGACGTACCCAAATGTTAACGCATGCACGTAGTACCCTGTATACCACCTAAATTATTATTATACAATGAAAGGTATATTATTCGTTATTTCTCTGCATACCTGTGTACTTCTAAAATTTAAGACAAAAGCCAAGTTGTAAGTGTGATCAGGTGCGGTTTAAAGTTGGCATGCCCAAAAGTATACTTAGTAGAAGTAAAAAAAATATGAATAATATACCCTATGTTTCCATTGCGAATACGTTATAGTCTTATTAGTTTTAGAGACCTTATTTTGATGATTTGTTAAGGATGGTTCGGTTAAATTTTCCATTTCCATTTCTAAATCTACTGCCGAGTGATATATCGTGTTCCTCGATAAGCTTAAAAATGATCTGTCGCTATTTCTTCTTCTATTATTTATCGATGCATGTGAAGTCAATGATTGGGTATCATAGAAATCGTCATCATCTTCCATTGCCAATTAAAACCGAATTGTCTGAAAATATAAATTTGCTTTAGAATTTATTATTGCAAAAAGCATGCATTTTAACTTATAAAATAAGGTGATTCGCTTATAAAAAACTATATGTATGTATCATAGCGTCCTTCCGTGTGGTAACATACATGGTGTAGCACGAGACCTGTGGATCTTACGGTAGAGCTCATAATTAATTGTAAACTGCAGCTTAGTACTTACATAATATTATTAAACATGTTTCAGTTTTGATGAGTTTATAGTATTAAATTAAGCATGTCAGAAAACCTAAGTGACTACGAATAAGTAACCTGCAGGTTCGAATTCCATACTAACCTGTTGGATAAAGTAAACAGAGGAGTAATCTATCTCGTAAAGCGGATTGTGAGGATTTCCAGAATGGAAGTGGTTATATTCCGACAGGAATCGAAAAACCAGTGATAAGTATTAAATTAATGGCGGTTTAAAAAATTAGGATTTTAAATTTTTCTCATTACAGTGAAACCTCTGTTTACGGACGCCTCCCTAATGCGGACACCTCTACATTGTGGACATTTTTCATTTACAAATGGTTTTACATTATTCTTATGTAAATTCACCTCTGCTTAACGGACACTCTCCATAACGGACGCGGACAACGTATTTTGTACAAAAATTGTAACAAACCTCGTTTACGGACATAAATATTTGAAGTGATGTAAATTTAACCACAACTGATAGCGTCAGCTACATTGTATTTTATTACACAAAGATATGCCGATGAGATCTGCTAATTTTGCAGTTGCTGGTTCTACTGATTAGAAATTTAATATAGGTACATACATACTACATGCATTGACAACTATAAAATTGCGTTACTTCAAGCATAGTTATTATTCAGCTAGCAATCTGTGCACATCATTATTAAAAAATTTAATACCCATTGATAAATTATTATAATACGCAATATGTCGGCTAAACGTAAATCACTTACTTTAAAACAAAAAATTGAAGTGTTAGAATGTGCCGCAAAAGAAAAAGTAGTGTTAGAGTATTAAGTAAAAAGTTTCTAGTGGGAAAGACACAAATAAGTGAAATTTTAAAACGTAAAGATGAACTTATGAGATTATGGCACGAGAATGGAAATGAAAACTCTAAGAGGAAATTTCCCAGGTCTCAACATTTAGTTATTGATGAATTGGTATTTCAATGGTTTTGTAAAGCTCGTAGTAAACACATTCCAATTTCTGGTCCAATACTTAAGCAAAAATCAATTGAAGTAGCTAAAGGATTAGGTCATGATTTTAAAGGCTCCAACGGATGGCTTCAAAATTTCTTATTCGACATAATATTACATTTAAATCCATTAGTGGAGAAGCTGCTAGCGTTGATACTAAGCAAGTTGACAGCTGGGTCAGTAAACTACCATCAATCCTTCAAGAATATGATCCTCGAAATGTGTATAATGCTGATGAAACGGGTCTCTATTTCAGAGCTCTGCCGAATAAAACATTTAACTTAAAACATGAACAGTGCTTTCGAAAGATAGGTTAACAATTTTATTATGTGCTAATATGGCAGGAGAAAAGAAAACCGTTGGTAATAGGAAAATCAAAAACCGCGGTGTTTCAAGGGCTTACGGACAGATCAGTATCCAGTAGATTGGTTTTCTAATAAAAAGCTTGGATGACGATGGAAATTATGTCTAACTGGCTCCAGAATTTTGATAGAAAAATGCAAAAAGAAAACAGAAAAGTGATTTTATTTTTAGATAATGCTGCTTCTCATCCCCAGCTTAAATTAAAGAACATTAAAATTATTTTTTTGCCTGCCAATACTACCTCCGTTTGTCAACCCTTAGATCAAGGCGTAATACAAAACTTTAAAGTTTTCTTCAGAAAAATTGTGTTAACTCGAATTTTATCTGCAATCGATACGTTGTCCTCACTTGCAATTTTGGAAAAATCGATAAACGTGCTGGATGCTATCACGTGGATCGACTGTGCATGGAAAAATGTAACCGAAACCACAATTAGAAATTGTTTTACAAAAGCTGGTTTTACAACAACTACTACGTCAACGGAAAATAATTTAGAATTTGGTCCAGAAGACGATATACCATTAGCATTTCTAATAAACAAAATTGGTGGAGAAATTATTGACTTACAACACTACGCATCAATTGACGAACAACTTTCAACAGAAGATTCGGACATAAACATAACAAATGCAATAAATGAACTGGTAGATATAGAAGATATAGCAGTGGCACCAGAAAAAGAATTAAAGTCATATGTAGAAGCAAACGATGAACTGAAGCGATTCGAACATTTTCTTTTAACACGGGGTGATGGTGAGGCGTATCAAAAAATTTCAAAATTAAAAGTTTACTTTGAATTAAAAATAGTAGAAAACAAGCGTAAATTTACACGGCAATTAACTATAACTGATTTTTTTAAATAACATGCAGGTATAACAAAATAAATTTTCAAATTGTTCTTATATTGTTTAAGTATGTACCTAAAGCATTAATTAAAATTTTAAAACATAAATGTATTCATTTATTCATTTAGGTGTTTTTTGCAAATATTTGACAGAAAAAAGTAACTCCCTCTATTAGGCGGACACCTCTGTATAACGGACAAAATCGGTGGTCCCGTCGGTGTCCGCTCTAGGGAGGTTATACTGTATTTCATTTGTGTGCAAATTGCGTTATTCTATTAAATTTTCATGGGTGAACGAGAACAATATAGAATATACGTTTCTTCAATACTTGAAAATTATTAAAAAATACTTGAAAATTACATTTAAATATTTGAAAAACTAATAATGTGCATACTTCACCTTAGCCTTCAGCCGCATAGACTATAAATTCTGCTTTAATGTTGCACAAAAATTGCTACGAGTTAATTTTATACAGAATTTATATAATTTTATTTATTCATGTCATAAACGAGAAGTATTACAAAAAATTTGCATAAAATTTAATTTAATTTAAAATAAAAAGTTTATATACTTGCAAAATACAAAATACAAATGGTGAGTGTATATGAAATTTACACTTGATCAAAACCAACGTGCCCGTATGACCATTATATAAAAAACCTTTGTCCAAACATAGACCGACAGACTGATATGCAAAATAATTAATTATAAATTCAGAAAATACTTAATAAAATTAATAAATTCATGCATGACAAACAAAACAATCGCGATTAAAGTTAACGACTCCACTTCGTCAAGAACAATTCACGTGGCTGTCCCCGATGAAGTGAGATTCAACTCTAGTATCGATAGGTACCCTTTGAGCATATACGACACATTAATATTCCCTAAAATGAAATTTGCTCTTCCCGATGAACACGTTCCTGATTTTCTGTCAGGTTTTTAACCCGAGACACATGAAAATTTCATTTTGAAAATTTTTAAAGAAATGCAACCCCGGAAGGAAAACTTTTATTGACAAAAATAAGTACATACATCAATATTTTTGTCATGCATTCAATCAATCGGAAAAACACTATCACATTCATAATTTAAAATTAAAAAACTAATTTTCTTATCTGTAATTAAATTTTAAACGTGATTGAGTGAACATTTAAGAGAGGGGGGGAATATGAATCCCATATTTTTTTAAATTAATATTATACCTTGCAATTTAAAAATAAGCAGGTGCAATTCAAAAGTGTTTAAAATTTTTGATTTTGATAAATGGTTAAAAATTTGGAATGTTTTAAATGTAACCAATTTTTATAATATTAAATTTATTTATATTACTAAATAATTAAACTTTATTATTGTGGAAACGAATCTTATGTTAATTTTTTGTATAACAGTGTAGCTAAAAATTACTTAATTTTGTTTCAGAAATAGGCACAATTTCATTTCTAAAAATATATAATTACTTTATCATAGGTAATATGAAATTTAATTACTGTAATTAATGTAATTACTTTATCATAATGTAATATGAAAAAGTGTTTTTTGTTTTCGTGCAGAAAAAAGTATTGAGATTTTGATAGATTTACACTTTCTGAGGCCCCATGAGCTGAATAACACCATTTTCAAAAATATCTGTGAGTGTGTGTGGTCAAATTTGTGTTCGCAATACAGCAAAACTAATAGGTATTTTGAAACCTAATTTGGGATTTCGTATCCTTACTTTGAGATTTACAGCTGATTAGATTGAAAATTAGATTAAAATTGTTTCATGAAAACTAATTTTTTTCTTTTATTTAATATTTCAAAAACTAATAAGAACTTCAAAACCAAATTTAGCACTTCGTATGTTTATATTTAGACTTACAGCTGATTAAATTTTGGTTGAAATTGGTTCATGAAAATTAATTTTTTTTTATCATTTTAATTCTTTTTGTTTAATATTCCAAAAACTAATAGTAATTTCAAAACCAAATTTGGCATTTCGGATTTTTATAAGCAGACTTTGAGCTTATTAGATTTTTGTTCAAATTGATCAATGAAAAATTTTTTTTTTTTTTATTACTTATTAAAAATTATGAATTAATATTTTGTAAAAATATGATCAAGTCATGGACATTGGTCACGCCTTATTGTTTTTATTCTACAAATGTGCATAATTTTTGTTCTAAAAATGTGTACAACTTTGTACATTTTTGAGATTAATTTATAAACAAAATTGTTACCTAACACAATTGGGCTGTGTTTACCCAACACAATTGGGTTTAGCGCCAATTCAGTCGTAAATTGTGTAGAAATATTGATCAATTTAATACTACAGTTTTTTTTCTGTGTGGGCACTACACTATAAAAAACATTGTCCAAATTAAAACTGGCGTGGTCTAAAAATGTTTATTAATAAAAAAATGCAATTTATTATAATAATACAACATTCCGAACATTTCTATGCAAAATAAAGCAAAATTTTCGTCATTACAGGAAACGTGACTAACCATAATACAATGAGACGAGCTAACCATCACAATATTAAAACATTCCGCCAATTCTACACATATTAATAAAAATCACCCAATTATACAAGACGACAACAAGTTTTAGTTGGTAATAATAAGTATACATTATAATCCCACTAACTTATTAATTTTTTTTCCGTTACACTTAAATTCAGGGTCAACAGCTACTTGGTTGTTTGTTCCAAAATTTTTCAAATATAAAAACTTTTTTCTTTTCATTCTTTTAATTTTCAAAATTTCCGAACTACGACAGAAAGAAAAATGAATCACTGATTTTTGTATTTGCCATTTGGCATTTTGCACTTGAAAAATCAAAAACTCGGCTAAATAATTATTCGGTGATTAGGCTGAATACGGAGTACTTAAGCGTGAAAAACGGTACTAAGCGGATTGTGATGGTAATATATAGGTCAATATCAAAGACCATCATCAAAGAATTTGTATTTTAAGAATAAATTTAATAATTTGTTTTTGCCTTATCTGATGAGATTCCAATAGAACGAAATATACATGATCATCTATATCAGGGGTGGCCAACAAGTCGATCACGAAGCCAATTTTGGTAGATCAGGAGGTCAATCTGGCAAAAGTTGTCGGGTGACTCAATGTCATGACAATCGAAGAATGGGAACTCGATTACATTTTCACAATGTGAATGATAATGTTGTTGCTTAATATGCCTTACCTCAATAGCCACTGCTAAAAAGGGTAATCCGGAGAGACATTTTTTAGCTTTATATAACAAGAATCAAACAGATTATCTATAAAATTGTAGTATATGGCGCACTGGTACATATTATTAAAACAGATGTTTAAAAGGTAACAACCCTAAAAACGCTGATCACGTTGTTTTTGATTGATATCAATAAACTGACGTACTTTGCAATTGCATCGAGTTGCAAGTAGTTAGTTGCGAATTGTAAGTTATTAGTCTTAGTTTATTCATAGATCATGTAATTGTTGACCAAATAAATAATTGTTAACCCAACTGGCATTTTTCTAAAAAAAACGACGAATCTTCTGGTAGTCAGTGGCGATCTAAAACAGATCATATTTCAAAATACTGAATTGAGAAAACGTAAAGTTAGGGATCTCCATTAATAAATCAACAAAATGTTTTTAAAAAGCCAACGTTGAATTCACACGCAATAATTTGTAAAGTAAGCTATCTCTTAGCAAAACAATTTTCTGAAGGTAAATTTGTAAAGAAAACTTTTTGGAAACGTCAGATTCACTTTTTAACGATTTTAACAACAAGAGTGATATTATTGCTGCAGTTAAAGATCTACAGCTATCTCGAAACACTGTGATGCGACGAATGATGAAAAGATGAGTGTAAATGTAAAAGAACGGTTGTTATAACCTCAAATACGTCGCGAAAAGTAATTAAAGATTTTAAGGTAATATTTTGAAAAACATTAAAGAAATTGTTATTTTGAAATTTAAAAATTTCAGACAGTTCATATGGAGCAAAAGGCATTATAAAATAAAATTATAATTTTACAAACTGATTTAATCTTACAAGCTAGAAAATTTGAAAAGAAGAAAAATATCCCAATATCACCAAATGTAGCAAACGTATTTATTCTTGCTTCGGATCTACATACCTGTGTGCATCGGTATTTTCAAACTTAAAGTTAACGAAGACTAAACAACGTTCTGTCCTAACCGATTCCCATACTGAGAATTCTTTATTATTATTTTTGTCAGGATTTATTTTGATAATAATTAATAATTATGATTCCTTGGTTAGAGACATCCAAACACAGTTTTGCCATGAATGTTAAGGCAATAAAATAAATTATAAATAAAAGTAGATATGTATATAAACATAGTAAGTATTTTACACCTCCCCCTACTTAGACTACGCCTATGTCAACAAGTCGATCGCGACACAATTATTATATACACAAAAGTTGGCCACCCCTGATCTATATAATAAACTAAAAAAATTCACTAAACTAAATTAAATTTATTTAAAAAAAATAAATTATACAAATAGAAACTGGTACAATGTAATCTTAATTATTATTAAGAATACCGAATCTTAATAATGAGGTGCTAGTATATATTACACCCTAACCATGTCATCCCAAAAATATTGATTATGCATATTTAAGAAGTAAAATTTTTTTCTAGTTTTTATTTAGCCATCACCAGAGTAGACCACCAGAAATACCTCATTAGTTGGAATTAGTGCGTTTAAAGTATCTTTACTTCCTGTACGAGGGCAATTAAAATCAATTTATTATAATTACATTTTAATGTAATATACCTACCACATAAAAATGTGATACCGTAGAATATATTTATAGTTAACATGAGAGGCTGCTAAATATATTTTTGATGATAACCTTTCTACCAAAGGTTAAAAAACGCTGGGCTATCATTATTTTGTGATTATATAATAATAAATTAATAATTAGAATCCAGTAAATTTAACATCTGCAATATCTCCAAGCAAATAGCAAATACATAGCTATTATAATAGTGTACGGTCAAAGAATCTGGAAAAGCTTCTCGTGTCGTATTGCAAGGTAGAAGTATTATCAGAAAATTTAGCAGTGCTAGTACTCGCAACAGCAAAAGCTCAGAATGTCGGCTAGCGACGATTCGTTTAATGCAGCACCATCTGAAAGTGAAGAAGAATATTCTATAATTGAGTCATCCACAGTAGAAAATTTACAATCTGACGCTGATAGTGACAGAAATGGTAAATATTCAAGTAATGAAGTTTGAAAAATGGTAAAAGATTAATGAGGGTTACATCTTCATCGGAAGAGGTCGATGATGAAGACAAAAATACTTCTTGCAATAATAATAAAGAACGTTCACGTGAAAAAATAAAAGATACACAAAATAGTGAGATAAAAGAAATATCTGACTCCTTACAGTAATAAGAAAGAACAATCCATTACTAAAAGTTGAGATAATGAAGAAGCACGAAGCAGTGAAGTCTTAAAAATTTGAGGAGGCAGTTTTATCGTGGAATCACTAGCAATTATTAATTCAAGAAGTCCCAGTCCTGTATCTGAGGATTAATTGAAGATAATTGATATAGATAGTGATGACGAGCACCTTCTCTCCAACACATCAAAGTACAATTGGGGAGGTAGACCGCGATTTGAAAGAAAACATTAATCCAAATAAACAAACTTTAGGTGTGTCGGATAGTCTCGCTCTACTACGATTGATAATTGACATATCAGATAGCACAACTTCTACTTCTTCATCCAAGTTACAAGTTTCAAATGTGGAATACGACAAGCAAGTGCAAATTGTTCAAAATTTATGCAGCGATGCGGCTTTGGCAAAGAAAATCATACAATCAGTTAAATTAAATGCTCTGCCTGATGATGAATTTGCTTTGCTTAAAAAACACACCAAAAATATTGAGGAATCAGAAGCCAAATTAGCAAATATGATTATATCATTCCGTGCCCAAGGAAAGAAATCCATTCGCTTGGAAAGATGTTGAGGAGCAAATGAATACCGTACAACCCAGAACGTTCGGGAAGAAAGCACTACAGACACTTAATGTACAGAAAGCTTCGACAAGGGATCGACTGAAAAAAATCCATAGTTTACCTCAAAAAGACGCCGTTATTAAAACTCCAAAAGGTCTTAAAGCCGCATCAAAAATATACACTGGCGTGGTTAATGTGGAGAAAAGGGCAAAAACCTTCTGGAGAAATATTGGCTGATGATATGGGTTTAGGAAAAACTTTCACCATGATAGCTTTCACTTTACATAATCTCCAAATAGAAAATGCTGACGATTCTGAACATTCAGATGATGAAACCAACAAAAATCAAAAAAAATACAAGTACGCTGGTGGAGTACGTCACTACGTCACAGTATTATTTATTTCCAAGTTTGTTTACGATCGTGGTTATTATTATTATTCTGGTTTACCACGACGGCTTTTGGATGGGTAGTTACCATCAGGTTATTCGATCTCTTTACCTTCATCAAGATTCCGAGGAGGAATTTTTCATCGCACCTTCGTTGATTGGAAACCTGAAAGCAACTGATACCATCAGACCGGAAACCTTCGACAGGTGTTGTGCATGTGCGCGCTACTTGATCGCGAGTGTCATAGCCAGAAGGGCAAACGACCTACTCTCACAAAATTTATTTTGTGAATGCCTCGATGTTAAAGCCAACTGTGTGCTAAAGCGGTCAGCAAGAGTCGTAAGTTCAGTTCCTAGGGGCTCTCTAGTAATAAAAATCGGTCGAACAAGTAATATAAACTTTATTAAGAAAATCAACACTTGATTTGTGAGTTCAAAATATAAACAAAGCCAACCCTTGGCAATCGGTTGGATCGAAAGTAACAGGATCACGCAGTGCGTACCCAAACAATTAACAATCCGATTCTTCGGATGCTCAAAAATTATTGAAGCGAATTCAATGCAGTTAATAAAAGTTATGTTAAAGGACTTAGACTCAGCATTAAATAATTCGAAATAATTGATTGTCTAAATATTTTGTTAGATCTACTTTATTCTTCGGTTCGTGTACAATCAGCTGATTTTTTGACGGAATTGTTATAACATCCACCTCTTTACGAATGGCTTCCTTTTTATTCAAAGGCCTTTTACGAACACATACTGTAATTAAGTGGTCTTCAACAGCATCATTTTCAGTCAATGGACACATATCTAAATGTCGACGATAATCCAATATCATATTTAAGAGCTCCCAATGTGGATTTCCAGGAGCCATTTGAAGAAAAGCCTCTTTTTCGGCTTTTTCCTCAGCCTGTCTTTGTTGCCTTTCTTCTCTATTTTTACGTAATTTTTCAACCTCTTTTACGACATTCCCACGTCAAATGCTGTTTGATCTTGACGCCAAATTTTCTTTCGTTTCTGAAAAATTCGACACCTCATTGAGAGTTCTACGAACTCGAATAGATCCATTTGTAGTTTTACTTTCAACTCCGCTAGCTATCGATCGTTTAGTGGAATTGTTTGCTAGTATACTGCACAACCTTTAGTTAAAACAATTTTTGAAGGTGGGTTTTCGACTTGTTTTGCTTATGGCCAAACAGGATCTGGAAAAACGCATACAATGGGAGGCAATTTTAACGGAAAAATTCAGGACTGTCACAAAGGTGTTTATGCCATGGCTACTGCGGATGTTTTTAAATTAGCTAATGCTGAGAAATATAAGCATCTCAAGTTGGTAGTGTCTTCAAGTTTTTTTGAAATTTATTCGGAAAAGTATTTGATCTCTTCGATAATAAAGCGAAGTTGCGAAGATTAGAAGATGGTAAACAACAAGTTCAAGTTGTTGGATTAACAGAAAAAGTAGTTGTTTCGGTGGATCAAGTTTTAAAACTCATTCAGAAAGGAAATCAAGCCAGAACATCTGGTCAAACATCTGCTAATGCTAATTCTTCTCGGTCACACGCTATATTTCAGATTATATTACGAACTAATAATGCTATGCATAAGGTACATAACATCCATAAGGAAAAATAAGCAGTTTCTAGAAGTCCCATTTGTCTTACTACCAGTTGTAAACTTGCTGTTTCTACAAACGGGTAAGTCCTTTAACATAACTTTTATTAACTGCATTGAATTCGCTTCAATAATTTTTGAGCATCCGAAGAATCGGATTGTTAATTGTTTGGGTACGCACTGCGTGATCCTGTTACTTTCGATCCAACCGATTGCCAAGGGTTGGCTTTGTTTATATTTTGAACTCACAAATCAAGTGTTGATTTTCTTAATAAAGTTTATATTACTTGTTCGACCGATTTTTATTACTAGAGAGCCCCTAGGAACTGAACTTACGACTCTAGCTGACCGCTTTAGCACACAGTTGGCTTTAACATCGAGGCATTCACAAAATAAATTTTGTGAGAGTAGGTCGTTTGCCCTTCTGGCTACTGATCTTTTCTTCATCTAATGGGACGTTCATAATACCTTCGATAGCCTGTAAGTTTACTGGCCGTTTAGTCATTTAAAATAATTGATCGTTAACGAATGCTTTCATAAAATTATGAATTAAAAATAGTTGATCATAACATCTGCCATTTGAACGACGTTAAACGAAATTATCGAAGATATTTTTCGAATAGCAGCTATGATCATGTAATGCAAATTTGAAAATCGCTCAAATCTCTTCAAGTGCACCCGTTTCGGTTAATCTAATTTTCTAAAACTAAGCAGTTAACTGACCTCTGTTTTTAAACATCCTGTATAAACAAATCAAGTTTAACTTAACATTTTTTTTTAAATGAAAAATGTATAGGTACTCCAATGTAAGGTATTTTTTATAAAATGGTTTGGATTAGAGGTATATCCTTACAAAAACTACAAATTCTAATTTGTCAACCAGTTTCGGCTTTATGCCATCTTCAGGACAATCTATAATTAAAAAATATACAAGATTTATCAACAAGATACAGATCATATTATAAATAACTTACGCGTCAAATACTTAAGATACAGTTAAAAAACATAAATAAGCAAAATCATTTATCACACCAAAATGTTAAAAATCATAAATAAAATTAGTTAGTTAATATAACAAACAGAAAAATCAGAACAAAATTTACTTGAAAAATATGTGGTATTGAAGCCACATTTTAGATTTATCTAATTTATAAAACAAATATTCGATATTTATGCGGTCCCAAACATTTTTATAACAAAGAGCTATATAAAGGCGTAAATCCTAACATCAACTGGTCGTTCAAAAGATTGTGATCCGTATCCTGCATTTGTAATTTTTGTATTTCAAAGGCCTCCAATAGTATAAATTTACAACTTTTATCTTTCGTGTGGAGTATCTTGGTGTTTTCTTTATTTGCATGGTGATTTTCTTGCCGCAGATGTACACCAAAATTCGTTTTTGAATTTTTGAATAATTGAATGGCATAAAGCCGAAACCGGTTGACAAATTAGAATTTGTAGTTTTTGTAAGGATATACCTCTAATCCAAACTCTTATTAACATTTTTTGCCAGAAATTTGCAAATCCGTGTGCTAAATTTTCATCGCTGGTATAATTTTATTACAATTAATGAATACCTAATCAATATTGATTGATAATTTATGATAATTAAGTAATTTACTTTAATTAACCGGTACACTCAGTTGATGATCTCATTTCATTAGAGGTAACGTCAATATTATTTTTCATAAATGAGTAATTTTAGTGATCTTGAAAGAAACTTGAAAAAAAAAACAAATTATTAGTCATTACCAAAATACCTAACTCTAATTCTCTCTAATTCGAAAACTGTGATAGACGTCAAACATTTTTCATTTATTTTCTCGCCAGTTAATAAGACAGGGATCTCTATTTTCCAACGTCACACGAGAGATTTTCCCTTGGAAACTTCAGGAGAGTGCATAGCCCTGACTTCTATTGCCCGAGATACACTTAAAATTAAAATGGCGGGAAAATAAATTTGAATCGCGAATTTGAAAAAACCAGGTTCAGCCCTAATGGTTTTTCCTAAAACAGTAAACTAAAAGAAAATAAATGAAAAACTTAAACTACTACTATTGGGTAATTAGAAAGTTTCGGAATGGAAATAATCATGATAAATTAAAATTGAAACATTTGCAGGAAGTTTGTAATCAAAGAGAAACTAAAATCAATAAAATTACCTCTACAATCCCGATGAAGATCACTTTATACCTAACGAGTTTCACTTTGTTATTATTATAATTGTTGGTTCGTATAGTAGTCGACATTGAACTAATTACCGATATTCTTCTAATCTTATCTCACAAGGCCTGCACAAGTCACTTTACTACCATAAAAATTCAGAAGTAAGTGCTTACACATTACAAAATTATGTAAACAGATTTTTTCAGCACTTAAACCATTACGATTCCATGCAATGGAAAAGCATATGAATGTATAAATTGATTAGGTACCTGTTTATGCTTGAAATAAAATTAATTAATATACATAAAACGTTAAGTAAATATAATATCAAACTAATTACGTAATTGCATGGTAAATATAAAAAAGTTGGAAGGCACCGTGCAAAGTTACAAAGTTCATTTTAACTCAAATTAAATAAAAATGTTAGTAGTATTATTTAAACAAGTGCAACGTGCGTTATTATCGACCTCGTGTATCATCAAACCGGCAATAGGAAGATGTGAAACCATCAATTTTCATTAAATGCAACTCAAAAAACCCAACACACCACTTTGAAAAACTTAACCACAAACCTGAACGTGCCTTGTGTACACCTAAACAATCGACAATCTATATTTAGTCGATTCGTGTGAATTTCATCCTACAAAGTCACGTGACACACATAAAATTTACATAAACAGTTAGCCCGCTAATTAATTTTTCACATAAGCAACGTTACATTTTACTAAAACACTCCGATTCGTCATTTTGATTTTTGTGCAGCAAGACACGAAACCGCATAAAGGTTAAAGTGAAAAGGTTAACGACTTCACCCTCGACTAAATCAAAAACCCCGTTTTTAATTTCCTCAATTTACTTCGATTAAAACCTAATTCAGGTTATGTTGTACTACCACTAAAACGTCAAACTGACAGTTCAAGTTCATTGGCGTGCTAATATACAGTGTAAGGCAACGTAAACTTTGAGAGAATTTGTTGTCGATTACAATAAATTTATGATTTTGCGCAGTCATGCTATAGGAAATAGTTGTTCTTGTTTATTCAGGTGGGAATAATTTATTACAGCATATTATTCTCGACACTGCTATTTTTTCAGTAAAATTATTTCTAAACAATAAATATTGTTAAATTATAAATTTAAAAGAGAAAATAATTTAATATTTGAGTCGTGCAAAATAAATTTATATGGGAACGGATTTGAATTGATGACGACAAACTGAATAAAAAAATAGTATATAAATAAAAAACTAATTTAAACTTTAAAACAAAGATTTGTATAATATATTTGTATATAAGAAGTGTAGGAAGACCCCAAAAGAGGTGATTAGACGACATCAAAAATGCAACAACCAGAATTTTTCAATTATTCCTCACCATGGACTCCCCAAGGAAGACCTCTTCAACGAGCTCCAGCGGGTCAAAGCCACCCTCGCAGCCGAGACACCACGAACTGGAAGCAAACAACACCCCCTCCAGGTCGCTGTAAACCGCTATCCCCAGCTCATGAACATGCCGTCCAATCACAGGCCTGCCTTCCTGGACATCGCCTTCTTCAAGGACATCCCATTCCAGCACCGACTCACAACGGCAAACGAGTTCCGGTGCTACTCTCCCTCGGGGACCTCAAACACCCAAACTCCGCCCCCGCAATGAAAAACGGATTGGCCGCTTTTCCACGACCTCTTGCTTGACTCCATGGAACCAATCCCCATCATCAACTCCACCGACCACCTAGATAAGTATGTTGTTCTTTTCAATTATCTGTTTTAGGTCACTCGAAAACGCGACGAAAACCACCCCCGGGACAGATCTCTATTTCTTCCAAACGAAAGAGACCTGATTGCAAATTGTATAAAAGGGTAAGTAAATATCCAATTGTTAACCATTGTTCCCGAGACTCGTAACCACGAAACTGTTAGGTACGTATAACCTTGCATTGCCGTATTAATTTTTATTTTGTTATTTTCTTTTTAAACCAAAAACATTCAATAAATATTATTAATTTTTGTTTTATTTGTTGTTTTCAATCCCTGAGGTTGATCAAGAAAAGCGAAATTTAGTGAAAGCAAGGAATCATCTGATTCTCACATCCTCCGGAACCCCCATTTTCTTTCTCTTAGAGAAAGTGGTGGCAGCATTCTTACGCTACTTAACATCAACCCCCACCCCCGGCTACTATATTCTTTTTTTGATTACGCTGACCTTAGAAGTACAAATATAATAATTTTCTTTACAAACCCCCGTGTTACAATGATGGCAGCGGTGGGATAATTTTTTAATGCCCCCTCTTGTTACAACTGCTTTCAGGTGGCTCAAAACAGAGAGAAATGGAGAAAAAAATTGGAAAGGCTTACGTTCAGAAGTGAACGGAGATAAGGTGATGAAGAAGAAGGGTTGGCAAGTTAAACTGGAGAGCTGACAACGACAGCCAAAATTTAAACTATTTTAGTACAGTTTTAACCAGTAAAGTTTGTGGATGCCAAAATGCGTCGAATAATTTAAGAAGTTACAACATTTTATTTTCAATTGGAGTTTTCCACCAATTTCCGGCTAAAAAGGGGAGAAGGAATGAGAAGAGAAAGGGGGATTTGAAATGAAAAGATAACTTTACTAAGGTAAAAAAAAAATTCTTACCAAGAAAATTATTCGAACGCCGCAATTGTTGCAAGACAATTGGAATCAGATACCAGTCAGGACTAACGGCAAGAGAAGAATCAGTAAATACAAAAAAATACATTATTAAGAAAGGATACTTTTTAAGTTCTTCGAGTTAGATTGGGCCTGTTGCTTAATGAGGGAATTCTCTCTTGGGAAGTCTTTTGATGAGACTGATATCCAAGGTTTCCATTTGGGTGTCTTCATGGATCACTCGGTTGATAGTGTATCATAGATCGGGTGGTGTGGAACGAATACCTTCACTGATTCTTCGGAAGCAGACGTTTTGCATAGCATGCAGCTTTTTCATCTTGGTGAGTGATGCAAACTTGAGGTTGAATGCCATCGTTGCGCCTCTTCCAATCACGAAGTCCAATGTTGTCATTTAACCTCTTGCTTGGTTGATGCAGATGGTGATATGCTTGACCCAAGAGTTTACTGTCCAAGGAGTTTTCGAGTTCGTTTGCACAAAGTGCTAGAAAAGTTTTCGCCATTTTGGGTATCGCTTACGAATATGTTGAACAGACAGCACCAAATTTGCTAGAGGCAGCGCAGGGGCTAACGGGCGACAGATTAATCTTGGAGTGATTTTTCTCTCCGTGGAGTGGATGCCTTCTAACTTGATCTTAATTTTCTTAATATAGCGACTAAAGAAGTTTTGCCGAGCATTGAATGGGAGAGCCCACTCATCTGGACGCACGGACTGTTAGCAAAATAAATTAATTATTACGCAATAATTTTCTTACCTGCGTTTGTTATGAAAATTTGGTTCAAATTTGAATTGTAGCCTATCAAATTCCAATACAACAACCGGATTACAATTTTGACTCCTTAAAGCTCATTATGGCAATATTTTTGAATAATCCACAGTTTATAATCTTTCAATTTACCTACATCCTTTATTGAAAACCCCAAATAATTGTTCATTCTCAGCAATATTTGAACTATTTTAATTAAAATTCAATCAAACTTATTATTAAATTTAATTTTTTTTCAATATTTAGAAAGGTTCAAATAAAAATAATCAAAAAAACAACGTAAACAGTAAAATGATAAAAAAAATGGCCATGGTTACAATTGGTGAGCAGATACAATTTGAGGGTCCCTCGTACTTTGTACAAATCTACTCGGTGCAAGAGTAAATTTCTCGCGCGCGCTTAACAATATTATATTTACCCCATTAAATTTAGGCCACATCTACCAACAAAATTAACAAAAGTTCATTAACAGTTTCTATTTTCTTGCAAAAGTATGCGGTAATTAGTTGGTAGAGGGCGTACGAAATCTGTTTTATCAACCCGGTAGTTGTTATGACAAGCGTCACGTGATCATTAAAATCGACTTTGGAGGAGTTTGGGGCCACGAGGTTCAACTTTGATTATCTTTAGTGTACATTTTATTTTAACGGATAAACCAATTGTATTTTAAAATTGAAAATGCCGTCGAGTAATCCTTTGCCACCAAAGGAGAACGCCTTATTTAAACGAATTTTAGTAAGTACATTTTTTTCAATCACTATTATTATTTCGACGAGTTCGGTTTGTCCTCGTAGGTCTTCCTTGTAAGGAAAACAAGTTTTCCCGATTTTATTATTACAGATTGCACGATTATTGAGTAATACGAATTAGAATATTTTTTCCATCTTTGTTTGTTCATATTTGTAAGGTTAGGATGGCGGTTATTTTGGATGCCTTGCAAAAATTACTCAACACTTGACGTAATCTTTATTCGTTTCTTTTGCAGAGATGTTACGAACAGAAGCAGTACAAAAATGGCTTAAAATTTGCAAAACAAATTTTGTCGAATGCCAAGTTTACAGAACACGGAGGTGAATATAGCTATTGTGGTTTTAAAGACGATTTTCTTAATGTTAAGTGTTTATGTGATTATAGAAACCTTGGCCATGAAGGGTTTGACGTTGAATTGTTTGGGTCGTAAAGAGGAGGCCTATGAATATGTTCGTAAGGGATTGAGAAACGATTTGCGGTCGCATGTCTGCTGGCACGTTTATGGACTGTTACAAAGGTCGGATAAAAAATATGATGAAGCAATTAAGTGTTACAGAAATGCTTTGAAATGGGAGAAGGACAATATTCAAATTTTACGTGACTTATCTCTGTTGCAAATACAAATGAGAGATTTGGAAGGATATCGGGTTAGTTTTTTTTTACAATTTTATGGTTTACAAAATAATGCAGATTTTAATTATTTTAGGACACAAGATATCAGTTGCTCATGTTGAGACCCACCCAAAGAGCATCTTGGATTGGGTATGCTATGTCATTTCATTTGCTGGGAGAATACAAAAGTGCACTCAATATTTTGACAACTTTTTTAGATCAACAACAAGTAAGTGTATGTTGCTTTCTTTCTTAAGTAATTTTTGATGTGTGAGACCATGGAAATTTTTTTATATTGTTGAAGGAACCGATTCATTATTGCAAATTTAATTCCTTGGAGATTGTACTTAGTCAATAACTTTTTTTGTTCTTTATTCTTTTTGTTGCTTGGGAATAACTTGGATTTTTGTTAAACTGTGTAGTTTGGAAAAACCCTGGGAGTATGGTCAAATATGTTTGTCGACAAAGTCTTGGGTTAACTGTTTCCTATGTAGTTTATAATTGAAATGAATGAAATTCAGCTTAAACAAAAATACCCCTATAGTTTTTGAGATACACTGCCTAGTAACCCAAAAATGTGGACTTTTTCCCATTAATTCCCACATGTAACAACGTTTTAACCTTGATAGGACTCTAATTGTGTTGGCTTTTTGCAGTTCACAATTTTTTACTTTCAATTGTTAGGATTAAATTGTTTTATGTATTTATTTTTGGAGGGCTGCATGTCGGAAACTATAAGCTATGGTAGAAGATAGAAGAAACGGTTAATTGACGCCCTTGTCATTTTGGAAGCAATCGATCATTTTTTGATAATTCAAAAGTACTTTCAATTATAATTTCTGAGTGTATATTTTACTAATTAAATAATTATTTGATTATAACCATCCGAAGAGCAAAACATATGTTTCACGTTTTCACCTGAAATATCAACAATATTTTTCTTTTATCTTTACATTTGAAATATTAATATGGTTACTATCAGCTTTCACCACATGAAAAACCGCTACATGCAAACCACATATTAATTTATTAATATAATGTTGTAATATCAAATACAACATTATTAACTCAAATTTCATATTTTTTACTATAGAATTACAGTTAACGAAACAAAATCAAATTCCGAATACCGAAAACTTATAATATACATTATAAATTATTAACATGTGGAGGAGATAAGTAAACAATCAAATAATTTAAGGTTATGACATGTAAAAATTGTGGATGTTTTACTGATGATACTGTGGTTTATGTGGTAGGAAGAGATATTTTTGTATATTGCAGATCATGAATTCAAAAATTTTCTTGTAGAGCCACACATGAATTGCTACAGATTTAATTAATAAGTAAGAATGTCTCACTTTTACCTCATTTGATGCTTGACAAGATTCTTAGGGTAGTTTACCAACATATTCTTTCCAGAAATTAGAATTCCATTATTGATGACAGACAGAACTTACATTATTTCTGAATTCTTAAGCTGAAGGTCTAAATTTATTATAAAATTATTGCTGTTTGTGATTTTATTAACTTGTTTGAGATTATTGTATGCTATAAAATTGTTTAGGTTATGATATCTTATCAATTTTATATCCTCGCCTCCTTTGCAAGCATAATCAATTGATTTACTTCTATAGCATGGATTGGACTAATTTTGCTATTTGTGATGGCATTTAATTTCGAAAATTGTATTTACAGAATTAATAAATTTATCTTATTGGCAATCCAGCTGCCAGAAATGGATATGCCACAATCTTTAACTTATTTGTTGACAAATATTTTTTTAAATTTTCTCTTGCTACATCTTCATGGTATTTTTCCCATTTAATAGCTAGAATCTCAAAAAATGTTGAATTGATTATTCTATTTGCCAAATTTTCATGTTCAGTTGTAGACTTCTATAGTGATAATATAAGTTTCCAATCTAGAAAAGTTTTACATTATCACCTAAAAGGTAGCCACTAACATCGGATAACCCAAATTTATTTCACTCTTCATAACGCCCATTTAGAGTAAATTTAAAATTATACAACCGTGGCCTTCTAACTAAATATAATAAAATACTTCTATTAACTTAAAAAACCGTAGAATTTTCTGCCTGATCTCTGTAATGCCAGTTTTCGCATGTATTACCTTTCTTCATATATTACCAACACTTGATTCCCCTACATTGTTGACCTGTCAGCCTCCATGATCTATTTTATAATATATTTAGCTATGTGTATCTGTTTGTAACGCATTACGGTTTTATAGATTATATAGATTTTTGACATTCTACGTCTTCCGATTTCCTTTATTTTCAAAAGGGTATATGTATAGTATTTAATATCCCAAAGATATTACAAGCACCTTGTGAGAGGACCACCGGCTTTACATGCCTTCTCAAGCATGGAGACGGCCATACCAAGTGAGCCTCTCCCCGGACTCGAACCAGGGCGCCTCCCGTTAGCAGTTAATCGCGCTTGCAATCAGGCCAGTGACCGTCTCACGATTTTATATGTAATAAGGTTTCGGTAACGTAACTAGGCATGTGCAACAGGTCCATGATGAAGGGGGTCCAGAAATTAACAGACGAAAAGTATTATTTTTTATCATCTATCTTATAATTTTATTCATCTAATTTATTAACCTAAGTAATGACGGTAAACAAATAATAATACTTGCCAATTTTGATTTGCATTAAGTGCATTCTTTAAACTCTTTATCGGGATGATCTAACACTAGCAAAAAATTAAGTAGTAACATCTGGTCATATTTGTAATTATTTTGTGGTACATATCTATTTTTCGTACATGAACGACAAAAACGAGTAAATTTGTTTTAGGCTAAGTTCGTCAACGTTTAACTTGTTTGTTAAAAGAAAAGGATTTTTTGCAAAAACATAATTATAAACTTTGAAAGTGTAGGACTTTTATTAGTGAATAATAATTATTTTGTTCTAATATTTTAATAAACGATGAAATATCAGAAAGCCAGAAAAATAGAATCGAAATACAAGTAATGCTCTTACAATACGGTTTTGCTCTAACACGGTTCAAGAATTAGAGAAAATCCCCATATACGCGGAATTCTTACAACACGGTTTCACCGAAAACATTTAAAAGAGAACTTTACAAATGCTTGGCTCCATATAACGAAATTTATGAAGATCTCCCAGCCAAACACGAACTACCTAAAATAACAGTTTTTTTGTAATAAATAGAGAATGTGCAAATCAAAGAGCAAAAGATCAGGAGATTTCGTCAAAAGAAACGCACTATCGTCATAATTAGTAGTGGTGAAGAAGACAGAATATGTAGAAGAATGAAGAAGAATATGCATAACTTTTTATTGATCATTCCTTTAATAAATAAACATAAAAATTTCTTTTAGTTGTAAAATTAAATTAGATTAATGGAACCTAACCCGGTTTTTTATTGTTTTTGTATTAGTTCTTTGCTTGGTATAAGAGGAATTTGCACAAAACGGCATGTTTTAGGAACCTAACTGCTGTCTTATACGAGGGTTACCTGTAGTTATTATTTTTTAAGTAAAACTAAATACTTTATCTCCCTTTTTTTTTTATTTTAAAACTCAACAACTTTGAAGGACATATACCTCGTTTACATGCAGCCATTAGTTCGATCTAATTCAGTTCGACCTAGTTAGTCCTTTCATGCATGCACTCGGGTAAAGCGACCTAGTTTGCTGAATCGACTTTAATTAGATCGAGCGAAATACCTGGACTAGTGGCTTAGGTTGATCTTAAAATTGAATGTAAACACTTAGTTCGAACTCTACACAGTGCTGCCATCCACATGTCACGTTTTAATAGTCTAAATAGTCTCAAACCTAATAACCAACACAAAGTTTATGTTGGGACCATTGCTTTCAGTTCGAAATAAAGAAAAACATGATAAACCTGTGCAATAAAATTAAAAGTGAGCTAGCTTATATCAAACTAAGATTAATTCGAACTAACGACCCGCATGTAAACGCAAAACAAATATAAAAAGTAAACATGTGTACATAAAAATTATTTATAAGCAATAAATTGTTGTATTTATAACAGCAATAAAATCATTGATTTGTTATTATTTTTAAAAATAATTTTAATTTATAAATTTAAATTTTAAAAATTAAATTTTTTTAGCCAAGTTGACAAAACTAAGTTATCAAAAAAATTAGGTTTTAGTTTGTTTATGCCGATTTCTTCACTCATAGTTATCTTCAAGTTTGCAAACTTTAAGTTAAATTGACGAAATAACCAATCAGATGATCATTTGATTTGATTTGTTTTGATTGATGATTTGTTTTGTTGTCGTCTGGTTGGTTATTTCATCAATTTAACCTGAAGATAATTATGAGTGAAGAAATCGGGCATCAGTAATTTAAAAACAATTTCATCTTATTGCATTGAAGTACAGTAGAAACTCGATAATGTGAACATTCGAATTTATGAACATCTCAGTCCTGTGAAGACCCAATTTTTTCTAGAGTTGCTCGGTAATGAAGGTATCGTTAGAGTGGGTTGAATAAAATGAAATCAACATAACTGATATCTTGATTCATAAAAATGATTTATGAAAAGACTGGAATTTTAAATGCATAACTAGAAAACAAAATAAGATTTTTTTTTTTAACTCCATTTATTTTTACAATCTGCTACATAAATAAGTAACATTCAGTAAATAGTTTGACAACATTTGACATGATAAAGGAATACCCAATGGTATCCCCTCCTTAATTTTACTAGTTTACAACGTTATTGAATTGTAGTTGTACACTTTGTTGGTGTGGTATAAACTTGCATGGTGCTTGAAATAACCTATATCCATCACTCTCCGGTGCTAAATCTGTGTCGTAGGTCGATAGGTTTAAATCGCTTCAACCGTCGTGTGTAGTTGCAAAATAAGATGACTATGTTTTTTTTCATGAATTTTACATCATTAAAGTTCTTAAATAGCAATATTATAGATCAGCAGCAGCTCATGAACTAAAATATTGGGTAGGCCAGCAATTTTAGAATAATTAGGGGGAAAAAAATTTTAAGGCTTTTTGTTTTAAGTTTTTTTGTGTAGCAATTTAAAAAGAAAATAAAATTTTTTTTATAAAATTCACTTACTCTTAAGTAATGTACTATTTGTAAAGAAGATTAATTCTTCTATCCTGATTCTTCGTAAATTTGTCGATTATGTGATCTTAAAATGAATCTTTTTTTAATAATTCACTAAGTATTTCCGTTTTTAGCACAATTTTATCAAAAAATACTTTATATAATATGATTATTAAAAACTCTAAGGAAGTTGACGGGAATTTTTCGCTACATTTTAGAAATTGTTTTGTATCATTTAATTGCAAAATTTGGAGTTTGTCGTAACCAGAAAGCTGTAATTGCGTAATAATATTATCTAAAATTAAAAAAAAAATTCTTTTATATTCAGAAGTACCTAACTGCTTCCGAAATATCCAAGTTATTCTGTCTTGTAATTCACTTCGGTTTAACCGAACAACGAATTCACTTTGAAAATTGAAACAAAAATTTATTTGCACTTTTTAACAATCGCGAGTAAATTCCTTATTAATTGAATTATAATAAAGAGTGAACTATTATTTGCATAATTTGTTTTACAGTGGTAGTGGTTTTACACAAAAATATTAATGGTGTACTGCAATTAAATATATATGGGATTATGCACCCGACCGCTTAAATATTCCTACTATTTTACATCTTGGTATACATACTTTTAGTTTTTATTTTTCTTTCTGGTGGATAGCGTAAAATTATAAATATTGAAAAACCTAACGCATTTTTGTTATATTTTCTTCTTCGAGTGCCATACACTTTCCAATACGTAGACGATCAACTTAGTCGAAGCCAAGCTGACCTTACTAGGGAATATAATTAATGGGGTGGAGTTTGGCAGTATTATTGCTATATTTTGAATGGAAAAAATAAAAGCTGTAATTTGCACAACACTTGTGTTAATTTGAACATGTCTTATGGTGTCCATTCACCTAACGATTATCTGTAGATGTGGTCTGCAAATTTGATATCTGCAGACCATTATGGCCACTGACTAAAGCGATTATCATCAAATCGGAATTTTCAGACCTAGTCGACAGATTACAGAAAATGTGTGTGTAGGCAAATAATCTGCAGTTCGTTTCATGACGATTAGAGACAATTTACTGAATAGAAATTAAGTATTTAAAATTTATGTTAAAAAATTAAAAATGAAAGAAAAAACTATTGCATTTGTCACGGAATTCATTGATACACAGGGTGCCCTCGTGATCGTGGAGAACCTTTGAGGATAAAAGACACTTTTCTAAGACAAATTTTCAAATAAAATTTTTGTTCAAGTCGAAACCCTTGAGGGGTACCCCTCTTTAAGGGGAGATATACACCTAGGAGCCGGAAAAAAAGGTAATTTTTGTGCATTTTTTCTAGGAAGACTATTTGAAATTTTGGATTGTGAGTTTAACTACCTATAAGTATACACATTCAGGAATATTTATATTATTTTTTATTTAAAAATATCAAAAATAAACGAGGATATTGTACGATCCTTGGAGCATCGTAAAAAAAATTGCGTTAACGGTAACCACTGGCGTTTCTTCAAAAATCATCTGAGAAAAACAAAACAAAAAAATTATTAAATTAAATACTATAATCTAGTACTTGTCATAGCCGATTTTGAAAATATTGATTTATGACAAAATAGGAGACGTTTGAACATAAAAGTCATTTTAGACCAAGAATTAGTAATTATTTTGCCTATAAAGCAAAAACTAAGTAACGAAAAGAAAAATCCTATGACAAGTACTAGATAATGGTGTGTAGAATAACCACAAAAATTCAATGCAATCGGTTCATTGGTTTTCTTGAAATTTTGGGTACCAATTTGAAAAACGTGGTTTTGAGTAAAACGCGTTTGAAAATTTGAGAATGAATAAATCATGAAATTTGTTAATTTACATGGAATCATCGATACCAGGCCCATAGTGTAAATCTTCTACGGTCGACGGAATGTTCATAACTTCTAAATTTTGTTGTCGATGACCTATTCGACCTTCTTTCGTCTGTTCTTGCGCTTGCAGCTTGGCTTTTGCTAAGCGAGTTTCGTCTTCTTGGGCAGCGTACAAATGCGCTCCCGATCCGACCGATATTCCTAACACGTTCATGACTTCCAACAATGAGGTGACACCATTGATGAATGTGCATGTTGCAAGAAATACTGCAATGTTAACAATTTTCGTCTCCTTGTTCATCGTTTTGGAGCTATCTTCCAAATAAGTTGATCTTCGAAACAGAAATAATGTTAAGAGTTGCTGTCTGTTGAGCCGTAATGGTAGAATGTTGCCCATATAGTTTTTTCATGTCATCCTTGGAATTACAGTTTCTGCGAATAGCTAAGCCGTAGTAAACGCTCAGTTTATCTATAAACTTTGCCGTCAGTTTGTTTTTGCCGCCGATTCCAGGCTTATTTATTGAAATGTTGACTTGGCGTTTTTACCAGATATTCTTGAGATCTCAAGCTTCAAGAAAATGTAAAAAAACAAAAATCGATTTTTTTCATTATGCTAGGTGTATATCTCCCCTTAAAGCAATTTTTTGAATTTCTGCCTTCAAACGGCCATATCACCGTAACTATTAATTTTATGGTATTAATAGATTAATGATTAAATCTTCTACCCGAATTGGGTCATTAGTTTTTTTGTAAGTAATTTCGTTTAAAAGATACAGGATTCGCAAGAAAAATAAAAAAATAAAACTTGCAATTTTTTTGACAATTTTTCTCTTAATTTAATTCATACCTCGAAATCTGTTCATTCTAGACAATAGGAGGTTATAACCTAATTTGTAGATAAGCGAGCGATCTTTAAAAAAGTTCTAATCTATATAGTAGTAGTAAGTAGTAATATGGCCGTTTGAAGGCAGAAATTCAAAAAATTGCTTTAAAGAGGGTACCCCCAAGGGTTTGGACTTGGACAAAAATTTTATTTGAAAATTTGTCTTAGAAAAGTGTACTTTATTACCACCTCAAAGGTTCTCCACGGTCACGGGGACACCCTGTATATCAACAACACTCAGCATTATGGAAAATAAAATCAAAAATGTATGTAAACAGAAAATTAAAAGAATGTGGATATCAACAATTCGTCAGCTGAGAACTATATTGTACCAAGTCCATTTTTTAAAAATTTGAAGTTATTGTGCTACAAAGTTTCCTAGTAACTAATTGTACCATATCCGCTTATTTGACAATATAAAATTCAATTGTGCAGCATGTTAAAGCCAATATTTTTTGTATTAAGTCCTTTAAAGTTATATCTGATTGAATTATACTGTATCCAGTCCACAGCCTATCGTCAAGTCGGAAATAAACACGTGAATAGGACTTGGTACAAAATAATTGTTACTAATAAAATCAAAGTTGCATGGTTTATAATGTGACTTGATTAGTCACAGCCACACAAAGGCATTTAAAAGGAAAAGAAGAAAGTACACGCGAGAAAGGTGCAGATCGAATAACGATAGGAGATGAAACTATAGCAATCATTTCGTTTGATATGCAAAATGTATATTCTCTACCGAAAGTTAATGTTTCAAATTTTTTTTATAAATGAAAATTCATTGTGTATAATTTAACAGCATATTATAATCCGAATAAAAACTTATTATGCTTTTTGGCATAAAATGTTATCTGGTAGAGCAGGTTTCTTTCTCAGGTCCATTCTTGGAAGGAATTATTAAGAGATTAACCAAAAATTTATAATTTGGTCCGATTCGTGCATCCCACAAAATAGAAATAGCATTATTATTATTATGTCTTTTATGGGTTGTACTATTTCATGAAAATGCACCCACAGATAAAATCTATCTAACAAAAATTTTCAGAACCTGGGCACAGCAATGTACAAGAGATTGATGCAGTACACAGCATCCTTGAAAAAAAACTTTGTTATACAGAAATATACAGTCCTATATCTTTATTAAGGAATATCATCAATATCTCCAACTCGACGAAAAAATTAATTGTTTGTATTAAAATTGTAATTGTAAAATGAATAAACCAAATTTTTTTGATTATCAGAGATACGCAAAATTATTTTCATACAGCAATATTCCATTTTCGAAGGTAAAATACAAGTACCTTATAACAAACGCCGCGTATAAAACATAATTTTCTGGAGAACAACTTACAACAGTATTGCTAAATCGTAAAACTCGTAAACAAATTAAAAAAACAGAACAATTTGTTGACATTAATGCAGTTTCTGTAATTTCCATCGTTCCAGTAATAGATGAGAAAAGAAATCGGTATCAAATCGATTTTAAAATACATAGAATGCAAGTTTTATAATAGTTTTAATATTAAATAATACGAAAAATGTATTTTGTAATAATAAAATATAATTTATTATACAATTTATAACAATGTCGCACTATTTCTCAAAATCTCAATAATGGACTTGGTTCACTATGAAGTCTGACTACCATTTTTCAAAAGTAGTAAAATTTTTAAACCAAGTCCATTTTAAGAAATTAATTTTAAGGTTTGCAACTTTAATTTATAGGAAATCGACTTAAATAAGTTGCAAATAATAGTAAAAATGAAATCATATAATATAAGCAACTTTATTTGCAAGCTGAACGAAAACAAACTATTCAAATATTTGACCGTCATTTTCTCGAAAGTGATTTATTAGGACTTGGTACAGTATAATTCTCAGCTGACGAATTGTTAGAAGTGTATAAAGACATTGATGGAATGGATTTTTTTTTGCTGGAGACATGTTCTCTATTTGCTGTAAATTCATTTACTGCAGACTGGATCTAACATGTGTATGTTGAATTATCTGCAGATTTTTATCTGTCAGTTTTTACTGACGATAAAATCTGCAGATTCAATCTGAATAATTTTCGGTGAAAATTTTTTAGTATAGTTTGAGGTAAATATGCTATTAATCAGCACCGATAGGAAATTCACATCAGCGGCAATACAAAATAAAATTTAATATCAGGCATCCTAAGATAAAAAGAGAGGGGGGGAGTATTATTTAAACATGAAAATATTAAAGCAACAAATTGAAAATATTAATTCATTTAAATTTTAATTTGAAAATATTCCAATTTTGTGATATAAAGACATGGCTAATGTATGAGATATTTGTAGGTGAAGAAAACGAACATTAGTAATAACATAGTAAACAGTTGAAGGAGTCGCAATTTAAAAAAAATTATATTAAAAAACGTTTTCTGAAAATCTGCCCACATAAAAAATGTAATGTCTTGAGTAAACAGACATTAATAATGTCTGTTTAACAGTTGAAGAAGTAGGAATTTAAAAATTATATTAATAGTTATTTGTGTATCTCGTGCGTGAAATAATGCTTTGGTGCTCGAGAACGAAAGTGTTTTGGCGAGGCGTCGGCTGAGACAAAACATCATTTGATGTTTTATACCTTAAACATAAAAACGCCCACATAAAAAATGTCTTGAGTAAACGATACTTTAAAACAAAATTTATTTTACTAATTTTACTGCACGAACCCTCTCAAAATATATGTATCATGCCATTGCAGACCTCTGGATTTAATAATTAAAACAAAATCATGATTAATAGTTTTTTACAATACTAGAATATTTTAAAGAAAATAATTACAAAACTTCTTTAAAGGTTTTTGAAATTTATCTATTTACCGTCGCATACCCCCTAAAATATCAAGGAATAATATTTTTAATTTATAAAAATTCAAAGTAAAATGTAGTTTTCCTGTAAACTACGCCTTAAAATCTTTATTAACTTGGCTTAGTTTTAACTAATTAATTTCTAGTTTATTTTCGAGTTCTATTTATTCCTTCAAAATAAATTATTTATTATTAATTAAAATTTAGCATTTTTTTAAAAATGTAGTATTAAAATACATTCAATCTGAGCATTCACCTTTATAAAACTTAATTTCTTGACCCTGTTTTAAAGTTTCAACAAAATACTTTTTTTATGTTAAAATCATATTTTGAGAATTACTCGTAAAAGCAAACTCTTAAGTGATGTTTTATTTTGTCAAAATGTTCAGTTTTGTTTTCTAATATTAAGCTAAGTTTCATCAAGATTTATTTATCCTTTTTCTGGTTTGGTGAGACACAACTTGGGTTTCATGAGTTTAAGAGCAAAAACGTAGAATTTATTTCTAAAATACTGATCGTATTGTCAAATAAATTTCATTGTGTTCATCTAATAATCATTCATTTGAAAAAAAATTTCTGAATGAAAAAACTGAAGGGAGATGAAATTAAATAATAATTATCAACATTCCGTGATTTATCTGCAGCCACCTCAACTATGACACCTCATCTCTGCTCAATTAAACCTCAAATTAAAGTAGCAAAACAATGAAAATCTTTACATTCTTTTGCAATAAAATTCGTTAATTTATTATTACAACAAAATATAATATAAAAATTGGACATGCTAGTAACAATGAGTCTGCTTAATTTCAACAATGTTATTAACAAGGTTCAAAAAGAATTTAGTCTTTGTCTGAAATAAAAATTATTTTTTTTATCCTTTAAATTAAACAAATTACCAGTTAATTTTTATCCAAATAAAAATAAATACTGCTCTGAATCGCCTTGTCTTCTTAAAAAAATATTTCTGACCTAACATACTCCAAGGAATTTACAGATAAATAATATTCCGGTTAAAATTGGTAATTTTGGATTATTATAATTATTTTATTCTTTTAGTTTGGTAAAAAAAATTGATTATGTCATGTTTTTAAATTTTATTTATTTTGCTGTTGGGGAATTTTTAACCACTTCAGAAATAGATAGGTCAATGTAGTATTTGACCTTGTCTGCAATTTACATAAATTTCAAAATTAAATCAACAAATACTCAAAACTTAACAATTTATTCATCGTTAATTGAAAAAAGTAAAACAGACTATTATTATAATCAAAATTTAATTAATTATTGTAATCATTTGCCCTAGACCTATTGATTTGTACTATGGAAGAGATAAGTGTACCTAAGCGAGTTTACATTATTTACATTTTCTTATAATATTAAATTGTAACTTGGTAGTTTTAGTAATCGACACATAAATTTATCAACCTTGACTTCTCTGTATAAAATTACAGGGTTATAATAGGAACTTATAATTTCGCTTAATTTTAATCTATTGCTTTATTTAACTTCTTTTTTTTTATTACAGAAAGGGAACAATTACGACTACGAACATAGCGAATTGTTGATATACCAAAATTTGGTTATACATGAGTCTGGCGATTTGAAACATGCCCTGACACATTTGGAGGGTTGTCAAGATCAAATATTAGATAAATTAACACTTAAGGAAATTTTAGGCGACTTAAATTTAGAATTAAAACAATTTGATAAAGCGGCGAAATATTTCGAAGACTTGATAAGGAGGAACCCTGAAAACACAACATATTATAACAAATTGATTCTGGCAAATCAGTTAGTAAAGCCTGAAGATATCCTCAACTTTTACTGTGTTCAATCGGAAAAATATCCAAAATCGAATCCTCCCAAACGGTTACCTTTGAATTGTGCAGTCGAAGAACCCTTCAAGAATTTAATCGATAACTATTTAAGACAGGGTTTGAGAAAAGGCGTACCTCCGCTTTTCGTTGATTTGAGATCAGTTTACGAAGACAAAGGGAAAGTGAACATTATCGAGAACCTCCTATTACAATACATAGATGCCTTAACTAAGATTGGTAAATTTTGCGAAAGTGAAGCCAACAATGGTCCTAAAGAACCGGCTTCGTGTTTACTTTGGGTTTACTATTTTCTTGCCCAACATTACGATTACTTAAATAAAACCGAAAAAGCTTTAACTTACATCGATTCTGCCATCGAGCACACACCAACTCTGATTGAATTATTCGTCACCAAGGGTAGGATTTACAAGGTGGGATGTTGTGTGTAATATTTTGGTTTTATTAATTTTGTGTTTGTAGCATGCCGGTGATCCTTTCGAGGCTTGCAAATGGTTGGACGAAGCTCAGTCGTTAGATACGGCCGATCGATACATCAATTCTAAATGTGCAAAATACATGTTACGAGCAAATCGTGTTAAACAGGCGGAAGAAATTTGCGCCAAATTTACCAGGGAGGGAGTTTCTGCAATGGAAAATTTAAATGAAATGCAGTGTATGTGGTTTCAGACTGAATGCGCTTTAGCTTACCAAAGATTAGGAAAATATGGTGAATCACTCAAGAAATGTCACGAAGTGGATAGGGTAAGTTCATGTTGTTAAGTTTAAATTACCTCCCCATTTTCATTTTTTTATATTTAGTTGAAACGTTAGTATTTTAATATTTCCTATGTATGACAACTAATAGATTAAGGGTTGGTTGGGAAGTACTGAAAGCGACACCTATTAAGCAGTAGAGGAATCAAAATTCATACGTCATTTTGATATTTGATCTTTCATATGGGCCTGCTAAAAATTTTGTTTCGATCTGTCAATTCATTCATTGTTTACAAGCCATTTGAAGTCGACGTGTCGGTGTATTTTTTAACAATGGAAAAAACTGAGTATCGTGCAGTGATAAAATTCTTTGTTTTGGAAGGTTTATCAGCAACAGAAATTCATACAAAAATGGTGAGCGTGTTAAAAGAATCTGCTCCTTCATTTCCAACTGTACATCGATGGGTTTTAGAGTTTAAACGTGGTCGTACAAGCGTTGAAGATGAACCACGTAGTGGACGACCAAAACTGCAACAACACCAGAAATCATTGAACAAGTACATAATATTGTTAGTGAAGATCCAAGTTTGACTAAGCGTGAAATTGCTAATACCATAGGCATCTCAGACGAACGAGTACTCTATATTTTACATAAAGAATTACGTATGAAAAAGCTGTTTGGAAAGTTAGTGCCGCATTCGTTAACAATTCAACAAAACTCACACGAAAGCAAATTTCTCAGCATCATTTGAATCTTTTAATAAGAATAAAATCGATTTTGTGCGTCGTTTTGTAACTATGGATGAGACTTGGATCTACCACCATGATCCTAAATTGAAACAAGAACGATTACAGTGGACTGAGGCTGGTTGTTCAGCTCCAAAACAGGTGAAGTCAGGACGATCAGCAAAAAGGTTATGGCATCAGTTTTTGGGATGCAAAAGGATTTTATTGATTGATTATCTTGAAAAAGGTAAAACAATTAACTCTGAATATTATTGTAACCTTTTGGATCAATTGAACGAACAAATTCGTGAAAAGAGACCCGGTTTGCAACATAAAAATCATCTTTCACCAAGACAACGCACCTGTCCACAAAAGTGTTTTAACAATGGCAAAATTCAATGAACTAAAGTACGAATTGCTTGAACATCCACCGTATTCGCCAGATTTGGCTCCTAGCGACTACTACCTCTTCAGAAACTTGAAACAATTCGTTCGTGGAAAGCGTTTTCATCGAATGAAGAAGCTATTTCAGTCGTGGAACAGTATTTTGCAGAGCTTCCAGAAAATCATTACAGAGATGGAATAAAATTATTGCAGGATCATTGGAATAAGTGTATTGAAGTTGAGGAGATTATATTGAATAAAAACTAATTTCATTTAAAAGTTGACATTTTTCATTTTGCTTTTAGTACTTTGCAACCAACCTGTAAGATAAAATTCAACAGTCTTAAAACAAAATTCTTGCTTGCTTATTTTGATTCATTCTGATTGAAGGCAGCATGTCTGCAATTATGTCAACATAAAGTTGAGTTTGAAATGGGAAATATAAATATAATTTTAGCATTCCACCACTTGTTAAAACGGTATTAGAGCTTGTGCCATGGTGAAATAGAACTGTCAATCATATCAGGCTATACCCTAAGATATCTCCAACCAATAAAATTTCGCAGAACTATTCAGTAGCATGCACCTTGCTTTTACCTCAACTCATTTTATTTGCATTTCTTTGAAAGCTACAGGTTGGCAGAAATTATTTTATAATTAAAATTTGTTAGTGTGTGCTAGTTATTGTTATTAAGTTGTAGTTATTAAATTTAATATTATAAAAATATATTTTGTATAAGATATTTTAAAAGGTTTCAAGTTTAATGAAATTTGAAAAAATAATTAACAATTCTAATAAAATTTGAAAATTTTCCAACTCACATTAAAGTTTAGGACCTCCTTTGCGTAAAAGTGGTTTAGTCTTTTCAAGATATCATCAGCTAAACTATCTCTAAATGAATGAATTAGATTAAAATTAAAATCAAAATTTTTATAATAAAATTAATTTTAAAATATTTTATACAACATATAATTTCAACAAGTAATAATAAACATTTACAAGTAAAAATATATTGACATTAAATATCTTAATATAACATTTTTAATTATTCTATTGATATGCATACCTGGCAACGTTTAAAAGGATTATAATTCAAAATTTTCCCAAATTTTGGGTTTTCCAAGTTTAATTTTAAACAAATACAAAATCTTAGGTTTTTATATTTTAAAATACCTTAACCCAACGGTATTTTAAGGTGTAACGCAATGGAAAATTGCACAGCAATTAAAATGTTCGTTATGTGCAGTGTAAACCACTTTAAGTATACCCATATTATAATAACAGTTACAAAAATTTACCTATAATTTAATGCAAGAATACAACTATATTTCGAACAAATCTTTATTTCTATTATTTTAACACCTTTTGATTAATATTTCGTGGTACCACCCTAGCTTTAATTACTGCAGCCACCCTTTTCGGCATACTCCTAATACAAGCTTAAGCTACTTTTTAAATGCTCATCTGTTTTCCATACTAAGCGAATATTTTCTTTTAAAGTTGCTATTGTGGAGTTGTTTCGTTTGTAAACTAACAACTTGAATGTTTTTCAAACATTTTCTATGGGATTTTGGTCGGAAAATTACTTGCCCAAGGCAACACATTGATATCCAACCGTTTGAATGTGTCCATGAGTGTTTTAGCCTTATGACAGGGTGCTCCATCCTGCATGACAGTGTAGCTTTTACGGTAACTACCTAAAGTACCCATATAAGGTACCAAAACCGTTTCAACCACTTCTTTATACTGAATTTGGTTCATGGTTTTGGTAACAAAATGAAGTGGTCCAAGTGCTTCAGCAGTAATGGCCGACCAAATCATCACTGCCCGTGGGTCCTTGATTGTTTTACAATGCAGCACTCTTTTAAACGTTCAGATGATCTTCTCTTCACATATTGCACCTTTTTCAGTTACACACCCAAGCCGTGTCTCGTCGCTGAAAATAACCTATAAAAAATATTAATTTTTAGTAATTAATTAATTATGAATAATTATAAATTTTATGGGTAAATACCTTTGACCAATCTGCTCCAGTAAAATTTTTGTGCTCTCTGGCCCATTTAAGTCGAGCAATTTTCATTTTTGAAGTCAATTTTGGCTTCTTTGCTGGTTGTCGACTTTTATTCCAGCTTCGGAGATTCGCGATTTAAGCACACGTTCAGAAATTGAAATTTCATCTTGGTGTAGGACTCGATTAATTTTTTTCACAGTCCATTTTCGATTTTCTAATGTCCTTCGAACTATTAACCAATCTTCTGGAGTGGTAGTTTTTATTCTACCCCTACAATTTGATCGCCTGGTTGACGTTGTAGGAATATTTTCCTTAATTGATTTTGCAATCCGATTGACTGATTGACGCAAAATTCGTTCCATTTTGGCAATTTCACGATTCCTGTGATTTTCAGATCTCAAAAGACCCTCAATCTTAACTTTTTTATCCTATTTAAGGTCCTTATTTTTACCCATTACGTAAAATTAATTTTTAAAACTTGAAATTTTAAATTAACACGTGGTTGAATAAAAATATTACTCAAAGTCAAAATACACAAAATCAACTTCTTCACAACACTTGTAGGGTAGATTTAACCAAAATACAGCACAGTTATATTCGCCAGTCCCTTAAACAATGACCAACAACGGACAAAACTACCCGACGTTAAATACCCATATACCTCGAGTTTTGATATTTAAGCCGTTTTATAACTGTTAGGGTGAAATTTGATACCTGCTTTTAAAAAGTGAGTTTTAATTGTTTTGAATAGTTATTACTTAGTATAAATTCAAAATTTATCAAATATAACAAATTGCATTAAAAAACCAAAAATTGTGAGTGGCCTAATTCGATTGCACGCTACTGTATATCTAACGAGCAGGATTCAAATCACAACTTGCGCTTCTTGACCCATGTATTCTTCACGCTATACTCACATTAAAGTTTAGGACCTCCTTTGCGTAAAAGTGGTTTAGTCTTTTCAAGATATCATCAGCTAAACTATCTCTAAATGAATGAATTAGATTAAAATTAAAATCAAAATTTTTATAATAAAATTAATTTTAAAATATTTTATACAACATATAATTTCAACAAGTAATAATAAACATTTACAAGTAAAAATATATTGACATTAAATATCTTAATATAACATTTTTAATTATTCTATTGAAATGCATACCTGGCAACGTTTAAGCGGATTATAATTTAAAATTTTCCCAAATTTGGGGTTTTCCAAGTTTAATTTTAAACAAATATGAAATCTTAGGTTTTTTATATTTTAAAATACCTTAACCCAACGGTATTTTAAGGTGTAACGCAATGGAAAATTGCACAGCAATTAAAATGTTCGTTATGTGCAGTGTAAACCACTTTAAGTGTACCCATATTATAATAACAGTTCCAAAAAATCACATTAATAGTTTTGACAATACAAAAATAGGCACATTGACTCTATTCTAGTTTGAATTTTATTTTTAATAATTGGAAATAATTTTATTTTACGCCAATGGTAATACTGAACTTCTTATCAGTTTTGTGTTAAAGAACGGTTGACCTTATGAATTTTAAACATTTTTGTACCTGATGTTCACGACTACTCAATTGGTTGATTATATGGGCAGTTCTTTGCATACTTTAAACCCAGGTAATTGAAGTGGCACTACAACGTAGCGATGAAATCATAGAAATGCATTACTATATTTTTTACAGCCTTTTAAAAATAATGTTACCAGCTATGATGATTGACGGATCCATTTCATCATGGCACAAGCTCTAGCAGAAAATGAGCAGTTAAAATGTGACACTTAGTTTTCTTCAATTTGAAACTTATTATTTTGGATGCCCTCCAAAGTCAAAAAATTTATAAAATTTTGATAATGAACAAACTAAAATCGTGAATTTCTGCTGAAGTTTTGAAAGCAAAGGATTTACTAATGCCCAGTTGCACTGCATTTGACTTAAGTATACAAGTTAAGTTTCCTATGACAGCGTCAAATTAAAATTTACAAAAATTTAAAAACTTTTAATGTATTTGCTCGTTTGCATCACATTATTTAAGACAACCTGAAGTTTCAAAAAGCCGCACTGTTAATAAAAACGTTTGAATTATACGAAATAAAAGCAAAAAATTAATTATTCTTACAGATAAATTAATTATGCTTTGTGAAAATATATACTCGTATTTGCTCATGAAGACGAGCAAACCACTAGCCTTAAAAATCTTAAATCTAATATTTTTTAGCGTTCGTATATTTTGTTGAATAATTAACTGGTTTATTTTGATTATTAATTTAATTGGTTTTGATTTAATAATTCAGTCGTTTTCATTTAATAATTCAACTGCTTTGCTTAATAAATTTAGCTGTTTTATCAATAATTCAGTTGTTTTGTTCAATAATTCAACTGCCTTATTCAACATTTCGATTATTCTTATTTTAATAACTGATTTTGGTTTATTATTTTATGTTTTTTCAACAATTCAATTATCTACTTGATGTTTGTTCAATAATTCAATTGTTTTATTCAATATTTCAATTGTTTTTTCATTTCATTTATTTGTTTTTTGTTCAACAATTCAATTATTTCTTTCACAATACAACAGGTTTTTGATTGTTTACGGTTATTTGACTGTTTTTTAAAAATTTTAACTGTTTTATGAGAAAAATCGATATCAAAATATTAAAAGTGCAACTGTTCTGTTAAATATTTCGTTTAATAAATTCTGCTGTTTTGTTCAATAATGTTTGTTTAACAAATTCAATTGTTTTTTTTGCGGCTTTGGAACCGAAGAGTGCAAAACACATTCCATGCGAGGCCTCAAACTACAAAACAATAAATTGATCTTGCAGATTTCAACTTAGTACAGAAAGCAACGTTTTTTTAGTAATACAATGAACTCCCGTATAACATGGCATCCCGATAACACGGTTTCGCTCTAACGTGGTTTGAAAATTAGGAAAATCTCCATATAGCACGGCGTTTTTGCAACACTGTTTCACTAAAGCATAAAATTTAAAAGAAAACTTAACAAATGCTTGGCTCAATACAACGAAATTTATAAAGATTTCTCAGTTGAAAACGTAAACAACCTAAAATAACAGAATGATTTCTCCGGGCTATGAAACATTTTTTTTTATTAAAAATTCTGGAGTGTCCTTACTCTTTAAAGGCGTTTTTCTTGAAACTACATTTGCATAACTGGGACACTGTCTGTCACTGCCATATTTTAAACGTGGACCTGAAATTTTGAAAGAATGTTTTCCGTTAAGCCTAGGATTTTTTTCATTTGGATATTAGATTTTAAAAACAATTAATAAATTACGAACAATGACACCATTTTCTTCGACATTTTTTGAAATTAATATTTCAGAAAATTTTGATACTTTACAAAAACTCAACTCTACATACTTTTGACTTCACCAAATTATGTTTCAAAAATACCTAAAATCCATCCTTTAATTTTCAGCACTTTTCCGAAATAATAGAAGACCAATTCGACTTTCACACATATTGTATGAGAAAAATGACTTTACGATCGTATGTTGGCTTGCTGAGATTGGAAGACGTTTTACGTGGACATCCGTTTTATTTTAAGGCCGCCCGGTGTGCAATCGAAGTGTACCTGCATTTATTCGATGAACCTCTGAAAGATGAAAACACCGAACAGGAGCTCAATATGGGTAAGTGAAATTTTTTTATTTTTAATTTAATATTTACATAGTTCTTAAATTATTTACAATTTAATAAATTAACAATTTTGATTATTGATTGTGGAATTTCTTTAATTAAGTCATTTTGACTAGCTTGAATTAAAAATTGTTTTTTCAAAATTGAATTTTTTGATTTTCACAAGACAAGTATCACATTGATTATTTAAATTATATCTTTTGGTTGTCTCATAGAGATGACCAAATTAGTTTCTACGTTTGAGCAAGCTAATTGCTTCATACATGGTAATATAAATAATGATTTATTTAAGCAAGGGCGGGGGCATTACTTTGAAACCAATTTTAATTTTCAAAATACCAAACGTCGTTTTCTAGAACTCCAATGGAGGATCCAACTTATATTTTTGGTGTAGAAATCGTTTTAGCATACCATGCATCACAAACCGATTTTAAAAAATTCCGATTTAACTGCCGCGTTTCACCAGTGGCACTTAAGTTAAAATTAATTTCAAAATGTCAGTTGAGTACTTCTCGGGGCACATTCCTTAATAACACTGCACACAAGAGTCATATTTAGTAATTTCTCGTTCGTCGCGAATCAGTTTGGCCTTGCTGCGGTTGAGCATAGTAATAAGCGATTCCTCGCTGATCGTCATTTTTCTGCGTCAATTGAGGCGTGAGGAAGTAAAAATGAGCACCGTCGTCGCCCGGTAATTCGTACGAAATAAAGGAACCAGATTTATCGTCGTTTGCACCTCGCGACGGTAAACTTATCGCGGGAATCGTTTCGACGTTGCTGGGAGGCCCTTTAGGTCGACGTTGATAATTTTCGTTAGTATGTTGGTATCGTGGGGGTTGAAATTGTGGCACTTGTTTGGGAACTTGCGGGTACGGTTGCGGAGCATTACCTTGATTGAGATAATTAATTATGAGACTATCTTTCAAAGGTAACGGTCGATTTGGACGTATTCTCAGCTTCGGTTCCGCCGGTGGTACATAAATTGGTTGCTGATTTATTTGTGGTGGTATTGGCGTAGTCGGTTGTAATTTTTGTCCAAACATGGTGAAATGCTTTTTTGTTATATCATCATAATACGATTCGTCCTGTTGAGTATAATAGGGCTGATACACTGGATTTGGTGTAACCGTATACCTTTCGCTATTCAATGGATTGGCAGTTGCAACGTTTTCCTGATAGTAATTGTTGGGATAAAATTTTACATTTCTTTGAGAATTTTCGCGATAGTTTTGATATTGCACTGGGGGTTTTTCTGTAGACGTAATTTCTATCGCGGGTTCGATCTGTACACTGTATTGTGGAACAATTTTAAATTTGTTTTGCTGGTTTTGATTGTAGTCTTGGTTTTGATTGTAGTCTTGGTTTTGATTGTAGTCTTGGTTTTGGAACTTGGAATGCTGTTGTTGGTAGTTTGCAACTTCGAAACTGTACTGATACACTGGTTTTGGAGATGGTACATTCGTTGGATTTTGATTGTGCTTCTCAAAAACGCTGGGATTGTATTCGCTAGGTGGTTTTTGATATGCCTCTATTTGTTGTTGTAATTTTATCAAGTGTGCTTTGAAATTATTGGGTTGATACGTCGAAGGGATTGGTCTGTATTGAGGACGTTGGGTAACGTAAGGGTTATTTGGAACAAAATAATATTGTGGTTGTGGAGGCACTGGTAAATATCGATTGCTTGTTGTATTGATGTATTGTTTTGGATGAACAATTGGGTAAGGCGTTATCGTATTACTTAAGTTATCACCATCGTTATCATCGTAATAATAAATTTGTGTTGCTTGTTTTGGCCTCGTTCGTTGAACGAGTCCTCGGTTGTAATTTTGGTTTCTTTCCGGTAGTTTTGTAACCAAATTTGTTTCTATCTCGTTACTGGATGTACTGTAGTAAGCTCGCAGTGGTACCCTTGTAGTAGTGACACTTAATTTTTTGTGATAACGTGGTGGACCATACTCTTCGAACGGTTTACTGGGTATATCGTTTTCATATATGTAGACAGGTGGAGGTTTTTGTGTTGGTTTCACCGGGCGCAAAATCGTTACGCTCACTGTTTTATTGCGTTGGCGAATTACTTCGTTTGGATAATATACAGGGCGTGGCGAAACCACTTTGGGAATTTCATTTGGATAATAAATTGGAGGTTGCGGTTTCGTTTCTATTTGTGGTATTTTGGGACGTTGCGGAATATTTTCGGGATAAACGCTAGGGGTGTCAACTGGTAAATAAACGGGCCTAATTCTAGGTTTAAAAGTAGTTGTCGTTCTTACAGTTTGTGGCCTTGCAGTAGTCGTGGTAGTGGTGGTTGTCGTTGTAGTAGTGGTAGTAGTAGTTTTTGGTTTAGTTGGAATTGTTCTAATTGGTGGTTTTGTAGGCGTAAATGTTGGAAAAGTACCAAAAAAGTCGGGAGGTGGCGGTAATACAATTCCCGGAACTAAGGGTCCTGCCGGTACGACGCTTGAATTATCTTTTGGATAATAAAAACTGTAAGGGGGTGGATAATAAATTGAAAGGTCGTCTTCGTCGTAGTCCTCGGTATTGTTATTAGGTGGTGGTAAAATTACAGAGCCCGGGGGTAACGAATCGAAGAAGGGTGGTGTACCACCATTTACTGGAAACGGAAACTGTGGTGGTCCATTTCCCGGTTTAGTAACGTCTCCTTCAACGGGGGGAGAGTTTGGAGAAGCAGGGAACGGAGTTTTCCTGGTAGTAAAGTTGGGCGAAATTGGATATTCTGGCGCGGGATACGAGGGGTATTCTGGGCTATAACCGTCCAAGGGCGATAACGGATATTCGAACGAAACATTAAGCGTTCTCGTAAAGTTTGTCCCCAAGATTTGGAAGGGCCCGTCGTCGGTGAGCTGGACAGGAAAGGGCGGCGGTACTTTGGGATTTTGGGATTTTACTTGACGTCTTGGTGCGATGTAATCGTCAATTGGGGTCCACACAGGTTTGGAGTAATCGGGATACGTTTCTTCCGTCGGATAGGAACCCCCTCTTAAAATCAAAAGATGGTTTTCGGCCAACCAAATCTCACTTTCGTTTAATCCTCCATAGTTTTTCACATTATCGTTCGGTACTTCGTTGTTGGTATCGTAACTTATTACACCCGGTCTATTAATTGGAGGAAATTCTTTCTGAAGTAAACCGTATTTTCCATCAGCTACTTGATGGGACAAGGTTTTTTTGTCTTCGTCGTTTTTATTCTTTTGCGGATTGGGTCTTTTCGAATTACTCGAACTTTCGGCCATCAAATCCAAGGGAAAATTTTTAAGTTCAACTTTTTCGTCGGTATTTTTGAATCTTGTTCCGTCTTGGTGAATTCCTATCGTGATTGTGCACAACGACGCCATCCAAATTAACCATATCCAAGGCATCTGGAAGGAAATAAAAATGTTACTTTCGCTAATATAGAGCAAAATAATAATTTAGAATTTTGGCCTTGAAGCTTTATTTCTGTCGAGATTTATGGTGCATTTTGTTCCTGCCACGCCTAATATTCTGCAAGTGCATTTAATTACAGACATTACCACATAATGGTATAAGAATGAAAAGGGTCAAAAGTTACTCGAGCATTCGTGTTTTAAATAATGTATCAAGGTCTTTCTATGTGGGTGGAGAACATTTTTCGTACAATTAGAACGCAAACCGTTCACTCATTATCCTAATATTACAAATTTTTTGTCCTTTCTCTTTTTTTCAAAATTTCCAATCGATTTTTGTAAAAGCTTTCATTCGCGCTAATAATTCTAATCATAAAATAAGATTAATTTACGTTCTTGGCACATTTTATTAATGGAAAGTTATCTAAACTCATTGAAAGTTATAATCTAATTAAATAATACAGGTTCCAATTGATAAAAACTTGTAATATTTCTTGAGATGATGGTGAAGATGTTCGCGATGCTATTTTTAATCCAAAACAGTGCAGTATGATTCTCCGGTTTGAAATTTTAAAATTACGTTTCCACAGGATGTGAATTTTTAAATATACAGTACGTTTAAATATAAATGTCACCACCATTACATTGACCTAAAAATTATGCGTTTTTTCTCCACCTTCTGACATTGCACTTTTTTACTTTTTTGAGTTCCGCTACAAAATTGGAATTTTATTACCTTAAGGATATTTTACACATTTTGGTATTGTTAATTATCATTTTCGTCCTTGATTCTGACAGTTGCTGGTAGCAAATCGATAAATTATTAGTAAAACCAGTCGTTACAATTAAATTTTAATTTTCGAGGTCACCTGTACGTTTATATAATACATATCGATATATAAGAAGTCAAAATTAAACAATTAAATTACTGGAATTGTTTTTTTAAATTGACGAAATACAATTGAGCAATTTACTATCGCAAAATATTCAATTGGGGGCCTTGAAAATCGGAAGAAAAAATTTGAAGGAATTATTGGCACGCGTTCGCTTTAAAATTATTCGAAAAATCGAATTGAAAGGGAAAAAAATTACATAATTTTGATAATTAATGACTCTTTGAATCGCTCCATAATCTTTTACTGTCTTATTAGTTATTCCAAGTTAATGTAACCGACGAAAACCGCAACCAAGCATAAATTTAAGAAAGTAAAATCGGCGGTAGGTAAGTAATTTGTATTTGCATATCTATACAGTCGGTTTTAAAATTCACTTGAATTTTGCTTAGGTTGTGGTATATTATTGGCTCAGCGAACGCCCAAATTTTTCCCCACCACATAATTGTACCATATACGTGCAAATTTGAATAATTAAAATTATATTACGGTTATTTAATAACCAATTACTTAATATTGCCATTAATTTAGTTGGTCAATTTTTTTAATCGAACCGTAACTGATTACCTTGCGGAACTCTTCATAAAAAGAAAATATTTTATCAATTAGTGATTATCTGATTGTTATCTATGTTGGACTACGCAATTGTAATTATATGGAACCGATTCGATGGATAAATAAAGTGATTGATTTAATAACTTTAATTTTAGGTTTGAAATCGATACGATTATTAAAACTGTAATTCAAGCGATCATAAATTTTTGGCTTCCTCTAAGCTCGTGCACGTAATGAAAAAATCGACCGTGAAGCAAAGCAATTGTTATTTTTTTAAATAATTTCGCGAGGAATTATTGTCGTATGCATTTGGGTTCGTTGAGGTGATCCCGAAAAATATTGGCCGATCAAAAAGTTCTGTTGGGGGATTCCCGCTATCTTAAAGCAAAAAGGTTTTCAGGAAGCCTAGCAACTACGTTGATACTTATAAGGTGTGATCGATAAAATACCAAAAGTGATGGGTGATTGAATAGGCGTCCTCACATAATACATTCGTGGCCTTTTATTACGCAAGATTTGCATAATAATAGAGCCGCCACCTTAAAAATTCATTGTTTTAACTTCTGATCGACAAAGTTGTCAATTTATTCCATTTCATAATGTTAATTAATCAAAACTCAGAATACACAAATGCCAAATCATCGCAGCGAAAAGGTTCGCCACTTAGCGTTCACATTATAATTGCGGCGTGTTTTGACTTATAAATTTTAAAAAAATCGTTAAAAATGTTGTAAATTTTATGTTAACTTGCTGTTAATAACATTTACACGTTTTTGTGACATGCTACTTGTAAATCAAGATTGTTGTTACATAAACGCATGATTTATGGGAGACTTTTCTTGAACGTAATTTATTTCAAACAACCCACTAGGATCGTAATTATCCGGCCGACCATCGTATTAATTTAATTTAAATAGATATAGGTGTAATTTTGCATTTAAAACCATTCATTTTTTTTTTCGTGTGTATGGGTTGTACAAAAATTAGGCGCGGTGGAGAAGCAAATCTTGATGAAATGATCGAGTAATTTGAGAAAATTACTCTCGCAAAAACGGGCGTGTATGTTTGCTTATATTTAACCATTTTCATCCCAATGATAGATTATTATCATTATTATTTTTTAATTTTAGGTATTAAATTTGTAATTATCACAAGTTATAATGAAATGATAATTTAATTTGACAACTTATGAATTTTTTTCGCGCTATAATTATGTGTACATTTATATTTCGTGCTTAAGTTACTCGCCGGATGGATATTGGGGTTGAAAATTGAATTATTTGACGTTGATTACAAAAATAATATTTGGTTTAAAATTAATTTTAATTGTAACAGTACGTGCGTCCAGCCTGGGTTCTCATACACAACGCTCAACGAAGTACCAGTGGACCCTCGCGTTTATCGCATCAAGAATCCAAAATTTCGAGTTTTGCCGGACTCGGGGATGTTTTTTTTTATTGTTACGAACCCGAAATCGCAAATTTTAACTTTTTATGCGTATATTGTATTATAATTGTTGAAAAAAAAATAATGAAATTCGCAACCCGGGTTGATCGTTTGGAAAACTTATAAAACTTCTTGAAGTCCAATTTTACGAGTTGCACCTGGTATTTTGCCAAGAATTCCGTAGTATTGTTATTTTTAAAGCTATGTTGTAACATTTACCTTGGTGTACACCCAACAATGTTATTCATTCGTATCATAACCTATAAAAAAATTGCAAGTGCAATTGGTACTAATTAACTACTTAGGTAACGAAATGCTTCGATACGCATTGCGTTTCCTAGCTAGTCTTAAATATGCACCTGATTCGACTGTTTCTTTCTCAGATAATTTCCAGAAGCGAGATCGAGGAAAGCGTACAACGATTGATTTGAAATTTAACACACTATCGGGAAAATTTCTAAAGAACTGATTAAATTGTAGTTGAAACTGCATCTTGCATCTGTGTTGATGACCCCCCCCCCTCGCTCAAGGACCAATTGTGTAAAGCTTGAGTCAGAATTTACTCGCTGTTCGGCCAGCAATGAGAGAGGCTGAAACGTAGTTAATCCAGGGTTAACTTAGTCTTGAGCCATTTCGATTGGATAAACTTCACACAACTGGCTCAAGGGTTCTTCTATGAATTACAGTAATAATAAAGTTAACCGGATTATATTCAACTTAGAAAAATGAAAATAGTTAAAATCTTGCTTCCTATTGTAGCAGATAAGAATTGAAATGTTATCAATCGACGAGATCTTTTGCCGCGCGTAAGGATACTTAAGACTTTTACTCTTGTAGTGTAAAAAATGCCAAATTTTGTTTTTGTGGGTTGTAGGGTGTGTATCTAATTTTTTTAAACGTACAATTAATATAACAAAAGGTGCTTGAACCTAACTGGAAAAGCGTATACATAACAGATTATTACAAGTCGAAATCTAAATTTTACTTGGTTTTACTGCAGAGTTTTTGTATTACCTGTAATCGGATCATTAGAATTCAAGAGTGAAAAGAAAATTGTTTACCTATGTATTTAACTTCTACGTTTGTTTAATTATCTATTTGCTTGTTTTCTGACCTTATAAATCAAAAGCGGTTGCTGTAAGCGACTGAATTGATTTTCAGAAAGTTTCATTACCATTTCCTTGAATAGATTGGAATAGAATTTTTTGTGATTGGAAAAGTTAAATAAATAGTGCAGCATTGCATTGTAATTTTGTACTACGTCATGCAGTATTTCACGATCTTTCGACTGCCATTAGTTAAAACATAATCAAATTCAATTGCAATCCCTAGATTTCGATTAAATTCAAAGGAAATCCTAATACCAGTTTTTCCGACTGAAGCACCTAGAAACTTAAATTATTCAAGTATGTTGTTTCATTTATCCTCATATACGAGGTGGTTCACATATTTTAAGTTCGTTCTAATACATAAATGCGGTCAATATCGTGAAATTTTCTCAGCTTGGTAACGTAGGTGATCAGTTTGGTTTTCGAGTGGCTCATACCACAATCAAATATTGGATTATTTTCCGATATGATCCATTATTTTAAATCTCACGTGTTCCTGGTATTTTTAAAATAGCACAAGTGCATACAAAGAACAAAGAACGCGGAAATGTTTCTATTTTTTAAACAATATTAGTAATTGAGTAGAAACTAAGCGTATAGGAATTGCCTTTGTTACCTAATTTCATTTCTTTACACACCGTAAACACAACGTTCTTTACTTATTATTTAAAATTATGTTTACTTACAACATATTTATTCATAACTACTAAATTGTTGGGCTAACTTAATAATTAGTTTTTCATTGCGGTAACAATTTGCTACTTTTTAGTCTATAAAATGAAGAATGTTAAACAATATAAAGGTGCGGACATCGCTGTGTGATGGGGCGTGTTGATACACGTGAAATAGGTGAATTCAAATTTACTAAATTTTATTACACCATTTAAGCCAACTATTTTGTTATTTTTACAACCTTAAGGTTCGTAATTTTATATTTCAAACCGCCTTCTCAAATTTACCGCCCTGAGCTACCGCTTAATTGGTTCAATGCCAAACCGTTTGTTTGCCATAGGGTGATTAATTTGATTTGGGTGTTGCACACAATGGTTTTAAACGTTCTTTTATAATTTCCTTTTTTCATTTTCTGACCCCTCCCAATTTTTATACCTTTTAATTTTCCATTTGACCTACACGAATTAGTGTAAGGTAATGGTGAAATTACATATTATATTGCTTTCGATTTTCCTCGAGCAGTTTCCAAGGACCTTCCGTGTGGATTTTTTAAATTTTCTAAATTGTGCAAATATTCCTTTACTCAATATGTGTGATCCGACATAATATTAACGACAATGTTTTTTGGAGAAGGTTGTTAAAATATTTATATGGATCGGAACGACCTTAATTAGTTATTTGTTTGTAAGAAAAATTTCACATTAACACAATACAAGGTACTTTTATCATCGGAGATTCTAATTAGCTAATTTAATTATTTTTGTAGATAATTGAATGAAAATGAAAATCTTGTTCTACATTCTTCTCGAGAGAGCATTATTATTTTCACATCTCAAATAATCGTATTCCTAAACATGGTAGTTTGTGTAAATTGGAATACCTATTTTGTATTCCCAAACTCTAAAAGTGGCATTTAACTATAGCGATTTTATTCATTCAATCGATCTATTTAATATTGCAAATTGTCGCATTTCATTTGACCACTTGAATGGAAATTAAATAACTTTCTCCATATTTTACTCGCAATTGTCGTTCTCGTTATTTTCTTCAAAATTGATCATTTGGAACGACGCAACGTTTACTTTTTGCAATTGGTCGTGCACGTACGGCTTCCAAGTTTTTAAAAAATGTGAAAGTACGAACTAACCATGCCGTTTGAAATAATCGCATTCTTATTTCGGGGTGAGCTGCGAACAGCTTTTTCGGACTCTTAAAACGGCATTGTTGTGGTTTTTTAAATATCGGTCAAATCAATGTTGCTATGCTTAAATGGTCATAGAGAGAAATCACTTTATATGGGTTTTAATCGACATCAGTAGGTGAATGCAGATGCCGATAATCGAAAGCGTTTCCTAATTTGTCGTGTTTTAAAGGAAATTAAAAATATCGCCAAACTTCTCGATTTTCCGATTGCCGGTTATTTTTTGAAACGAAACGACAGCTTAAGGCATGTTTACTTCTTTCATTATAAGTTGTGTCGTAATTTTTTATCCGTTCAAACACGCGTTCGCCTGAGGGCACCAAAATACCGTATCCGCTTGATACAGATTTAGTAATAATAATGATTGAGAAAAATTAACGTGTATATAACTGCATTTTCCACAATTGTTGCATTCTTTTATGAATTGACCCGGTTTTTTAAATTAATGTACAACTTAATAAAATAATAAAATGCCAATAGCGTGTCACATTCTTAATCGAAACCAATTTAATTTGTCGTAATTAATTACTATAGCTAAAGGTCAATTATAATTTTTATATTAAAAATCCTCAATAGCCTTTCGAAAAAAAGTTATTGTTATGTTTATTCTTCACCGTTGTTTTACAACAAACGCATTTAACGGGTTTCTCCTAAATTATAGCGTCCGCATCTTTAGATTGATTGATAAATAATTAACAATGAAAGTAATTGGCAAAATTAGGTGCACAAGAATTGATCGATTTTCACTACTAGGCAATTTGTTTCTTTGAAATTTAAAATTAAGACTTGGGGAATTTTTTAACGAGCATCTGTTTTAGGAAATTGTTTTTTTAAGTGGACCATACGAAATAATCAAATTTCAAGTTTCCACTTGAAGAAAATCTATATTTCAGTGTTATGCAGCAGAACGTTCTGTAAAAGTTTCCTAATATCATTCGCGAATTTTTAGTAGGACCTAATATGCTAAGTTGTACACGTGTGATTCTTACTGTACGCGATTCGATTCCGGGCGAAGTAAGAACTGTATTTCTGACCGTCTTCTTTACCTCAAAAGACAATGGCAAACAGCACTTCTCACAATGATGTGTATTGCACTTCGTGATTGGGTTGATTGCAGTGTCAGATGTAGCAATGACATAGGGAGTTTATTTCATCTTCTAATTTTTATCCGTATTCGGACTCTCTCCTATGTATGTGGTGCTGGTGTGCGTTGTGAAGTGTTATCACACCCATAATGAACCTTCTGCTTAACGTGAGCTCCGGACCACGGAAGTGTAATACACTTCCTTTTTGAGAAGGTTAACGGGAATGTTTCGCGAGAGGTCTGATCCCAATATGTGGACAGGTGAACAAAAAATCTTCGGAAAATACATTCGACGATGTTTGGAAGCAGCATTGCGTAATTACACTATTTAATTACAGTAAAATCTCGTTTATCCGGATTTTGTTTTGCTTATTATGCGGATAAACGAGGTTTTGCTGTAATTCTTTAATTCAATCTGAAACTTTTACAATATTTACTTTATGAAATTAAATTCAAAAATATCTTGGGTATATTTAACCGATGAAGAGGGGGGGGGGTTAAACCCTAGGCAATTCTTTTCTGTTTTTAAAAAATTTCATCCAAGGATTCCGAGGATTTACCCGAATCCTTGGGAACAAATTTCTAGCATCGTTGGTGATTGATTCATAAATTGATATTGGTAATTTTTGTTTCTACAGTATGATTAATTTGCACCGGTACCGGTCTCTATTCAAAACAACTGGCAAGGTGGGTTAGCGTGATAAGAAATTAATCGTTCGTTTACAAACGCATTTTGTATTACACACAATTTGAGTTATTAAGTAAATAGGAGACAAGTCTCGTAAAACAATTGAATGTCAAGTAAGAGTGGTAAATTCAAGGATTTTTGTATCCCAGTTTTCTAACTTGCATGACATTGCTTACAACAGCGTTACCAATTTTTTTTAATTTAGTGAAAATTCAAATCGCCGAATTAACCTTTTAAGTTAAAGTGTTAGCTTTTCCATATAAGTCGACTTTTCGTGTTCGGCCCTGGTAGAGTTTAAAAAGTCAAATTGGGAAATTTATACGACTTTTCGAAAAGGTTTAATGTTCCCACACACAAAAATAAATTTTTACGACTGTTTTGTTGTCTATAAACGTGGTTTTTCCCCAACGATTTTAAAAAATGTGCAAAATTTAATTAGCAAGCAATTAAGTCAATTGGGTGAAATTATAATCCAATTTGTTTCGTCATGTTTTAAAACTTAACGACAATCCAGTTTGGGTAATAATAATTATTGTCGACAAATTACTTCTTAAGTAGTTTCCGTATTTTGACGAACGTCGATTCACAATTTTGGTGTGCAAAACGAGAAGAGTAAAAAATGTATCTTACTTTTTTGAGTTTTTAAATTCCACTTGTTTTTGAAATTGAAATCACAGTTCCGTAGGTGGACACACACGCGGTGTTAATTTAAAAAATCACATAGCATGACACTTTCTCACATGTTTTCGTACAAGATTTATACACTTAACTACCTGCGAACCATTTAACTTGTTGGTAGAGCAAGTACTTTGTGTCGAGTACCGATTTCATATTTCTTACTTCTTAGCGGTTAAATTAGTGGGTGGGGATTTACACCTCAAGTCGAGTTTTTAATATATAAATTTTGTTATTTGGAAAATTATTAGTACCGTTGGTGCAAGGACACTCTGGAAATTCCTTCTAACGATGAGGAGACGTTGATCTAAACTTGTTTAGAGGTGACTTATGGTAATGATTTGACGCAATTTTGGATTTAAACACACCAGATTAATTGTGTAAGTGGAGTGGATATCCGTTTGATCATGACAAACCACTTTATATTATTTAAATAAAATGTCGTAAAAAAAATACATAATTGTCTGGAATTTTTAAAAATTTCAGAACCACTGACATTTTATATTATTCTCCTAGTAAATAACCTTACGTTGCTGCAACGTTTCGAAATTATTAATTTAACTTGATTGGTACTATTAGATTTTAATTATTGAAAGGTTGATACTTTTATGGAAGGTCTTAAAAATTAAATTTGTTTCTGTTGAAACAGTTAATTTTTACGATGGGGAAGTGAGTTGGATACCCAAAATCTCGTCAGTAATAAAACTGTCTAACTTCGTGCTTTGCAGATTTACTCATCATTTCGCGACCTTCTGTCCGTCACCTATGCCCTAAAATGCTAATTTGGTTCGTGCTATTCGATAAATTATAAGACCAATTTGTGTCGAGATGCTTTCTTTTGCACTTCTGTCGAAGTTTCATAAAAATATCGAAAGCGTAAGAACAATATTCAATGCTAATTGAGTTATTCGTGTTTTATACTGTTCATTTCCGGAATGCTAAATCTTAATCTTGATGAAAATACAAAAATATTGAATATCGCATAAAGTAAAACTGCCTCCCAAAATTTAGTTTCCATTTGACGCGATATTTAAATATTTGTGGCAAATGACTGGGTATACTTGTGCAGTTAAAATTCAAATAACTCAAATATATTCTCGTTAGTCCTTTGAAATACCATCATTTGATCCAGGCGTTCGTTTCGAGTTAAAATAGTTATTTACGTAACTAGTAAGGAAAATCGCTTAAGCGAGTCAGTTTGACATTTCTAATTTTAACAATCTAAAGTAACATAGTTAGTGCATGAATACCCGCTGATACTTCTCTGTTATTTGTTATAATTAAAAAAATACAGTGATTTCCTGATTTCATTGGTAGAAATTTTCTGAGAAATGCTCGGTATTACTTATGGAAGAAAGAGCTTCGTTTGAACTGCAACAAATTGTCATTTGAATTCCCACTTGCACACACTATATCACAGGTGGTGAAGTGAAAACTTTTGACATCTCCAAGCATGATTTTTTGCTTGATTAGAATTGTTGCTATTACCTACCAATGGCGGATCCAAGGACGTGTTTGAAGCCCACCCTTTCCATATCTTAAAAATGAAGAAAATCACTTGAGCATGGAAATTCTAAATTATTAATTAAGCCTTCCCCCCTTTTATTGAATATGATTGAGTTTTACATTTATAATTTTATCAAACCTTCCTCTTCCAGCTTTGAATTGATTTTAGATCCACCACGTCTTCGTAAAAAGAAGAGAAGAATTACATAAGTTACATCAGTAGCTAACAACGTTTTTCAATTTTTTTAAATTTTGAGTTAAAAAAAACAATTTTTCTTGCAGAAAATGATAGCTAACTTTATTTTTAAATATTTCATGGAAAAATATAAACAAAGTTAACGAAATACGACCCGTTATGTACATATACAAACCTAAATTATTAGATAGCAGCGCCAAAATTTGAATTATTTTGAATTTGAATCTAAATTATTAGATAAAAGCAATCCAATAACAAATTTGCATAATAATAAGCAGAATTATGTGGATGTATGACATAGATGAAGCTGCTCAATTCCGCAAGTAAACGTATAACATATATGTCATGCAGTTGTGCATTAAGGAGTTAAGCCTAATTTTTACCTTAATAGAAAAAATTTTTAATTTCTACAGCCGTCAAATAAGCATGCCAAAAATAACTAGAGGAATGCAAGTTTTCTACTTTTTTCCCGAGACTGATTTCAAACTCGTCGGACATTTCCTATATTTAATTTATCAGAGATCCGTCGAACCAGTCACTGTTGCCAGATTGGGCGATTTATCGCAAATGGACGACTTGAGAAATATTTCGTGATTAATTTTTTTTTTCCAAAATCGCAATCCGCCATTTGGGCGTATTTTGAGAAGTTGCGGTTTATTGCGATAAATAATCGATATTTATCATCCAAAATATTATTCTCGCTGTACAATCAGTAATGCGTACAACTACTTGTAGGTGGGGCAATAATTGATGATCAACCGACGGTGCTGGGTGGCAGTGCTGGTCATAGATAAGAGAATTTCGGTCTCTATCTCTATGGTAGCCGGGTCCGGTGCTACAAACAAAATTTAGGATTTTCCGCTGCTACCCCCCAACCGAGTAAATAACGAACTTGAATTTTACATAATCAACATTACCACTTTGATAATCGAATGACATAAAGTCAAGTCTTCTTGACGTTTGGAGAAAATTAAATTTTGTAAGATGTTCTTTTGTAAGGTCTCTTGTCTGAAATAATACAGCCTTGCTCAAAGAAGTTGGCCACCTGTAGATATTTATGATTTATGGATTTTTAGGCAATTTGAAGGGTTTTCAATAAAAGAAATTACAAATATAGATTGAAACTATGTGTTTATTAACAAAATTTAATATTTTGTGGCACCACCTTTTGCCCTAATGACGCTTTTAAGCCGATCAGGCATGGTAGCAACTTATTTATAACAAACATCTTTATTGATTTTCTCCCATTTTTTAAAAATTACCTGTTTTAATGCCTTTTTTGAATTGGTTTTACAAAGTGCTACCTTTTTTTTAAATATTGCCCATAAATTTTTTTATGGGCGACAGGTCAGGACTCTGTGGCGGCCACTCCAAAAGGGGAATCTTGTTTTCAGTAAACCATCGCTTTGTTTTTTTTAACAATGGGATGGAGCATTGTCCTGTTAAAAAACATTTTCAGGGCTCTCTTCTTGAAAAAGTTTTACAATAGTAGCCTCTAAATGGTCTTGTAAAGTTGCGATATAGGTGCTTGAGTTCATTCTTCCTTCGCATATTTTAATTTTTCCCACGTCACTGGCCGACATTGAGCCCCAAACCATAATACTGCCGCCGCCAAATTTAACGGTAGGCACAATACAATCAGGATTAAACTCCTCCCCCACCCTTTTTCTCACGGATGTTGCTCCAGGTTGACCGAAAAGCTGGAAAATTAGTTTAAATTTCGTTTAATTTAAAAAAAAAATGAAAATAAGTATTTTTCCTCGTATTTTTTAGTTGTAATTATAAAATTATTTTGTTAAAATATGCCTAAAATACGTACCTCTATGTTGCTTTCGTCTGACCAAATTATCTTTGACCAATCGGCAACTTTCCAATTTTTGTACTTTCTCGCAAATTCTAATCGTTTTTTAATTTGATTTTGATTTAAAAGGGGTTTCTTACGTCCTTTGCGACCATGCAATCCACTTTCCTTCAAGGGTCCTCTAACAGTTTGTGACAAAATTTGTGCCCCACAGTGCATTGCTAAGTCCCTTCTTAAGTCTTTTGATGTTTTTCTGCGATTTTTCAGCAACATTCTCTCCAAAATCCGATCCTCCCTGGCGGTTGTCAAACGTTTTCGTCCAATTTTTTATCTATTTTCACCGAGCCAGTTCGGCGTATCGGTTTAAAGTGGTTGTCACAGTATACTTCGAACACTTTATTCGTTTTGCAATTTTTGATGCGACATACCCTGCGAATCCAAAAGACGATATGGCTCCATTGAAGGACACTTAAATGAGGTTTTTAGGCGTGATGTTGTTAATACGACTTTGGAACACTTAACTAAAAGCTTGGTGGTAGAAATTTTTATTTTGTACACAAAATAAAAATATTGTTATCGACAGGTAGTAAATGATAAAAGGTTTAAATTGACATTATTTGAAAAAGATTAGTTGCTGTAATTGTGATTTAGTCCAATTTGCATTGTAATCTTTTAAAAGGTGACAGGTATATGTTCAGGTAAAATATGTTAAAAAATCAGACCGGGCCAACTTACTATGGTGAAAACGTGGGTGGCCAACTTCTAATGAGCAAGGCTGTATTAATATATTATATAGTTTAGGATTGTTATTAATTTAATTTTTTAAAAATTTATTTTTTGCTGAACGAAGGGGCTGCTTACCCCTGGCACCGGCCCTGATAATAAAAGTATTTTTGGAAACTTGAATTACTTAACGCTCTATTTAATTTATTTTAATTATTTAAAATTATCTTTATTTAATGTCCGGTTTCACCGAGGTTAGTAAAATTTAATTTTAGCGCCATATGACCAATTAGTTGCACTTTTGGGCGCTTTTTTGCTTTCAAGTTGGCGTCACAGTTTTCTAAAATCTGACAACCATGAACCAGTGGCGTATTTAAATTAGAGAACCGTCGAACGTATTGAATATTATATTATTATCCAGGATCCAAAAATCGAACTTTTAATATAAAAAATCGATCATATTTAATAAGGGGGGAGGGCTTAAGTTAAAAATTCAATACAAAATCATTTAATATTTTCGAATTTTCACCATCAGGTGAATTTAATTTGATTTATTTCTAAGGTATGGGGGGGAGGATTTAATCATACATCTTCCACTGATTAATTATGTCATTCATTTGCTTTTAATTTTCGTAATCCCATAAAAGGATTAACTACTAACCATTGGTGCCATGGATCATCGGTGCAGTCATACCTCCAGAATAACTACGATTCCATGTCAAAACGCCGAAAACAAAAACAAAGTATCACTAATCCAAACAAGATGCTTCTTATAGAGTAAAATATGTTTACGACATAATAATAAAGATTAAATTTGACTATAAATAAAGAACTAATGCATATTTTAGTACTTTTAGATATCAGTACAAAGTAGGCATCGCTCAACTCCGACAAAAGTCAAAATAAATGCTTGATCTGTGTTTATTTCTGTTCTTTCATGAACAGAAGAAGCTCAGAAGTGAGCTAAAAAATCGATTCCATGGAAGAACATTATGTTCTTTTTCTCACCCTGTATATACAGGATATATACCTGTCTCGACCAACCCTCGGATTTGCTTGAAATGTCCAACGAAATAAATGCTTCATCATGATATCAAAAATCTAAAAGTCAAAATATAATTCTTTCATGGAGATTTCTGACGATTTTCTTTTTTGCAAATCCGGCCATATTGGTACTACTTAAAAAAGTAAAAATCGTGATTTATTATTTTTAAATAAATATATAAATAGTACTTCTTTGTTTTTGGCTAAAATATCCTTATTATAAGAGTCATCTTGTTTGAATTAGTGGTACTTTCGGTGTTTTTGTTTTTCGATGTTTTTGTTTTCGGGATTTCGACTTCAGCGTTTTGACATGTTATCAATAATTGCATGGAAGGTGTTTTAAATTAAAAATGTTTTAAATAATTTTGGAAATTTTTAGAAATGCAAAAAAAGACAAACGCAATCGATCTGAATTATAAATTGAAAAGAAAATATAGTTGAGGTGATAGGTCAGTGTAAATCTAACCAGTAGATACCTTTTTCACAACACATTACCAACCCAAACATTCAAAAAACCAGGGTCGCATTCAAAATAGCAAACACAAATTATAATTTCTTCAACTTACTGGATGACTTACGTTTCGTTCTTATCCACAACGTGAAATTGAGCTCCTCAGACCCAGATTGATAAAGTAGATTTGTATTTTCGTTCTTGTCGAAGTCAAAAGTAGATTTTGTATTTTCTTTATCAATCTGGATCTGAGGAGCTCAATTTCACGTTGTGGATAAGAACGAAACCTAGGTCATCCAGTAAGTTGTAGAAATTATAATTTTTGTTTGCTACTTTTTTTCATTCGACGATGTTGCTGAATGCGACCCTGCTTTTTTTTAATGTTTGCGTTGGTAAGGTGTTGTGAAAAGGTATCTACTTGTTAGATTTACACTGGCCTATTACCTCAACTATATTTTCTTTTCGATGTTTTTTGACTTTTGTTTTTTGTTCTGTATTTACCAACTTGATATTGTAGGTTGCACCCATGATACTACGTAAATTTGTAGTATCATGGGTTACACCTAGGTATTTTCGGTCTTCCCTAGGCATTTTTTAAAAGCAGACCCTTACTTTTCTCCTGTTTTTATATTGCAGAAGGGAAAATGTCACTTGACAGTAGAACGGGAAGTAAAGTGACCACTTGACTACCGGAAATGCAAATATAAATTTAAGCAAATCAATCATGCCATAACTAGCATTTGTTGCGCCTTGTGAGGGCCCCTCTCTCCCCGCAAGTACGAAAAGAAAATGCTGGCAAAACATCCCTATCATCTAACTGTTTCGTTATGAATGTTACGTTTTTATTGTTTCAATTTAGTTTAAATTTTTTGGTTTTAACAAAGAAATTGTTTTATTAAAATTATTGTTTCAATTTTTAAATTAATTTTGAAATGGAAACCCAAGCTTTTACAGCTTAACTTAATTTTGTTGTTCGTAATGTCTGCCTTACGGAATCTCTGTTGTAAAGGGACAAATTTTTTAAATTAATAAACTTTTAACAACCCGATACTGCTTTTAAAACTTTTTCTTTTAAATTTTTAAATTTCGTAACCTTTTTTTTGGCCTACAGTTTTCTGTTGCAGGTACATTTTTTAATATTAATAAATTTGTTTGAAAAATCTTTCCCTTGAAGTGCTTGGATTAATATGTTTATTCTTTTAAATTAATTAAATTTTCCGGGGGTTAAAATTTTTTGCGCTCTTCAATTTACTTTTCATTGAACAATTGGCATTTTATACTCGCAATAAAATCTAATTTTTTCGAGCAATAACTTTTTCGCTTAATTAATTTATCTTGGTTAATGCCCTTTTTTATTTTATAAATTAAAATGTAATTTTTGTAAAGAGGGGTTTTGAAAGATTTTCCTTTTCAATAAAAAATCCCTTTTTTTCAATTTTCGTTTTTTATGAACAACGTTTTAATATAATTTTATTTTCTTTACGCAATAATCATCTTTAATTTTTAAGGGCTTTCCCAAGGGAAAATAACTTGGCGCGTGCAATAAATTTTATTGTTTTGCATTAATTTATTTTTTAAAAATTAAAAAGTTTGTTGTAAATATTCGTTTTGGGCATTTTGGGGAATGAATTAAAGGTGCCATTACAAAATAAGGGGAAAACGGCAACCTTTGTTCTTAAAGAACCCATGTAAGCAACTTTAAATTTTTGGCCCAAAGCCAAAACGGTTTTTAAATTTTAAATTTTTTTTTTACAAAATTAAACCGTTTAAAAAAATAAAATTATTTAAATTTTTATTTGCGGCGAAAGTTGTCGAAGTTATTTCAAGATTATCATTACGTGCAAGCAGCAATTTTTGGGGCGTTCTATTAATTTAGCTTAAATTTTTAATTTGTGTTTATCAAATTAATTTTTGGATGTAATTTTTCGTTTTGGTTTTATTTTAATAATTTTTTAAAATTTTTTCGGGGGCTATTACAAAAAATAAAAGGTTTTTTACAGGGTTAAATTGGTTCAATTTTGTTGTTGAAAAATTATTGCGAAGGGTAGTGAAGCAACTTTCACATTTATGGCCAACGCCCAATATGTAGTTGACCATTGAGTCAAATTATAAATCGTTTTATAATTTATTTCAATAGTAGACACGCGTTCTAAAACGAGAGGAAAAGTATTATTACTACTTCTGCGGCGAAGGTTGTCGTAGTTATTAACTCCAATTGATTGATCACACCTTAAGCAGCAATTTTTGACTTCTCATTATTTTAATTTTGTTTCTTAATTTTTACCGACTTACCGTTTTTTTTTCATAATTATTAATTGTTGGACGTAACGTTTTTTAGGCGACGCGTGGGATTTGCATTTTTATATATTTTTATTGTTATAAAAGTTTGGTTCATTTGGTATGTGTTTCTATTACAATTACATAATGAGAAGTGTTATTTTCTATGTGGTTAACTTGCGTTGCATCATTTTTTTGCATTATATGTAAAATTTATTGTCGGAAGAAAAGCGTCACTTTTAGGCCCAGTTTTTTTCGTCAAATATTATGTGGGTACTTCCGGTTGCATTCGAATATGTAATACATTTAGATTGGCAACATTATGCGAAACTTGCACCAAGCAAGTTTGTTTGAGAACCACATTAATTGCTGTCACCGAGCTACCAATAATATTATTTTTAAAAAAGAATGCAAACAAATTAAGCATTCAAAGGTTGAAGTACTCTTAACGCCGTTATGTATTGCGTCCTATGCGGTTTCGACACTTTCGTAACTTGAAATATAATTATATATTAACAGGTTATATATGTTTTCCAGTTTTTGAACAGCAATCCGACAAAAAACAGTTTGAATGTGAAGATTTGTTCAATAGCTTGAAACTATCACGTGCTTCAAAAAAACTGTTTTCATTGCCCATTAATGGCAGTAATAAATATGGTAACTCGTGGTTCTTTGGTTCCTATGAACCAAGATTTCTCTCTTAGTAATTTTTTGTTATTTCCATTTGAATTGGGGGTGCTTTTCTCCAGCTTTGTGGTGTTCAAAGCACAGCAGAAATATTATGTAACTGGGTACTACAACCTAGCAAGGGAGGGTAATTGACATAATAACCCACAGGGCAGTAGGTATTTTTATCTACTGTTTTTCGTTACATATTGTAGATTATGGAACGAAAAAACGACCATAAATGACATTTATTAAACCGATTAAGTATTTAAAAGGGAACTCGAAGAGAGAACTAGGTCAAAAGTCATTTATTTCTTGTCAATATAATTATGGACATCAATTAATAAATTGATTACGACCTAGCAGTTAAATTATATACCAAGTTACTCGACTTGTACTCTTCTTCGTTAGTACCAACCGAAAACTACTCTTGAATACGTTAATTCTCTATTCACTAAAGGCTTGTTTATTTTGGAATTTAAATTTCTCGAATTATTTTTCTTCTCAAATCGTAATTAGTTTGTTCTTTTGGTTCAAAATTTGACTTATCGTGTAAAGCTTTTCAGGATGAGAATCGAGATTCCAGAGGGAGACGCGCAATTTGCTATTTTGCACACTTAAATGTTAGAAATTGTCGGTTAACTAGAAATGTAAGAAACTCACAGAAATGAGTCAATTAACATTTGGTATCACTTTCTCTATATTAATTAGCAAATCGCCATACACACGGGCAGATAAAAACCATTGCAACCGTTTGATTTTCGTCAAAACGAAACCTTTAAAAATTAAAAATCAAACAAATTCAAGTCCATAAATCATCCAAGATGATCGCGTTCTTCTGAGAGGTCACTCACACACTATTACTTCACATCTCCCAACACCAATGTTGTTTTTTATAATTATGTGTGTTAAAATTGCAATTTCATTAAAACATGATGAGCTAAATTACCTCATTAAATTTTTGAGTTCATAATGAACTATTATTGTATGTTATTATGTAATTAGAATGTGTTGAGTTTTTTTTTAGCGTAGGCGCGTTCCTGTTTGCGATTTTTTAAGTTCTTCCAGTTTGACCCACATATTGCACACCACGTCGTGGTAATAATTAATTATCAATACCATAATAATTTAAATATTATTTACAAAGAAAATTAAGCTTACACCTCGTTCTGTTTTTTCCACAAACATTAGTATATTTAACATTGATCTTTTTTTTTCAGAAAACTTAGCACCGTCGGAATTGAAAAAATTACGCAATAAACAACGAAAGGCGCGAAGAAAAGCTGAACAAGAAAATGCTCAAGCGGCACAGGCACAAGTCAAAAGAGATCAATATCACAAATCGAAACAGCAGGGCGACGTGGAGGCAGACGCACCACAATTGGACGAGTTGGTACCTGAAAAATTGGCAAGGGTAAGTTTTTATTCCGCACCCTGTTTCTTTTTTAACAATATTTGTGTTAGGTGGACGATCCTCTCGAACAAGCAATCAAGTTCCTTCAACCGTTACAAAATTTAGCACAAAATAGAATAGAAACTCATCTAATGGCGTTCGAAATTTACTATAGAAAAGGTAGTAAGGAAGATAAACTTTAATATTCGACTTTATTGTGTTTTTTCTTATTTGTTACACAGGCAAAATATTATTAATGTTGCAATCGTTAAAGCGAGCTTACAAATTGGAGCCGGAAAATCCAAAACTTCATTCATGTATAGTGCGCTTTTGGGGGACGTTAAACCAAAATTTAGACACATTAGATCGATCGTGAAAGAAGTAATTGACAGTGAAAAGGGCGACTTATTTAAAAGTCATATAGATGCCATAGCTTTAAATAATACATTTTTGGAGAATAATAGGAACAGTTTTAAGGCTGTGTTAGAAGGCGCCAGAATGTTGTATTATTTAAATACAAATAATCAAACTGAAGCGCTGGATTTGGTTACTAATTTGGACAATAATAAATACCCGGATATAGACATTAAGGTAAGTTGCCGTTTTCCTATAATCAAGTTTAATAATAAAGGTTACTTTTTGTTAGACTTGCAATGAGGTTTTGAAAGCATTCAGGAAAGGTGAGTTTGGAGAGTGCGATTCTCAAATTGAACAATTTATGGCAACATGTCGAAGCCAGTTTATGCACGCCGTTGACTTTTGTACAACAAATAATGTGTCTCCATGCGAAAACAATCACGTGCCACCAGATCAGGATAACTACAATAGCAACTGATGCTGTTTGACTAAATCCGAAATTAATTGGATTAAATTTAGTGCTTGAAAGGAAATAATCATTTGTCAAATTTACAAGTGATTATAAAAGCTGTGAATAAACATAGACTTCAAATAATGTTAATTCATCATAGGTTACCTGTTAATAATATCAATTGATATGATTTTTTATCGAAGCATCATGAAAAATTTTTGTTTTAGTTCATACGATTGATTGTGTCTTAATTATTAAAAGGAATGGAATTTATTTTTTTTCATTTTCTTGCTTTATACACAAAAAAAATTACTTAATTTATTTATTGAATATTGCGTGTTCGTACTTCCCACTAAAACCTTACCTTACCTTTCTTAAAAATTATCAAATTTGTTTTACCATGAATTTAAAAAAAAGTGCAAATGTAATATAGTACTTGTTTTATTAATTAGAATTTCTTATAATAATCATAGAAAACTTTCAATAACATGAAAATTTATACAAATAAAGAAATTGTATCAAATTTTCTTATTGCTTTTATTACCTTCAAGTACTTTTGCAATTCGATTGGTTGTGAAATAATAAATCGACATCTTCTATTGGTTGAATTTCAGTTGGTGGTGGCTACAGTGATATTGCAGCATTACTTAAATCGCATTGGCAACTTTCAAGATATTTTTGAATTTTGTTTTAAAGAGACTTTTAAAATACTTTCCCAAGGTGGAGAATTACCAAAATCCAGTTATGCAGATGCAATTAAAAAATTGAGTGTTTTCAGTCTGTAAAATAGAAAAAAAATTCACTTTAAATGTGCAAAATTTTATGTCGCCAATGTACCTGCACCTTCTAAAGCGATGTTATGGTTTAGCCCAAAGCGAGAACTTGAAGGTAGGTGGTTACAGCAGGACTGGGCACCCGATCCAACTTCCAAATAACCAAAAGAAGATGACTCACTTTTTGTCGCTATTATGTTAAATTTTAAAGCAAAAGTTTTAAAAAGATGGAAATTTCACGCTGAAAGTACTTGGCATAAAAAAATAACTAAATGCAATTTTTCCGTTTTATATAAATTATTCTTATTACAGGATGCACTGAGGGTGATATAATTGCAAAAACTGATTTTTAGGTAGTTTATTATAAAAATATATTTAAAACCTGCAAAATTAGAACTGTAAAGTATGCAAAATTTATTACACTGAAAGTCCTGTCCTGATTTCTGGTATCGTACAAATCTGCTTAACTCTCAACTGTCATTGATATAATAAAAAAATAAATTAAAAAATCAAAAAACTCAATTGTAATAAAAAGCGAACTAAAAAGATGAAAACAAGAAGACGTAGGAACATAGTAGAAATCCTTTATCCTTAAATTAAAATAGTGATTGTTATTATCCGTATTGAGCCCAATTAAAAGGTGAATATGATCATTAATTTCAGGCGGAGGCATAGTACATTTGGCAGGAGTCGCAGCAAGTAAAACATGAATCTGATGTCTAACCTACAGCCCGATCTACATTTTCACGCAGATTCCGCCTATTTGGTATCAACTCGAATCAAATAAGTATAAAAAACTAATTCTAACCTACAGTCCAATCTACCTTTTCGCGAAGATTCCACCTAATATTTTTCAAGAATCCTGATATAGCTGACGCTTTGTTAGTTTGAAATTTTACCTCTTCATAAATTGCAATTAGTTGTTATGTTAGCGCCTCGGTAGTTAAAATGCATAACTTGTACGATGATTTTGTTGTTCGCCATCAATTTACATCTCAGAGGATTTCTAGCGATAGTTAGCGATTTTGTTTTTTCATTAGAGATCTTCATGTTAAATTTTTCTGCTGTTTGTTCAAATTTATATAGCAGTCTCTGTAGGTTATCTTCGTCTTCCGCCATCATCCGCACAGCAAACCATTCTAATTTCTCCTGTTCCCATTCTGTAACCACTCCCGGCTGTTTTTACTTCCCTTAATATTGCATCAATTATTAGGTTAAATAGGATGGTGCTCAGGCTATCGCCTTGTCTTATTCCTGTTGCAACGGGACGTTTTCAGACATTTTATTATTAGTTTTAATTCTGGTGCTGATGCCCGTATTCAATTCTTCGATAATGGTTACGATTCTTAGGTTTACATTCTTCTCCTTTAGTGTTTTGACTAAGTCTAACAGTCTTACCGGTCAAAGGCCTGGGAGAGGTCGATAAAGCACATAAAAGCTGGTTTGTTAAATTCACAGCCTTCTCTATTATCTGTCGGAGTACAAATATTGCATCCATGGTGGACCAGTTCTGCCTAAACCCTTGTTCTTTGCTGGTGCCGTGTTGGACGATCACACCGATATCATTTTTGTTAGTAGCTTTTGTATTGAACTTAATAGTCATATCCCCCGGTAATTTCCGGGGTTTGTCTTCTCCTCTTCTTGAATATGGGAATGGTTATACTCTCCTTCCATTGTTTTGGTATTTTTCTACTGTTCACAATTTTTTCAAATACCTATTTGGTATCAATTCTAAAAAAAATATCAAAAATTAACACTAACCTACAGCCCGATCAACCTTTTCGTGCAGATTTATTTGTTTTTAGTTTCTCTAGTCCGGGCTTGCTTGTTCGTTATATACTCAATATTAAAATTATTGCGTTCACTATTTCCAATAGTTCATTATATACAGGATTCACTATTTCGCAACTCAACTGTACTTGAAACCACGATGTTCCAATTTTTCCACTGCTTACAATTGCTTGTTGAAAGTTCATAAACTTTCCCTTATTTATGTAGACTAAAAACCAAAAATTAGAAGGCACAGCATATCCCCTCTCTTGTCAAGCCTGAACTTTTGCTAGATTTTAGCTCTTAAAGACATCGGAAGTTGAGGACGAGTAATTGAGGGTAAAAAGAAATAATTTCACTAAAAGATGAAAATATTCCTTATTAATCGAAGAAAATCACATATTATTCACTTTGTCCAATTTTCCTACCCAATTCGTCCTATAAATTCTCTATTGGCTCCTAGTCTGATGATTGGATGATTGCAATTTTGAACTCGGAGTTCGGTTTTCGCCACACCGTTACTCCATCAAGTTTTATTTTCATAATCAAAAATTACATCATTTGGCCACGTTAGTTCGTTGTTTCTAACTTCTTTTACTCTCTGATTTAATCATTATATCCACAGAAAAGAATACTGCATTATATCGAAAGGTATTGGGATTGTTTAAGTAGCGACCTCTAGCAGAAACATTGTGTAATCACATAAGTGATGTTACCTTCTTTCTTTGGGGTTTGATGTAAAAATTACAAAAAAGCATAAAAGCACTTTAATTCTAAATTATTATAAGTATAACATGGAATGGGAACACAATTATTACAAAAATATGTAAAAGTTAAACGTTGATTTTGCTTACATGAAATGAAATTTTCTTAAATCTTTAAGCTTATGACCATACTTAAAAACTGTTCGTAATGAATTGTGATAACTCCATCTTGATCTGTATCGTATTGTCTGAAGGCCGATGTTAAAGTCTAAAACGTAATTTAATGTTATTCAAAAGTTACAAAATAAAATATTAAACTTACGTATAAAATAATGCAGCACTGGATAAAATCGTCGAATAAAACTGTACCACGACCGTGGCGATCAAACTTCTTTACCAGTGTATCCACGATATGGTCGTTTAAACGGTAACCAAACGCCGTAAGGGCCGTCTTCAGCTCATTCTTATCTATGTTACCAGAACTATCGCGATCAAACGAACGGAAACAACCCTGCCAATCGGTTACATACTTCCAGAGAGCTCCGAAATCTTCAAAATTTACAGTTCCACGATTTTGTTTATCAAACATTCCAATCATTAACCTTACAGTTTCCGGGTTGAAGGGACTCCAGGTTCCATTAGATAGTGCAACTTGTAATTCCTCGGAAGAAATATATCCACTTCTATCTTTGTCGACTCTGAAAAATTTAAAAACTTCAAATTTGAGAAGTCGGAAATTTTAGGTTACCTACCTTGAGAAGATGTCCCATAAAAATTCCCTATTGGGCATTTGTGTGCTAAACGACATTTTTTAAAATAAACAATGCCTTTTTGTAACAAAAATCTCGTGGTTATAAATACCGCACTAATTAATGAACAAAGATGATTAATTATCAACAATTACCAATCACTTGAAAGTCGACCAACAAGTGGTTCGTTTCTTTACTAATAATGTACAGGATGCTTCAAATCGACAAATTACAATGTTACACGTCATCTTAACACAAATTCGTCTTTAATTGACGTAAATTGCAAGAAAAAATGTTGTACGTGAATAAAAGTGATTGGTATATTGAAAATAATAGAACATAAAAATAAATGTCATACCGTGGCGCAGTGGATTGGCGCCACGAATACATTAAAAACTCAATACTCTAAAAAACTAATTTTTCAATTAATTAAAATTTGCAAAATTAATTTGAACAAATTACTATAAAAATAAAATTTGCAATGATCAAACTTCTATTCCCAATAAAAGCGCAGATTTATAGCCAGGCACGAATTTAAAATCGAAACCCAACAAATGTTTGTTAGCTTTCGTGATTTGAATTCATAATATATTTTCAGACGCTCTCGACCTGTCTAATACATTTTATCTCTCGAATGTAAACGTTTCCTGAATTTTTTTTCCTATTGATTGATGATAATTTTTCTTCAACTGACCGTTTTGAGATAATGAAAAGCAATAGTAAAAATGTGTGGGGTGTAACTTCGAAGTTGTACAAAATTCCAAACATTGACGAAAATTATGTAGAAGAATACACAGGAAAAATTTTGAGTGCACAAAATAACCAATTGGACTCCCTGAAGCAAGATTTAGCCGAATGGATAAATAAAACTCTTGGTAATTATTTTCTGTTTTTTTTCTTTAATTTTTGGGTAGTAAAAACTTGTTGAACCGGCCGCGACGTAAAAAACAAAAATAATAAATTTTTGAGTTTTTTTAATTTTCAAAATTTTACGTTAGTAATAATTGTTCTTCCTGATTTTGTTTTTTCTAATTGTATGATAATAAACTGCCACAAAATTGTTATTTTTGACAAAATTGTCTATCGCGTGTTATCAGAACAAATTATTACTGTAATCAATATGAAAATGGGATGAGGTACCAGGCACGTAAATAAAAATTATGTTCTTATCGAAAAAATACCCTCGTTTAAGTTTTTAAAAAATTTGGCGCCAAAACACAAAATTTTATAATTTTTAATTATTAAATTATTGTACACTAATTTTCAAATAATTAAAATAATTATTAGTGTCGGACAATTTTGAACATTTAAAAATTTTAATTGCGTAAACTGAAAACCAGGATTCAGGGGTTCCCAAACCTTAATTTTCAATTTTCTAATGAGCAAACCAAAACAATTGCGTTTGCACAGGCAGATGTTTCAAGATTGGTTGAATATTCGATTGTTGGCAAAATCACTCAAAAATTGCTAAAATATGCAAAACCGCGGAAAGGTTAAGAAAAAGTCATCAATACAAAAAATTTTTAAAAGCTATGATGATGATTAGAGATAATCAAACTACGACCTAACCGAAGCTCCTGAAGAAGAATTGCAAGCCGTAACGATCGTCCACACCAACTCATCTTTGCTAGTGTCACCTGAGAAATCGACACCATCGTACATTTTTTGTGAATAAAAATCACCGTCTACCAAGACCCATCAGATGTTAGAAAGGGTACTTCCCATAATAATTCTAGAAAAAAATTGAAAAGTGCTTCAGGGTGCTTCTGACGGCTTTTAACTTCACAAACAGGTGAACACGCAAGAAAATCTCTCAGACTATTGGTAGTTATCCCGTCCGGCGAAGAAGAGGATCTGCAATATGAAAATCAGACGAGAGTTATTCAACCCAAAGTTGCGACGTTAAAGTTTTTTTTTACAGCATCAGCTTCCACCTTTGCCCGACAGTATTAGAAATTATTCAACTTAAGTCGCCAGATACGAATGGTAAAACTCATTAAAAGTATCCCTGAACTAAAATTAATCTAGAAAATAAAAATCTTTGAGCCACTGGGCCTAGAAGAGGTAAAACGTATTAAAAATTTCCCTGAGCGCGGTCCAACTGGAAATTATGGACGTTGACCCCGACGAATGCGAGGATCGATTGATAAACTCTTTAAAATTAAAAGTAACCCGGAATACACGCCCCGTTAACAGATTAAACGCAATATTGCGCAATAATTCGCTTTCACATGTTTTTTACAGAAATTTCATAAACTTCAAATTTGAATTGTGGGCTTTAACCTATTAATTTCTTATTTTAATGTTGTCTTTCGTTTGGTAAAGCCATTTCTATAGGAAAAAGTGTACTTTCGAACCCTAGCCGAAAACCATTTTGAAAATTGAGATGTTGCGCAGGAAATTTCAACCGTGTCAATGTTCGGCGGCTACATGCGCAGTTCCATACCTGATCCATTCTTGTTCAAAACCAAAATGCACACCAGCTCTTCTTTGGGTGGCATACATTTCTGGAGTGCGCAGGCAATCGACTTCGTAGCCGAAGCCAAAATGACTTTATTAGGAGTATGTTTAATAGGCTGGTTTCTCGCGGATAGGGACGTTTCGACGCGAAACCCAAAATTAAAAGTTAGGTTAGGATAACGCCAATGTAGAAAAGTGTCTTGCATCGCCATCTAAAAGGTGTACATACATCGGATGACCTAAATTTATTTCACTCTCTATAAGAGTCAGGTCAGTTCACCGCAGGTCCAGTTCGGCGCAGACCCAATTCAGCGCAAGTAAAGTTCGGTGCAAGCCCCATTTGGTACGAGTGTGGTTCGGCGCAGATCCAAATCTACATTTGTAAAGCGAATTATTATGAAAGATGAGCGTCTAATTAACAAAAACATACACTTTAGGGTGAATCCGAGATTTGGCGTGATGGCGTTTGTCAAAACGGCTTGTAGCGGCCGAAGCGTAGCAGAGTGCAGCAAAGGCTGCAAATTTGTTTGAAAAATTGTTTGATGGAAAATTTGTTTCTGCGCAGCCGTTTCAGAGGAGGCCCAGTTCGGCGCAAACCTCATTTGGCGCGAGTACGGTTCGGCGCAGATCCGAATTTACATTTGTAAAGCGAATTATCAAAGACGAGGGTATAATTAACAAAACAAAAAATAAAATTTGTGGTTGCACCACAATTTTGAAAAAATGCACTTTTAAGGGCGAATCCGAGATTTGGCATGGTTCCACAGCCTCTGCTACAAGCCGTTTTAACAAGCGCTTTACTCATTAAAAATATCCCCCTAGAACGGTCTAACTCGGCATAGTGTGGATGTTGACCCGACCGCTTGTGACTGCAGACCTACCTATAGCGTACGAACTGGTGATAGAATGTATTCCAAATTTGGCATAATATTACACTTACATGTATCTTATGGGAAATTGGTTACTTTTGAATTTAAATTCTGGGCCTATTAAAGAACCCACCAAATTTATTCTCACCTTAAAAGAGTTCTAAAATAGCCCTCGTTTGTTTGGTGAAGTCATTTCCATAGGAAAAAGTGTATTTTAAGATTGGGAATCTTAACTCTGTGCCGAACAGTACTGGCGCCAATTCGGGTCTACTCCAAACCATACTGGCGCGGAATTGGGCTTTTCGCCTTCATAAAGTCCATTTAGAGTTAAAATTACTCCCACCAGTGCGGCCTTCAGGCCGCACAACCTTGGCCTTTTAGTAATTTCATATTTTCAAGTATTTGCGTAGATAATTTTGAATTTCTGGTGCCAAAACAATTTGCAAATTTCATTTTTTTGTAAGAAATATTAACCAAGGAAAGAAATTATAAATTTAATTTTCAGATTTAGTTTATGAAGGTGTGACCATTGATCTAAACCAACAGTGAATGAAAACAAGTGACAAAATAAAGTTTAATTAAGTCAAAAGTGCGGACAAAAACTTGAAATTTCAAAAACGAGTAAAGGTTTTTGAACATTTGCAATTTGAAATAAAGAGCATATGACTACAGTTAATTTTCAAAAAAAAGGTCTTATTTCGTTCATTGTACAGGTAGAATTATCTTGAAAGTTTGAAAGGTTTTAAAGTGAAATTTTTCGCAATAGTTTGAGCAGGAAAGTAGAATTCATAAAAGAAAAATTTGTATTTGTAAAATTTAGCCAACGAATAACAATTTTTAAAATGATGCCGAGGGCACCGATAAACGTGGAATGGATACGGAGAAATTAAATTCCGAAAATTTGAACCAGTAATGGTAATTTTTGAAGAAGCAACAAAAAAACAGTACTTAGCTACCGGAAGTCAACAAACAACAAGTACGGTAGAAAAAAAATGTGAAAACTTAAATATGAAAACAAAATTGTATAAATAAAAACTTAACAATAACAAAATTTTAAAAACAAGCAAATTTAAATATTTTATTTTATAAATTTAAGATTAATGATTGTAAACATGTGAGGTAATTTTAAGGGATATCTAAGGACATTTCCGTCCGATTAGAGGATAAATTAATAAGAAAACTTAAATTACCTAGCAACTAATAAAGACACAATTTTTATAAAAACCAACAATTTATTAATCAAATATTAAATTATAAACTGTCATTATTAATATTATAGCATTGAATTTTTCCTCTCAAACACATTTTTATTAAGAGCTCGTGATGCCTCAAGAACAAGAATAGCTGATAAAAGTTAGACCAACAGCAAAGAAAAAAATTTAGTGGCAAGTTTATTGGTTCTGGCGCCCAAAATTAACATCCATAATACAGTAGCAACACAAATGAACCATAGCAATATAGAATGTGAGCCTTGCATGAAACATAATCTAAAGTCTATCTATATATCTTATTTGATAAAATCTGACTGAAATACTTGCACCAAACCTCTAAATATATACTTATTTTTGAACTCGCTCGAGATCAAACCCAATTTTGATATTACATTTGTTTTAGAATTTAGTTATCTGACCGGAGATAACATTTTCCAAGAGTTAGAAAATGGGTCAGTACTGTGTCATCTTGGAAAAGTCATAACAGCAAAAGCAAAAATAACAGTTTCGATGGGACTTACAAAGAAAGTAAGTTTTTTCACGTGAAAATGTAGTTTTTACAAATTGTTTTAGCATCTTCCTAAGATTGCACACAAGCATTTTGAAAACGCCATGCCCGGCAGTTTCTTTTCTCGAGATAACATGGAGAATTTCTTGAAATTTTGTCGGTCTTTAGGCATTCATCAAAATTTACTGTTCGAAAGCGACGATTTGGGTAAAATATAATTCTCTTTTATTGCAATCTTTTCATACAAATTTTTAGTTCTTCACAATCGCCACCGTAACGTCATTATCTGTCTCATGGAAGTTGCACGTTTATCAGGCTACTACGGGGTGGAACCTCCAAAATTGATTCAATTGGAGAAAGACATCGAACAAGAAGAGATAAAACTTATGGATTCGGAAATCGACTCGCAGTTAAGTTGGCAATTTCAATCTCTTCCAACTCGTTACGAGTACGACAGTGTACGAACACCAAGGTAAAAAACATACATACTTTAAGTTCAAAAACTAAACTGAACTTTTCAGCCCCACAATAGAACCCAAGAAGTCGTCAATAAAATTTTCTGAAAATCCAGAAATTGTGGACACAAGCTTTACGTCGTTGCCTTTAGTCAACGGCAACGAAAGCGTTAAAAAGTCGAAAAATATCAAAAACGTCAGTTTTTACGAATATTTTCAAGCGAAAATGTCTAACGAAACTGATTTACCTTTCGACGAATTGGATAGAAAGGTCGAAGAAGCGGTAAAAAAGCTGCACTGGTATAATTGCAGGTGCTCGTTTAAAAAGTACAGAAATCTTAAAATTTCAAAAATCGGAAAATCAAAATATAACATTGCAGGACGAAACGTTTTCGTACGAGTAAGTATTGGATCCAATTTCAAAAATTTATTAAAACATTTATCTTTTCATATTTAGGTGCTTAAAAATTGCAACATGATGGTCCGAATTGGTGGTGGATGGGACACATTAGATCACTTTTTGAGCCGTCTTGATCCTTGTCAGGTAAAAAAAGGCAAAATTTTGAAATAAATTTTATTTTTGCACATTTTCTAAATTTTGTTGTCCACATTATAAAACTTCTTACTTCAAAATATAAAAATACAGCTATTAATCCTAATTTTTCACATTTTTGACGTAAGAATCTTTATAGTTTTTAAAACGAACAATTTCACAATGAATAGCGTAAACGAGACAGATTAATAAATTAACAATAAAATAAATAGTAAACTAATAATTTTTTTAGGCTAACGGAAAATATTTGAAACCACCAACGATGGCATCTAATTATACTAAAAAATACACGTACTACAGCACTTTCAATAAAATATTGAGACCAGGAGAAAGTGCAGTTTAAAATACATAAAAATTATTTATTAAATTGTAGGAATTAGAATGATTAATACATCATATTATACAAGGTGAGCAAAATAAATTTCAAGATGATGTTGGGGTTTGCTGCAGGGGACGTGGCAAACAAACAAACTGGAAGAGAAGTATCACAATTTTATTTTTTATTTGATGGTCTAAAACTGCTCCCCTGTATGGCACCCGATACCCACCGCCCTGCATAGTTCATTAAAAATAAAAAAAATTAGTATTATTAAAATCATAAAACGACACCATATTTTATATATTAACGTTCGCTCCATCTCTCACAATCGATAAAAAAATTATAAAATTTTTGGTTTTAATAAAAAAATTTACAAAACTTTACTTCTTTTTGCTTTTACCTAAAGTTAAGGTATGGTGACCCATCTGTTGGTATTGTGCTTTTCTACGATTAAATTCGATAACTTCATCTTCCAACTTTTTGCGCTCTTCTTCGATCTTTTTCTTTTCGTCTGTATGTTCCTTCTTCAACTTGTCGAATTTTGCGTGCAACTGCAACAAAAGTTTTTATAAGAAAAAGTAAAAATGGGATGAGCAAACTACTCATCTTCTTTATTTTGATACAACAAACTAGTAGGTATAGTAAAATAGATAATTTAGATGAAATAATTAGGTAAATAATACATAGATGTAGTCCACCCACCAAATACCAAATTATACATAAATATTGAAAGAAACTAAATTTTTTTAAATTTCTTCTTCTTAATCGTTTAACTCGTTCCAAGTATCGTGACCCCTCCCATAAGGGGGGCTCTTTTGAGTAATTACCTCGATGACTAGCCACTTTCTTCCGATGGTCAGAATAAATTTGTTTACTCCGCCCGGGCTCAAACCGGGTATTTCGGTTTGGTATTCGACACACTCAAGTGCCAGACATTGACCGTCATCATTTTTTAATTTACAGATATTAAATATTTTTTGTTTAAAAACTTAATATTTCGAGATACAAATTTTGTAAAATATCAAAATTTGAAATATAACTTATTTGTATTATAAACCGTTTTTGAGATGAATATTTTCTAATAAAACACATCAAAATGGTAAAAAACATCAAAAGGTCTATGGTAAAGAAAAAAGTTACGATCCGCTGCAAAATGCAACTGTATTAATTTCAACGGTAGTAGAAAAAATATTGTATGCTAACAGGGTCAGGGTTCCTACTCAATTTTCCAAGACAAATTCCTTCACCTTTTCAGGGTTTTTCTGGTTAACATAGATAATTTTCCTTGAATTTCAAAACTTGGTAAACAAAAATCAAATATGGATCAATTATTACTATACCAAAAATAGTTGAATTGTTAAACAAAACAGCAAAATTATTGAACAAAACAGTTGAATTATTTAACAAAACAGTTGCATTCTTGGACAAAGTAGTAGATTTCTTGCTTAAAACAGTTGAATTGTCGAAAAAAGCAGTCGAGTTATGGAAAATCCTGTTCAATTGTTGAATCACGAAAATGGAATTGTTGAATTGGGGATAATTGAATTATTGAATCAAACTATTGAATTATTATGCCAAAAACAATTAAATGTTAAACAAAAATAATTGAAATGTTGAACAATCACTTGAATTATTTGAACCAAACAACTGAATTGTTGAACTAAACAAAAATAATTAATTTATTAAACAAAGCAGCTGAATTATTTAAAAAAAGTAACATTTTTAATATTTTGTTAGTAGCGTCTGTATAATACAGTTGAATTGTTGAAAAAATAGGATAATAACTCAAAAATATGTTAAATTGTTAAAGAAACAGTTGAATTGTTGAATCAAGGATAATGATTATTGAACAAAATAACAATTGAATTATTAAACCGAAAATAATTAAATTGTCAAACAAACTTGTTGAATTATTGAACATATCGAACCAATAGCAGATACAAAAAGCGAGGGGAGAGGGGTAACTGAAAAACAAAAAAATTAAATAAACAAAATTGGTAAATTTTGAAAAATGAAAATGATCCTCATTGTATTTGCCTAACTTGATATTACTCTTATTTTCTTTACTATGCTCAGTGTATTTCATATATTTTGTTTTCTGCTCGTTGTTCTCCAGTCCAACCTCCGCCGCTCTATCAGCCAACCCTGTAAAAATTTCGTCCATTCTTCTCCTCGATCTTGCAATGATCACCACATCATCCGCGTATGCAATAATCAGCCTATGGTACCCCTGCAGTTAATATTCCTTACTACTTCTTCCGTTGCAATATTGAATAGGGTTGCAAACAGTATATCACCTTGTCTCACTCCGGATTTGACTATAAATGCTTCCGTTTCTCCTTCTGGTGTTTTAACCTTTGCTCTTGTTTTTTCCAACGTCATTTTTACTAACATTATTAGTTTGTTAGGGATTTTCATTTTTTACATTATTTTAAACAAGTGCGCTCCTCTTTATTGTGTCAAAAGCCTGTCGGAAGTCAATGAACAGAAGGTGCAAATCTATATTGTGTTCCTGACATTTTTCAGTTATTTGCTTCAAAATGTGTATTGCATCTATCGTTGATTTTCCTTTTCTAAATCCTTGTTGATACTCTCCTATTAGGTTTTCTGTGAAATTCTTTAGTCGTTTGTGTATAATCGTTGATAGTATTTTATATGCAACTAGCAACAATATTATACCCTTGTAGTTTCGACACTCGTACAATTTGCCTTTTTTGTGTATTGAAATTATTGTACCTGTATAGCAGTCGTCAGGCATTTCTGCTTTGTCCCATATTCTACAGATCAACTCTTTAATCTTTTGATGTAATTGTTCACCGCCGCTTCTCAACAATTCCGCATAAATTCCATCTCCTCCCTCTGTGATATTATTTTTCATTTTTCTTATTATGTTGTTAATCTCTTCTTGTGTCGGTTTGTCTATTATTGGCCTTCACTTCTTATCTTCATTTCTTGTGCAATCTGGCGGCAGTAACAAACATGGTAGTGAGCAGTACAAGATTCCAGCAAAAAAAGGTATCACAAAATAACATGGGTGAAACCAGGTGATAATGGAGAAAACGGTAACCAAATTGACACCGTACTCAAAAAATAAAAGAAGAGCACAAACAGTGAGAAATGTGGATTATTAAACCAAACAACTAAATGACTGACCAAACGTCTAAATTTTTGATCAAAACAGCTAAATTTATTAAACGAAAAAGCAGAATTACTGATCAAACAAATGAAGTATATAATAAAACTGTTACATTTTTGGACAAAATCGTAGCTCTCTTGCTTAAACTAATTGTATGTTGTATAAAATATTTTAAAAGGTTTTAAGGTAGCAAATACCAATGTTATTTGGCCATAAGAACAAACCACAATTAAAAACCGAGTATATATAACGTACCGTGCTCAAATTTGCAACATAATGTATTTGAACATTTGTCGATAATCTATTATATAAAATTGAATGTTTGTTGGTTTGTTCGTCTCCTAATAACTCCCAGACCGTTTGACCGATTTTAATCAACGAGTACTCCAACGATTCGGTAGGACTTGGGGAAGGTTTCTGTGCTATAATATGTTAAAATGCGAGAGGTAAGAGATTTCCCGTAATTTTGGAAATCTGGTGACAATTGTGTCGCCGACAGGTGGCGCGACAATGGAAAAATTATACCGGGTGACCGGCTAAAATCAGAACATAGGAAAATAACATGGGAATTCTATATTCCTAAACCGTTTGACTGATTTTAATCAGGTTTCTGTGCTATAATATCATCTATATATCGCACCCTGAAAATAACACTGTCGTAACTTCCAAAATTACAATTTTCAGATTTTGATTGATTGTTATGTATTTTTTTACGCTCTTTTCAATGGTACCACGTCGAAACTTCCATCTTTTATCATTCAGGTGCTATTTAGCGAACAACAGTTTTACAATTCACAAATATGCACAGCTTCTGTGAGGAAGACTGTTGTATGGTACATACAACAAGGTGGTTGGTCAATTTGGTTGGTCAAAAGCCAACCAAATCAATTATTTTACAAAACGTCATGGAAGCAGGAAGAATTCTTTAACATTCACCTAATAACAGTTAAGAGCCGCGGAAGAAAAAGTTCTAGTACATCATCAAAATTAGATGCAATGTATGCAAGCCATCCAGGAATATCTATTGAAAAAAAGAAAGATTTGATGTGGTTGCTGAACCAGAATCACATACCCAAGTCCCATGCGCAGTTTTATGAAGCACTGGTAAGCAATCGCAAACAAAAAAATTTTGTAATTGATCTGCAAGATGAAGAGGAAGAAGAAGAAAATTTATTTTAGATTAGATAACATTATTGAAGACTTTTTGAAAATAATAAACAACGTAATACTGTTGTACATTCATCTTTTAATGGAAAACTGTCGTATGTTCCACCTTCAACTTTTATTTAATTAATTTATAGCATAAAATTTATTTCCATTCTCAAAATACTACTTGTTTAGGTTTAGAACCGACCAAATTATTATTTAAAATAAATTAGGTGACATTATACATAATGGTAAAATTACTACAACCGTTGCAATCTTTAAAATTCGATTATCTCAAAATAATGGTTTTGGAAGTTACGACAGTGTTATTTTCAGGGTGCGATATATAAAAATGGATGTATGTATGTATGTATGTTCTTTATACATTCCTGCACCGTTTCACCGATCTCAACCAAATTTTACACAGTTACTATTTAGGACCCAGAAGAGCTTTTCCTGCAAAAACGGGAGCTTAAAAGCAAAAATTCGCAAAATTAAAAAAGTAGAAAATTGCGGACGCGCATGAATAGACAGGGTGGGCAATATTTAAATCTGGGATTATCCCCAGATTTAAAGGATTTACTTTTATGTTGGTAAAACAGTTTCATTTATAATATTACTATATAAACGAAATAGTTAACCACAAAAGACGTAAAAGAAAGAACCACCATAGAGAAAATATAGAAGGAATCAGAGTGAAAAGAATTACAAGGAACAATAGAACAATAATTATGGAGCGAGATCTTTTCTGCAACAGATGAAAACCAACTAAATAAAGTTATAGGGATATCCAAGGACCCAAAGAATAACAATTACCGACGCCAGTTGCAGTTAAACCAGTTAAGGTTTAAGTCATTTCAAGAGGTAATACAGAAATATTGCTCAAGTCCAGAGCGGCAAATAGAATATGATATCGCTGAAAAGTACGCTAACGCATGCGAGGTTAGAAAAGAAAAGCGGGAGAGATTGCTTGCCGAACATAATAAGAGAGCAAAACTAGAAGCCGAAGAACGTGAATTGGAGACGTCGATACTCTTAAAAGATATTGAAGAAGACGAATTCATTGATTCAAATAAATTTGTTAAATATAAAGATTGATTTTAAGTAGATCTTGATAATAAATCTAGATAATTTACATTTAACAGCATTGACATGCTGTTTAAGCTAAATATTCTGATTTATATATTCATTATTCACTTAATTAATGTGTATGTATTAATCGTTCTATATTGTTACATCTCTTAGATTAATGACAAGAAATTCTAATGACAGTTTTGTTTATGTTAAACTCGCAAGCGTTTGACGATTTACATTTTACGATATCATATCTATGTTGGACTCTGGCATGAAGATTTCTGCTAAATACGTTAAATGAAATGATTCAACTTTGAACTGTTTAATGCAGACTGGCATGAATATCGACTAAAATCGATGAAATTTGCGTTGAATCATATAAACGTTTTATTTTAGATTGGTAATTGTTCATATAGTTCAAAAATTCCTAATATAAAATTGAATTTTGTTTGTATGCTAATACCTAGATTGGCGATTTTTGAGTACTAACTATGGTAGGTTCTTCTTTATAATATCTTTAAATAATCTTATAAAATAAAATTTGTAATTTTAAATCTAGGACAATTGTTCGACATGCTGAATAATTAGACCGTTTGACCGCTTAAAATCGATCAGAAGTAACTGCAATCGTATATTCTAAACGTTTGACTGATATTTAGATAGGTTTCTGTGACTATAATATCATCTAAAAATGCGAAGAATGTAAGAGTATTTCTTCACGTAATTTTGAAATCTGTTGACCCAATTTTTTGTGCTCACCGACAAGGTTCTTACGGAAAAATATATGAAGCAAAACTCAGAACGATTGGAAATATACATTTAATAATCATAAGACGACGAATTATGATTTTAATTAGTAGTATCTTAGCAATAATATCATCTTTCTCTAAAATGACCTTTTTCGTTTAGCATAGCTAAAACGGCTTACCATTGGCTGATTTTTTGTAGTTTTTAACATGTAAAGGTCTAACAGAAAAAATATAAGAAAATCTCTCAGAAAATTGAAAAAACATTTAATATACATTTAAAACAGAAAATAAGGATTATTTAATTAGTACTATCCTTGGCAACTTTTTTTTCTTTCCGTTTTATCTGATTTTTCTTTAAGCAAAGCTCAACCTAAAGGTATACCAACAATAGAAAAATATTTTAGTTATATAAAGTAAAGACATAAACAGAAACAGAAAGAAAAGAAACACACATAAACAGAAAAAGAAGAAAAAGTTAAGTTACGGAGTTAAAAGAAAAAGTGATTATTGTGAAATTAATACTATCCTCCATTGGTCGTAAGTACGTTTTGTTATATATTTTACCGTATTTTATCTTATTTATTCCTTACTGCCAAAGCGGAGGAGAGATTGCTTGCCCAACATAATAAGAGAGCAAAACTAGAAGCCGAAGAACGTGAATTGGAGACGTTGATACTCTTAAAAGATATTGAAGAAGACGAATTCATTGATTCAAAGTAAATTTGTAATTAAATAATATAGATAACTAGGGGTCCGCCCTGCCCAATTTGCGTTTGAGCCGCTCACGTTTTGCTTATTTTCTTTCCTTACGACATTTGTTGAATCATAAATCAACCATATTCAGCAAACATCACCTACTACTGACTTTCACCGCAGATGTCGCCATCCATGCCACCTTTTGAAATTTCTTTATTAATTAAACAAAAATAAAGAAGCAAAATACCAATATAGAAAAAGCGAAGTGTTGTTCACCGGTGTCAAGTGCTGTGATTAAGTCTTGTACAGGATCGTCTTTGGTATAATTTCGGTTTTTTGTGAGGTTGATTCAACGGCAACGCTTGAGTGTTAGATCTTGTTTTGGTTATCCTGATTGGTTCTAACGTGTCATGTTTGCATTGCGTTTTTCTGGCGTATGGGAAGATTTACTTTTCGTGCAAATGTACGTTTCTCTCATACCATTCTTTTATATATGCATTTAATGAATCGGCTCATCGGATAATACATCGGGATAATCGGATAATACATCGGATAATCGGTTGACATAAGATTACATAATGATTAAGAGATCGGTATGATATCGCTACCTCTAACATAAATATGATCAGTTGCCGCAAACCTGGTTTATATTATCTTCCGTTGTATGCCTTTATAAAAACGCGTTTTTATATATTATACATAATATAAAATCTGCGCGTTGTATCTGCGCGTTGCATTTTAGCGTTGCATAAAAACCCTTACCTTTTTATATTATAGGGTAGATACATAATATAAAATCTGCGCGTTGTATCTGCGCGTTGCATTTTAGCGTTGCATAAAAACCCTTACCTTTTTATATTATAGGGTAGATATAATAATAATCGGATAGAACACACTGTTATGCCTCTTAAACGAAAGCAATCGCTCGGTAGATCTACCAGCAAAGCACGATACAAAAAGCGATTACGAACTTCTCAAACAAATGAGGAACAACAAGCAAGCAACGAAGCAGATCGTTTGCGAGTTGCTCAATCGCGTGCATCAGAATCAGAAGAGCAACGAACAGTAAGAGTCGAAGCAGAACGTCTGCGAGTTGCTCAATCGCGTGCATCAGAATCAGAAGAGCAACGAACAGTAAGAGTCGAAGCAGAACGTCTGCGAGTTGCTCAATCGCGTGCATCAGAATCAGAAGAGCAACGAACAGTAAGAGTCGAAGCAGGACGTTTACGAGCTACTCGGTCTCGACAAACCGTGCATATTGACTTGAATCTTGCTGCATTTCAGTACAATACCAATTACGACTACAGTCTGCATTCAAGTGTAGATATCGGCAAAATGGATAAGGTATGTGGGTATTGCAGTTCACGAAAGTTCAACAATGAAACGCCTGGAATGTGCTGCAAATGGTAAAGTTAAACTTCCTGTTTTGCATTCACCACCTGAACCTCTGTTGTCGCTGCTTTGCAACTCAGCCGATTCAAAACACTTTTACATAATATTCGCAAATACAATTCGGCATTTCAAATGACATCTTTTCAAACAATTGAATTATTTATTAAAATACGACTGGATTATTAAACTAGAATCAATTAAATTATCTTACGAAAATTATTAGCATTGTTGAATAAATAAATTGAATTATTGAACCAAACAGTTAAATTATTGAACAAAACAATTGAATGTATTAAACAAAACAGTTGTATTGTTAGATAAAGCAATTGAATTATTTAACAATACAGTTGCAATTTTAAACAAAGCGGTTATATTGTTGAACCAAAATTGAATTATTAAACGGAAAACAATTACACCAAGTCAAAACAAACTCAAAAATCTGTTGATAAATAACAGTCGGGAGGTTTTTCATGATTAAATTAAAAGACCCCAAGTCAAATCCAAAGTAAGATTCTTGTCCAAAATATTGGAATAATCATTCCAAAATCAATTAACATGATAAACTACTACTATGTATATTGATGCAGTAACTATTAACAGAAGTAAGATCTTTTTAAAATTTTCCAAATCTGGTTTACAAAATTATTAATTCTTTTTTACAAATCTACCAAAAAAAAACGTGTAGAAAATTTCAGTTCCACGGTAAGTAAATAAAAAAAAAGTACTTCTGTTGAAATAAAATTTTACTTAAATTTTATTGACCTTTAAAGCAAACACGAGGTAAAAGTTCCCTGTCGATCTATGTATTTTTTACGAGAACACAAAATTTTAAATCAACATAATTATGAAACCGTAGGTTCGTCAATAAATAACAGTCATGGGGGCTGATAGTAAAATATTTTGGCTACTTGAAAACACCAAATCTAACAAAGTGCATGCTAAATTTCACTTCCGTGGGATTTGTAGTTATGGCTATGAATTATAATGAATTAGCTTTATATTCAAATCAAATAATGAGGCATGACATTACACTATTATTAATGATATGTTCTTCTATCAATACTAATGTTGCAATATTAAAATATTCGGATTTATGTCTTTCCTGCATTTTTGCCTGCCATAATTTTACATTATTCTTTATAGATGGATCTTTTACGTTTTTGTGTTTTGTGCAATTTCCTTAATGTTGACCACGTCCTATCTTGTGTGACTACTGCTTAATGTGGGCTCCACACCACCAAAACTTAACACACTTAATTTTGAGAAGGTGAAAATTTGAAATCAATTCATTCTTCCGAAGGAAAACTTATGGTACATAATTAAAACCCATTATCGGAATTAGATCTTTTATAGACAATTGGCAAAAATAAAAATTGTTACCCAATTACTGGACAAACAAAAGTTAAGGCTTTCTGAATAGATCACTTACCTCTTTTTCTGCATCTTTCAGTTCAGCTTCCTTCTCTTTCACCCGCACCACAAACATCTGTCGCATCTCATCTTCCTTGTGTTGCAACTCTTGCAAGTGATTACAACGCTTATTTTCAAAGGTTTGTTGAAAACTAATCGGTCGATTATCAGCATCCACGTCGCTGAATCCCATTTGTTCGAGTCGCTTCTTACGATAAAGTTCATAATGGCGTCCATGCGTCTTTTCTCGCATATCTTCCATATTTGTGCGTATGAGCATTTCGCGCAATTTGACAAAATCACAATGAGTTTCGCTTTCAACTTGTACTGTACCCCAAGGGTACTGACGTGCACGCACCATCTTATTACCCACACGCAAAAAATCTGTACTGCCCACCACAGCAAATGGAACCGAACTATTCATGTTTGTATTGATTTCCAACACAGATTCATCGTCCACGGGAAACTCATAAATTTGAACGTCATTGTTTTGCAATTCTGCCATTATTTTAGATTTGAACTTCTGTAATTCCGTCTTGGAGATGGTGTCGGCTTTCGCAATTATCGGAATGATGTTCACTTTTTGATCAAGCTTCTTCATGCACACCAAATCGATGGATTTTAAACCATGACCGGTTGGACAGATAAAGTACAAACAAACATGAATACGAGTGTCATGGTACGCTGACAATGAACGTTTAATTTTTAACTCTTCTTGCAGGTACGACTCAAATTGCGTGTCAATGTAATCAACCACAGCTTTAAAGCTGTCTTCTTTGTTAATTTGATCACCGTAGCCAACAGTGTCGCAAATTGTTAGTTTAAGTCTCACATTGCTTTCTTGAAGCTCATAAGTGTGGGCTTTAAGTTTCACCGTGGGCAAGGAATGTGAACTAGGTTCCGACTCAAAGTTTGTGTTGAATAAAGAGTCCATTAAGGTTGATTTGCCGAGACCGGTTTCACCTAAAACAAGTAACTATTGAAATCTGAAAATTTATGACGAAGTAACCTACCGATGCACATAATATTAAAAATGAAACCATTCTGGATGCTCTTAGAGACCAGCTGATCTGGTAAACTATCGAATCCAACATGACCGGATAATTTCAAATTACGCAGGTTGTTCTCGATCTGAAATTATATAAACTGTTATGAATTCCATAAACGCGACTTCCTGAACGGCAACGCCCTTTTACATTTTTTCAAAAAGATGAGTTAAAAATGTAAATAACTACTTACGATTGGTTTTTGAACTTCCACACCTGCCATGGTTCGACGAATTTTAAAATTCCACTGAAATTATTGGTTTTTCCTAAAAATAAAATAAAATGGCAATGTAAACAAAATCGTGAACTTCACCTCCCGGTCAACGGTAAACTAGTAAACTGCATGTCAACTGTCAGCTTCAGCTTTACACATAAGCGGAGCGTGAGTTTTAAAAAGGGAAAAAAACAATTATTATAAACAGTGGCTGCTTTCCCAATGTTCAATCGAAGAAGTTTTTACAAATTTGTCCTTAGAATCCGCACCAACCTGGGGATCAACTAAGAAAACTATATGTTCCCCATAAGAAATTGCCGGAAATATTTTTAAAGTTTCTAGGATGGTCGTTAAGGGCCGTAATTGATAGCCAATGAAAATCGACATAATATATCTATTTGAAAAGAAGTGCTAAAATGACATTGTTAATTTTAATTGATTAATTTAAACGGCTGAAATTTTTAAGATTTAAAGGAATGATCAGAATCGCTTCTTTTATTGCTATTAATAATTTTTTGTCCACTTTGTATAAATACACATTTTTAAAGTGCTGCCATCTGTTATATTAGCAAATCGTCTTTTTATGTTGACATGATTTTGAAAACATAACCTAACTGGAAACTGAAAATGTCGGCGACTCAATCCGATATTTTAGAATCATGCATAAAATTGTGGTTTGGTCCCGTGATGGCGGAAGTAAGCAGGTTACTGTTACGAGGTACTTGTTCCATTTACAAAATCAAACAGCAATCGCAATTATCACTTTCGCAGGTAACTTGACAGCTCTAATTTTTGCATTATTTGTACTTTTAAATTTCAGATTAAAGAAGCTCTTTGTTATTTGGTCAAGTATAATTTTGTCAAATGTCGATTAGGACCCGGTAAGTTAAATGCGACTTACCATGTGGATATTGAAAACATGAAACTATTAATTCGTTACCCGAAGTTTATTCCTTTGATTAAGCGTAAGTTTGGCGAAGAGTGCGAATCCTTGGTCGAATTACTGGTGCACTTGGGTTGTATGACGGCATCTGATTTAATTGCTCGAGTTGTTACTATTTTGAAGGACGATAAAAATATAACTGTATCTGTGAAAGATATTAAAGACAAGTTTGTAAGTTTGGTGAACGCCAAATACGTGAAACATTTTCAAGACTGTAATGCAAATGAAGCTGAAGATAGTTTCGTATTGCCTCCTATTGATGTTCAAGCTTTAACTAAGAATATGTACAATGGAGGTAGCGAAGAAGTTGGTGACGAGGGAGTTTACTGGACGCTTAATCCCGATCGTTTTCATCAGGATATTAGAGATCAACTGATTGTTCAAGCTATAAAGAACAAGTTTGATGATAATGCTGCTGAACTCATGAGGGTTATGCTGGAACAAATGTATATTCGCACGCAACCTTGGGAAACCTATTCGAATCCATTTCCTATGTCAGAAATAAAAGAAATTATAAAGAAACAAAATTCCCATCCAGACTTGGTTAATTATTTCGATCAATATGTTACCATTGTGGGTAAGTTCACTTTATTTTGTTATCAATACAATTCTTATCTGCTGGCATTTGTCTTCACATGTATCGAGTTGAATTTTTGTCTGTAAGGTACTGCAATACGATTTACACATTGGTGGAATATTAATAAATTAATTGTATTAAATTTTAGAAATACTGTATTTTTAAGCAACTCGGGGAAATTAACACTGGGCAGGGAAAATTCTTTGAAATTTAAAAATATGAAAATTTAACTAAAACAAAAATTATGAAAATTGCGTTTTAAATTTGTGTTAAGCCAATTTTCTATATTATATGTAATGCAAATTATAATATTTAATATTATATATTTTCTTTGGTTGATCGTTATGAACGAAAAATTACAGATTACCAATTTTATTAATGGAAAATGTGCAGAAGTCAGAGAATTTGTTTTGGAAATACTGTATTTTAAGCAACTCGGGGAAATTAGCACTGGGCAGGGAAAATTCTTTGAAATTTAAAAAATATGAAAATTTAACTAAAAAAAAAATAATGAAAATTGCGCTTTAAATTTGTGTTAAGCCTTTTTCTATCTTCTATATATATAAATGTGAAATGGTATTTCTTTGTCACGCATGATCTCCGAAACTACTGAATCGATCGACTTGCCGTTTTTTTTAAATGATAGAGTACATCTTGGAGCAGGTTTAAAGCCTAATTCCGCGTTTGTAAGTTAATAAACAATGAAGTAATTACATTTTTTGTACACACACGTCTGAACAGATTATCTACAGATTTAATCTGATAATCTACAGATTAGTGACATTTTTTAGGTTGGTTAAATAACCTACTTCAAATTACTATATAAACTAAAAATCTGGGAAATCAACTGACAAAAAAAGGAACGAAGGAATCATAACAAACAGTGGCATATAAAGTTAAAGAAAATTAAATCTTGGTCGTTCTTCTACTGTGGCCAAAAGACAGCGTTTTGTAGACAAAATCAAAGTACCGATAACATAAATGATCGTAATGCTTCCGACCCAGCACAGGATTCCATTTCACAGCAAAGAGTTAATGATGGTGATCATTTGCATGATATGGAAGTAGAAAATGAAAGTGTTCCTTCAGTCCCATGGAAAAGTAGAGAATGTCTGGATTTAATTATGATGTCTCCATTGATTATGCAACCGATTCTCACGTTTCGATTGAAACCATGACTTCCAGCTGTAACTACTGTCGTGCATTAAAATGGGAAAAGAAGCACCTGGCCTGTGTTGTTGTAGTGGAAAAGTTTTACTCGATGACATTGTTGAACCGCCAGAACCATTAAAGAGTTTACTACTTGGCACTCACTATAATTCGGATAATTTCCTTAGAAATATACGAAAGTACAACTCCGCTTTTCAAATGACATCGTTTGGTGCCACCGAGATACGGCATGGAAATTTTATGCCCACGTTTAAAATTCAAGGCCAAGTTTACCATGCAGTTGGTTCCTTATTTCCAAAAATGCAAGAAGAACCCAAGAAGAAGACAAGATTTCTTTGAATCATCAAACAAATAAATTTGTTTGGTCCGAACAAACAATTTTTACCGTTTCCTTAACTTAAAATTCTCAAACTTTTCGCACAAATATTGCGTTATATAATATACAAATACTATTGGACTTTTGACTGCAAATATTTTTATTTTTAAACTTTTAACATTTTTACTGTTCACTTAAAAAATGTATGATTAAATATAATAATAGACCATACAGAGTGAATTTAAAATTATTCCCAACAGTGCGGCCTTTAGGCCGCACAACCTTGGTCAGCTAGTATATGTATAAAATTGAATGTATGTATGTATGTATGTTCTTTATACATTCCTGCACCGTTTCACCGATCTCAACCAAATTTTACACAGTTACTATTTAGGACCCAGAAAAGCTTTTCCTGCAAAAACGGGAGCTTAAAAGCAAACATTCGCAAAATTAAAAAAGTAGAAAATTGCGGACGCGCATGAATAGACAGGGTGGGCAATATTTAAATCTGGGATTACCCCATATCCCTAATTTGTTTGTCGAATAAACAAATATTAACGTTCTAAAAAATTATCAAACAGATATTTCAAACACCTTCGCCTAAAGAATTAAACTTGGAAAGTCTTCAAATACGGCTCTTAAGCAAGAAAAATCTGATGAGAAGTAGCGGTCCAAGAGAAGCAGTAAAAGACGGAAGGCGGAGCGAGAAAAGGCCCGTCGTGAATATATCGTTATAACTGAAGGAAACGAAAATACTGCCTTGATTCGACGTGAAGCTAATAGGTTGAGAATAGCCAATGCTAGAAGTAAAGAAAACGAAAATGCTGCCTTGATTCGACGTGAAGCTAATAGGTTGAGAATGGCCAATGCTAGAAGTAAAGAAAACGAAAATGCTGCTTTGATTCGACGAGAAACTAATAGGTTGAAAACCGCTAATGCTAAAGTAAAGAAAACGAAGATGCTGCCTTGATTCGACGTGAAGCTAATAGGTTACGGCAAGCAACAGCACGAGTTGCGAAATGGTCTTTGTTGAAGAATGAAACATTCAAATCAAGTAATCTTGAATACGAAAATTACCATATAATTGGTATTGGAGGATTGACAGCAGTTTGTCCTCACTGCAATGCAAAAATGGATTGGCGAAACACCAGGAATGTGTTGTTCGGAGAAAAAGTTCTGTTACCTAAACAATTTTGGTGTATGAGTACCAGCAATTTAAGGAATTTATTAGCAATTACATTCAATATTATCTTCTAAATCTATTATATAAAATTGAATGTTTGTTGGTACATTGTTGGTTTGTTCGTCTTTTAATAACTCCTAAACCGTTCGACCGATCCCAACCAAATTTTGCACTTACTCTCTAGGACCCTAAAGCGGTTTTCCGCTAAAACCGGGACCGAAAAGCAATTTAAAAAAGTGAAAAATTGCGGACGAGCATGAATGGATTAACGAGATTTCCATTGCCAATACCTGTAATTGATAATGGTAATTTTACGTTGGTATATTCACATTCAGTACCTACACTATTATAAGTGATTTGAAATACTGGAGAAGAAAAGCTGTAAGAAAATTGTAGAGTACAATATAAACCGTTCTGAAACACTCGACAACGGAACACTAAAATCATTCTGAAACGCTCTAGCAACGGGAAGCAAGATTTCCGTCGAGAAGAAAACCTTAAGCGAAGCAGGATACTGGAAAATCTAAATACTTCACACAAAGGCAAAAGTATTTTAATTATAGGAGACGGGCGAAGCCGGGTATCCAGCTATTCAATCATTCAGACAAAGGCAGAGTTCCACCTTTTTAATGAGACCCCGGGCGAAGCCGGGTATCCAGCTAGTACATATATAAATGTGAAATGGTATTTCTTTGTCACGCATGATCTCCGAAACTACTGAATCGATCGACTTGCCGTTTTTTAAATGATAGAGTACATCTTGGAGCAGGTTTAAAGCCTAATTCCGCGTTTGTAAGTTAATAAACAATGAAGTAATTACATTTTTTGTACACACACGTCTGAACAGATTATCTACAGATTTAATCTGATAATCTACAGATTAGTGACATTTTTTAGGTTGGTTAAATAACCTACTTCAAATTACTATATAAACTAAAAATCTGGAAATCAACTGACAAAAAAAGGAACGAAGGAATCATAACAAACAGTGGCATATAAAGTTAAAGAAAATTAAATCTGGGTCGTTCTTCTAGTGTGGCCAAAAGACAGCGTTTTGTAGACAAAATCAAAGTACCGATAACATAAATGATCGTAATGCTTCCGACCCAGCACAGGATTCCATTTCACAGCAAATCCAAGCCCCAATAAGAGTTAATGATGGTGATCATTTGCATGATATGGAAGTAGAAAATGAAAGTGTTCCTTCAGTCCCATGGAAAGTAGAGAAATGTCTGGATTTAATTATGATGTCTCCATTGATTATGCAACCGATTCTCACGTTTCGATTGAAACCATGACTTCCAGCTGTAACTACTGTCGTGCATTAAAATGGGAAAAAGAAGCACCTGGCCTGTGTTGTTGTAGTGGAAAAGTTTTACTCGATGACATTGTTGAACCGCCAGAACCATTAAAGAGTTTACTACTTGGCACTCACTATAATTCGGATAATTTCCTTAGAAATATACGAAAGTACAACTCCGCTTTTCAAATGACATCGTTTGGTGCCACCGAGATACGGCATGGAAATTTTATGCCCACGTTTAAAATTCAAGGCCAAGTTTACCATGCAGTTGGTTCCTTATTTCCAAAATGCAAGAAGAACCCAAGTTTTGCAAATATATTTTATGGGAAATGGAGAATTGGTATATTATGTAAATGTAAATAAAATATTTCAAACATATTTTTAAATTTAAATTAACAATAGTTTTCGCACAAATATTGCGTTATATAATATACAAATAGATACTATTGGACTTTTGACTGCAAATATTTTTTTTTAAACTTTTAACATTTTTACTGTTCACTTAAAAAAGTATGATTAAATATAATAATAGACCATACAGAGTGAATTTAAAATTATTCAACATGGGCCGTTACCTTAACCAGGCAGCTATATTTTAAAATGGAATGATGTATTATTAATATTTATACATTCGTACCGTTTCACCGTTCAACCAAATTTTACACAGTTACTATTTAGGCCCAAAAGCTTTTCCTGCAAAAGTGCTTAAAAGCAAAATTCGCAAAATTAAATAAGTAGAAAAGTGAATAAGAATGGCAATTTTAAATCTGGGTTACCCCATACACTATTAAATTAAGTACATTTTGTAGTTAAATTTTTTTTTAGAATTTTAAAATAAATTACAGTTATTAAATAACTGTTTTTTTTTATAATTTACTACCTACAGTGTTCTTGCTTAGCAAACAGTGTTTTATTTTAAGTTACGTGGTTTTTTGGAAGACCTTTTAATAAGTATATTACGGTTTTTATACTAAATTACTAAATTACTAAGACGGCCATATTTGAATGCGCAGTACATGACGAGATTTAGTTCACCATTAGATCATACCCATATTTACCTTGGTTTTAATAAAATAATTCGTTAAATCACGAATGAGTCCGAGCAATCTCGAAAAATTATAACTGTACCGAAAGCGTTTCATCACGATTATTTTTTGACTACTAGTTCAAAACAGTTATTGCTCACGCGTGCGCTTTGAAAAATTCTGAATTAAAACTCGGTAGTTCTAGAACTGTTCAAAGTATGCTCGATGAAACAAAGCTATAAATGAAACTGTTTTACCAACAAAAAACTTTAAATCTGGGGATAATCCCAGATTAAAATTCCCCTGTCTATTCATGCGCGTCCGCAATTTTCTACTTTTTATAATTTTGCGAATGTTTGCTTTTAAGCTCCGTTTTGCAGGAAAAGCTTTTCTGGGTCCTAAATAGTAACTTTTAAAATTTGGTTGAGATCGGTGAAACGTGCAGGAATGTATAAAGAAAACCCTACATTCAATTTTATACATATACTAGCTGAAAAGTTGTGCGGCCTAAAGGGCCCCCTTTGGGAATAATTTTAAATTCAACTCTGTATGGTCTATTATTATCATTTAATCATACATTTTTTAAATGAACAGTAAAATGTTACTCACTAAAAAAAAAATACTTTGCCTTTGTCTGAATTTACTTTTTTTGAAAAGTTTGAGAATTTTAAGTTAAGGAAACGGTAAAAATTGTTTGTTCGAGACCAAACAAATGGTTATTTGTTTGATGATTTAAAGAAATCTTGTCTTCTTCTTGGGTTCTTCTTGCATTTTGGAAATAAGGAACCAACTGCATGGTAAACTTGGCCTTGAATTTTAAACGTGGGCATAAAATTTCCATGCCGTATCTCGTGTCGAAAAGTTTATACGATTATTTTACTATATAAAAATATTCTGCTATTGAAAAATCTAATTAAACTGTAGTAGACTTTAAAGTACATGAAAAAGCTATAATGAAGTTTTACAAATACTTTAACTGGGAAACAAATTTTCCGTAGCGCATTTATTTATTTATTCTATCTTAGAAACCATTTGCATTAGATTTATTATTAATAAATATTTTGTTGTTTTTAACAACTCCCACAATTTTAGAATTTGCAATAAAATAAATAAAAAAAAAATCGACTATGGGGATTAATCTGGTCCCCACCTTAATATATTTATTTAAATCTTTTTAATGGTTAAATCTTTAAAAAATTTTTAATTTAATTTTTGTGTAAACTAAAAATCTGAAATCAACTGACAAAAAAGGAACGAAGGAATCATAACAAACAGTGGCATATAAAGTTAAAGAAAATTAAATCTGGGTCGTTCTTCTAGTGTGGCCAAAAGACAGCGTTTTGTAGACAAAATCAAAGTACCGATAACATAAATGATCGTAATGCTTCCGACCCAGCACAGGATTCCATTTCACAGCAAATCCAAGCCCCAATAAGAGTTAATGATGGTGATCATTTGCATGATATGGAAGTAGAAAATGAAAGTGTTCCTTCAGTCCCATGGAAAGTAGAGAAATGTCTGGATTTAATTATGATGTCTCCATTGATTATGCAACCGATTCTCACGTTTCGATTGAAACCATGACTTCCAGCTGTAACTACTGTCGTGCATTAAAATGGGAAAAAGAAGCACCTGGCCTGTGTTGTTGTAGTGGAAAAGTTTTACTCGATGACATTGTTGAACCGCCAGAACCATTAAAGAGTTTACTACTTGGCACTCACTATAATTCGGATAATTTCCTTAGAAATATACGAAAGTACAACTCCGCTTTTCAAATGACATCGTTTGGTGCCACCGAGATACGGCATGGAAATTTTATGCCCACGTTTAAAATTCAAGGCCAAGTTTACCATGCAGTTGGTTCCTTATTTCCAAAAATGCAAGAAGAACCCAAGTTTTTGCAAATATATTTTATGGGAAATGGAGAATTGGTATATTATGTAAATGTAAATAAAATATTTCAAACATATTTTTTAAATTTAAATTAACAATAGTTTTATTTGTGGGTATATAACAAGACAAGATTTCTTTGAATCATCAAACAAATAAATTTGTTTGGTCCGAACAAACAATTTTTACCGTTTCCTTAACTTAAAATTCTCAAACTTTTCAAAAAAAAGTAAATTCAGACAAAGGCAAAGTACTTTATTTTTAGTGAGACCCCGGGCGAAGCCGGGTATCCACTAGTATTATATGTAATGCAAATTATAATATTTAATATTATATATTTTCTTTGGTTGATCGTTACGAACGAAAAATTACGGATTACCAATTTTATTAATGGAAAATGTGGAGAAGTCAGAGAATTTGTTTTGTAAATACTGTATTTTTAAACAACACGGGAAATTAACACTGGGTAGCGAAAATTCTTTGAAATTTAAAAATATGAAAATTTAACTAAAAAAATAATGAAAATTGCGCTTTAAATTTGTGTTAAGCCTTTTCTATATTATATATAACACAAATTATCGAGGGTTGACCACCTGGTATATTTGGTGTACATAATTTTGTAAATGATTGCAATTGTTTGCAAATGTTGGCAAATCTTGCAAATGTGTAAATTTTGCAAATGCCTGTAAATTTTTTAAATGCTTGTAAATGCCTGTAAATATTTGTAAATGCCTGAAATTGTTTGAAAATATCTGTGTAAATTTTGCAAATGTGTGTAAATTTTGCAAATGTGTGTAAATTTTGGAAATGCCTGTAAATTTTATAAATGCTTGCAAATACCTGTAAATATTTGTAAATAGCTGTAAATGTCTGAAATTGTTTGCAAATATCTGTGTAAATTTTGCAAAGAATTAGGCTAAACCTGTCAGATGTACAATTTAAAAGGCAATGATGTTAGTAGTTTCAATATGTTGCAAAGAAATACCATTTCAAAATTTATATATATTAAGAAGATGCTTAATGATTTATGCACTGAAATGATTAAAATCAGTCAAATTGTTTAGAATATGAATTCATGTTATTTTATGTTCTGATTTTGCCGGTCACCGGTATAATTTTTCCATTGTCGCCACCTGTAAAATTGTAAATTTCCAAATTCTGAAATTTTTACCTCTCGCATTTTAACGATATTATAGCAAGAAACCTTCCCCAAGTCCTACCGAATCGTTGGAGTATGTCATTAAAATCGGTCAAAGGTCTGGGAGTTATTAGGAGACGAACAAACCAACAAACATTCAATTTTATATAATAGATTATATATTTTCGTTGGTTGATCATTACGAACGAAAAATTACGGATTACCAATTGTAATGATGGAAAATGTGGAGAAGTCAGAGAATTTATTTTGAGAAGTCTGGTGGGAACCATCTTTAATTCTTTTTGGTTTAATAAGTCAACTCTTTTGTTTAATTAAACAGCTGTTTGATTCACTAATTAACTGGTTTATTCAACAATTCAAATATTTTTGGTTTGAAAATTTAATTAGTTTGGTTTTACAATGCAATTGTTTTGTTCGAAAAGGCAACTGTTTTGTTTAATAATTTATCTGATTTGTTGAATAGATTCTACTGTTTTGTTCTGAATTCAGCTGTTTGATTAAATAATTCAACTACTTTGTTCGGTATTCAATTGTTTTTAGATTAATAATTTAATTGTTTCAGGTTAAAGAATTCAATTATCCTTGATTTAACAATTTAATTAACCTTAATTCAACAATACAACTGTTTTGTTCGATAATTCAGCTGCTTCGTTCAACAATTCAAATATTTTTGGTTTATAGGAATTTGGAATAATTTACTAATTTACTTATTAATAATTTAATTTACTTGTAACATTAGTGTGAAAACCAACTCTTTTTTTACACGGTAGATACAGTACCGGTCAAAAGTTTGGAAACATAAGATGCATATACAATAACTTTAATATTTTTGATATTTTTACATATTTGATTTTATTTATATAAAAAGTTTTAAATAAATACATTAATAACTTACATTTAAAGGTAAAAAAAATAAAAAAAATTGAAAATTTACATTAATTAATTACACTTTCTGTTCATCGAAGTAAACCTTCATTACTTTTAATAACTTACTGCACAATTCCGGGTATTCTTGAAACAATTTTTTATAATTTAACTGCGGTTAGGGCATTTCAGGACTCCTGTAGATTATTTTAAAAGATGCTGCTTTGATGTCACGGGTGTTTTCTAATTTGTCTATCGAGTTTATCCCACAGCAACTCGAAAAGGTTCAGATCAGGCAACTGTGACCGCCAAACCATGTTTTTCGGGATAGATCCTTGCTCCTGATCTTCTAAATAGCCTATACATAATCAAGATGAATGTTTTAGATCGTTATCCTGCTTTATTGTGCAAGGAGAGCCAATTAGTCGCAACAGTCGATTCCGTGAATTTCTACTAAGTCTCCTACTCCAGAAGCACAAAAACTTCCCCAAATAAGCACTGACCCCCCCTCATGTTTTACAGTTGGAGCAATATATTTAGATATTATTTTTCAGACTTCTCCCTATGAATTAAAACCTTTCTTTTTTTCCCAAAAATGTTCAATTTAGATTAATCGACACAAAGGACCTTTTTCCATTGACCCAACGTCCAATCCTTATATAATTTTGCTCATTGGAGACGCTTTTTCTAATTTTCAACTCTAGTTTGGTTTTCGAATTGCTACACGTCTTAAAAGTCCGGGAGCTACCAATATTCTTTTAATCGTACATCTTGACGCTGGATTTTCCCTTGTTTATGTACCCTTTGCGCTTATTTCAGGGGATGTTTATATTTTTGCTAGTTGTAGCGATTAACCCTCCAGTGCACGGGTGAGGCCTGTCAGTCCATGCAACATACAAATATCGCTATAACTTTTATAGAAAATTTTTTTGTTGCGACCATTTCTATACCTCTCAAAATGTAAAAGACATGTTATGATCAAATTTTAAAACATATTTATGGCACCATTACTTCGAAAAAAATCAAATGTCCTGACAGGCCTCACCGTGCACTCGTGTAACTTTCTGTTGAAAACTCATAATTTCATTGTTACACTTATTAGTGGTATTTTTAAATGTTACTTTCGGAACAAAAGATAATAATTTGGATTTCCAAACTAATTAGAGTATTTCTTGCTATTGGGCACTAGAAAAGATTCTAAAATAATGTTTGTTATATTTTAATCCAGGTTATTTTACAATCTCAAGGAGCTAATAATTTGTATGTTTTATTTTATCACTAAAATTTAAAAAAAAATAAATACAAAACTGTGGCATTAAAATCACTGGTTCAAAGGTTTGTATTTTTGATAATACACAATTTCTTACTTATTAGTTTTTGTGTAAAACATCGTAAACTTTAGTCGTAAACTTTAGATTTTTTTCACTTTATTTTTTCAATTTTCTTTCCTGCTTCTTTACCGGTTCAAATTACCTGAAAAGGGTAGTACATTAAAACTAAATTAGTAATAGCAGCGACAAAATTTGGAGAAATTAAAAAAATTATAAATAAATTTTAGAAATTTTTAAAATACAAGAAATACAAACATAGTCGACCTGAATTATAATTTGAACAATGAAATATAGATGAGGTGATAAGTCACTGTAAATCTAACTAGTCGATATCCTTTACATCACATTAGCAACAAAAAATTGCAAAATAGCAGGGCCGTACTCGGCAACATCGTCGAAAGAAAAAACGAAATTATCAACAGCAGCAATATTGGAATTTGTAAGAAACCATCAAACTTGGGTACATGAATGATCTAAAATTATTTTTGGCGAAAATTTAATTTAGATGGTCGTAATGGCTTTAAATTTTATTGCACGACATGCCTTATGTACTTTTTAAAATTTTTGGCGTAAATTTAGTAAAACATATGCAACAACGAGCAAATAACTAATACATTCCCAGAAAAGCACGTCAAATAGCTAGTCGACTAACTGGGGTAGCAACCCTCAACGAACAGCAAAACCTACCCCTCTAGAAAACTAGGATTTTGTAAATACTGCACATGTAGAAAAAACCCGAAATTTTGTAAATTTTGCAAGGTTTGGTTGTGTATGCAACATATACAAGCATGCTGCGACGAATGCATTGCAAAATGTAAGTTGAAATTTAAATACTTGTATTTTGTGTTGTCATTTTTATAAAATTTTTTATATTTTTGTGTTAGATTAGCTTCTTTACTATAGGAAAACATAAAATTTTTATTTTGTAACTTTTAGTTTATTTTGTAGCGAGTTTTAATAATCAATGTAAAAACAATGTTTTTCTTATTGATAAAAACTATATAAATTTGTGTTTTTTTCAAATATATTTATTGATATTCATAAACACTAATCATAGTTTGTATTAATAAAAAATTTTTAAATATATGAACAGAACAATTTTACACGTCTTTTAAATATGGGCCTGATAGGCCTCACCCGTGCACTCGTGTAACTTTTAGATCACCCGTGCACTGGAGGGTTAAGAAATATTTTTGATTTGAAGTCACTCTTAGTCTACAGGCTAGTCTACCACTGAGTTTTTATCACTTAAACTGCCAGTAGCTGTAAACCTCGCAACAGAGTAGCGTACTTCTTTAAAAGATAAATTTAATATTTTTGCAATATAACGCAAAATTGTTTTTTTGTTATAAAGCCTAATAACTATATTACATTTTCTAAACTAATTTGATGTTTTTTAGTCATTATGACACAAAATTTTACTCAGTAGTAACTTGGAATAAATTTAAGAATGATTTAAATTTTTGAATTCAGCTTATTTTATATATGCAATTTACGAAACGGCTGTAAAATAAATAAATTTAATGTTTTTGATTGTTTGAGCCATAAAATTTCAAAAAAAAGTTGAAAAATAGTTTTAAGGGCTCAAATTAGTTTAAAATCGCCGATGCCGCCCGGCACGTGCTACTTAGGTATAAATCCCAACATCTGTTTATTTCTTTCTATTCAAATTTGAACACATGGGCAGGCAGTTTTTTTTTTAAATTTTTATATTTATAACCCTAAACTAAAATTGTGTGACATTTATTTTAAATTTCAGTAGTGCATTGTAGTAAAATTCTTTATATTATAAAAAAATATTGCTATGTTTCCAAACTTTTGACCGGTACTGTACATATGTTTCTCAGATATTTGTGTAAAAAAAAATTTAAAAAGATAAGTTTCTATAGTAAAATTGGGGATACACTCCATGTTATCCGAAAACGGTGTAAAATGAAATCAAGATCTATATTTGGATTAAAAAACCATGTAAAAAAAGTTCTGAAAACTGTAAAAGTTCTGGATATTTTTTTTTTTTTGGGATATGCATACGAATGATTTATTTAGCTAATAAAATTATAAAAATTACAGATATAAGGTTTTCACCTATAAAATTGTAGAAGTGGAACAGTTAGTAATTAGCTGCCTGAAACAAAAGGAAATGTAATTTAAAAAATTTAAACTCGGTCAACATTTGAAAATTAAATAAAGATTCAGCTGAAAATTTCACAATTTTTGTAATCAAAAAGTTCTCCATGAACAATTTATTGTAAAATTGATTTGCAAATAATATTACAGATGTGGGTGATGTATTGTTTAAAACAAGTAAAAAAAGTGAAATAATTTGAAGTGAACACTAATGCCCACTGGTTTCACAAAAGTTGCTATTATCCGAGATTTTAAAAACCTCAGATTATATTTAAGCATTTATTATATTAATATACCAAAGCAAGCAGACAAATTTGTAAAAGAGGTTTTAAAATATTTGTTAATCGCAAACTTTTGGAACTATTTTGTTACTACCAATAATTTATATATTTTAATTAAGATAACCAATTCAAGATGAAAAGTTATTAATTTGTAGAGATGTAATTACCTAAACTAAAACTATGAATATCATCAAAATTTTCTTTTTTAATCGAGACATTTAATGTGAACTGAAATGAAATCCTGAAGATTTCAATTAATTTTGCAATTATATTTTACCAAAAATGTTATATTGATAGTATTTTACACAAAAAAATTAATGCTGCTGGAGAAAATGTACCAATCTTGATATTTTGGCTAAGACATTTCTTTAACCGTAATTTTTTTTTTTTTAGAGGAACATTCGAGTGAAATCATCACAAAATGTGGCTCAGCAGGTGGCGGTTTTTACAAAATTGAAATGAAAAAAATAATGAAGCACTTAGCCTACGAAATTGTACGGTACGTGATTGAAGAACGGTTTGGGCCTGAAGCTGCTAGAATTTATAACCTAATTGTACTGGAGAAGTATATTGAAATTGACCAAATCGTAAATACGGTGATGCTTCCGTCGAAAGATATAAATTTGCTGATTTACGAGTTACTGGAAAATAATTTTATATTTATGAGTGACATGAAGAAACCCACTTCAAATACGATCTCATCGAGCAGGTCCAATGTTTTATTTTATACGAAATTAGACACAACTGTGTACTCAATACTGGAACTATGTTACATGACTTTGTACAAAGGGGTGACTCGAAAGGAAAACGAACGAAATTTAAATAAGCAAATAATAGATAAAAAGCGAAGGGTTGATACGATTGTCCTTGCGATGCGAGCGCAAAACGCTAGCGAGGAACAATTGGCCGATATTGAAGATATGATTACTCCACCCGAAAACGAATTATTGAATAAAATTTCTTCCAAGTCGAAGAAATTAGACATGATCGAGATGGAGGTTGATGATACCATATTCCTGTTAGACACATACTTGAAGTATCATTAATGTTGAAAATTATGTTTTTGTATGATATATTGTAAATAAATTGTTTTTCCAATTTCAGTTTGTAAGTTTTTCTGTGGATTATTCAACCCCCACCCCAAATTATGACGGAAAGTGCAAAAATGGTATTATGTTAGAAAATTGTATTTGAAGTAATTTACAATTTAGAAAATGTTATCGGTAATGATTCAGAAAGTAATTAGCAAAAGAGAAAGTGGTTGGTGAAAAAATAGATACGTTTTTGTATTTGGATTTTTTTTGCCAAACTAAACAATAAAATATTTCTTTAAACATAGTCCTTGTGCATATTATTGTAGAAATTGCTTCGATACCTAATTGTAAAGTAATATTTTTTGAAAGACATTTCTGTACTTGTTACGGCACTGTTTTGAGAAAAGAAAAATAAGTTAAATATTTTGGATTAATACATTTCTTTATTATATAATTTATACATTTACATTTTTATGCAAAAAAGCTATAATTAATAACAATAAATTTTTGAACAAATTTTTATATTGTCACACTCACAACAATGGCGATTGTTGTGCATTTTCTACATTAGTTTTATTTGTACATTTAATATCAACATTAAATTCGCTGGTGTGTAAAACGAAACCACCACTTTCTTGAAATTTTTTCATGCATTGAAATAAATTTAAAAAGGATTTTCTGAAACCGCAGTTCATGAAACAATAGGTAATTGGATTACAACAGCTCGATGTGTAAGCTAATAATTGGAAAAAGCTAATTCCTGTATAACCAATGCTATTGTAAACCAGAGATGGCTCAAAAAGTGCTATTGTGTTAATGATATATAATGGCGTCCAACACAGAAAAAATTCGAGCACCACAGCAAATAGCATTTTAATTACTCGCTTTTTATTTATAAGGCTTTTTTCAGCATTGGTTCTTCGCAATCCTTTTCCCATTTTTTTCGATATACTTGAGCTTGATAAATCGTTGGACGAACAATTTCGTAGTTTTCTTACTTCGGATGGTTCGTGTATACAATATTCCCATTTGTTGCCACTCGAACGACTTCGATTTATGCAAATTTGAGTTAATTCCTTAGCTGAAACAATTGAATAGAATATTAGTTGTAATAATTATTGTTTGCTGGCTTTATTGTCTACCAAACACAATTATCAGAAATGAATAATCGTCTTGTGAAAGAAAAATGATGAGAGCGAAAATACATGGCGTGGTTTCAATTTTTAGAACATCTTGGCTCCACCACGAGAAACTCTAAATAATGAAAATATGACCACACTTAACAAACCCTATCCTTGTTAAATAGTCCCTATATCAACATATTTAGGTTTGCTTAGTTATTACTGAAATTATCCTTAATTGATAATCAGTGGCATGACGAGGAGTTATATTGCTTACTAATTCATAAAAGCTTAATAAATTTAATTGGATTACGTCACCATCGCCGTGTGCTTTTAGTATGTATTAAAAAATTTCTATTGTAATAATAGAAAGTTTGTCAACAGAAGGGAGCAGGTGAGAATTTGTTAAGGAAGTTTTGAAGTGCCAACTTGAACTACAAATTAAGAGTAGACATAACTTTTCTTAATTATAAAATGCAGATGTTGTTTAATTTATGCAAACAAATTTTTTGTTTTGGAAATAATGATAACTTTGAGTATGAAAAAGTCTGTTTACAACTGCTGTTGTTTGAATTTACTAAATTTCGAAAAAGCTCTTTCGTGAGATGATATTGTAATTTCACGAATAACTGCAGTTTCCAATTGCTTTTCCCGACAGTCGCCACTTTCACTGATGAGGTTATTCCGAATTAGCGTGCATAACACTTCATCAAAAAATTGAGGCATATTTGAGGGATTTGCCATCCAATTTTACTGAATGTGAGTGACAATGATTGTTTTAATTACACTTAGGCACAACAAATTGCTTGTATATCATTTATATCTTTTTTACAAATTACAAAGCAATTTTCTTTATCATTTATCTTTGACCACTTTATTATTATCATGAAGCGTATTAAATTGTTTTCTTCTCAGTTAGTTTCTAAGCTTAAGGCTATTTAAACATTTCACGGATTTAGATTACGTAGAATATGTTCGCTGGACCAAATTTAAACGAGAATCGAGTTAATTCCAAGTTTCGAATATATAACAAATAATTACTTATCAACAACTTTGTTTGTATTTAAATTACAACGGAAATAAAACTTTTTGGTAGGTATTTAAATATTTCTAAAATTGAAACTGAAAAGCCAAAAACGTAATAAATAATTACTTCTGAACGATAGTCTTGCTTAATAAGTTTAACATTAAAATAAAAAAAAGCCGGCGTGGGCAGTCGTGGGGTTTTAATAATTCTCTATAAAAAGGCCTACGTCCAGCAGGTTTATGAAGAAGGAGTAACATGTAAAAATTTATTTTTTGTCAACCTAAAACATATGGCAGCTTGCTTAATAAGTAGTAACTTTCAAATTATTTACACATTAGTATTATATTTACAATTAGAAAATATTCATCTTAAAATCGTCTTGACGAACTCAAACTAGAAAACTTTTGTTTTAAGAGCTTCCTAACTTGAAATTTAAAGCACAGCCGAATCAGATTCCAAAAAGAATCAGTTCCATAACGAAAGCCGTAATGTGCAGACGCAAATGCATTGGGTTAATTGAAAAGACTTTTCGAGTGGAGGTTTCCAAATAAAATTGAAATAAATTATAAATTATGTTAAATTGATAAATTATTTAAAAATACAAAGTTTAATGAAGTAACGGAGGGCTCCTAAATAAAAATTTTATGAATCAAGCGAAGTGCGCACAAAAAAGTGGAAACATAACAAAAAAAGATGCAAATTAATTAAAAAATTCTCAAAAAACACATTTTTCTGTGGGATAATTCTTTATTTAATGTCTACCTCTTAAATAAAGAATTATCTCGTAGGAGAGTGGATTTAAATTAAAAAAAAAGATTAGATTAATAATTTTTAAAGAAACTTAACAACAATGTTGGAAAAGCAAAAGAGGACATGAGACTCAAATTTTATATTAAAAATGAAAAGCTCATTACTGTGTAATTGTGAGTAGATTTAATCGAGTTTCTCTAAAACCTGACATCCAGAATTTTAAAAAGACATATTCCTGTTATAGTTATCGAGTTCTTTTAGAGAAACTTTTTTGTATATTTTTAGCAAATTCTAAAGCGATAAATTTTGGTCAAATATTTCAAGTTCTGCCTTCCGGTATGGGGGCACTGGTATTCCAAACCTCCCCCCAACCCCCGCTCGTATATACAGATTGTTTTTACCGAAAGTAGATTGAAGATTTCTGTATATCCGTTTCGCCCTTACTGTTGTGACGATGACGTGTCACTTTCAGCAGCTATTTTAGTAGAATCAATAGAAAATCTATCATAGGTTTAAAAAACTTCCGTCTGAAAAGAAGGGAAATATTTTTTTGTGGCGTGGTTTACATTCCACGTTAAACTGTAGGTTTCGCCTGATCTGCATTGCAAAAATTAGCCTGATGAAGGACGTATGAGACAATGCCCTGGTGGTCCATGGTATCTTGAAAACAAGGTAATAATTTTAAAATATTAAATGATTTTGTATTCCCCCTATTAAATATGATAGATTTTTGTATGTTTAAAATGGGATTGTTCAAATTTTAAAATTTATAAAGTTATCAAACCCTCGCTTGAGCTGATCTTGATTCGTCACTATGTTGTCAACCCCTGTCAAGTAACCTACCTGGCGACATTTTCAGAGCGATTAAACATAAGACGAATCATCTTAGGTCAAAATATAGGTCAAGTAACAATTTAAACTATGGGTGTAAACTAAGGCAATGTTAATAACGCAATTATATACTCAATGAGCATATTTATTTGTGAAGGTAAAAGCCAGAGCTGAAAGTATTTCAGTAAAAGGCTTGCAAAAAGTACTTAAAAGTAATTTAAATACTTTAATTGAAGAACTTTTGAAAATAACTTAAAAGTACTTGGTATTTAATCAACTTCAAGGAAGCATTTGAGTTTTTGGTAGTTAGGTTTTGAAAAGTACTCTTAAAGTACTTGAAATATTTTTAAGTAACTAAGTAATTGAAGTACTTTTAAGTAATTAACGAATTTTTTAAATCAATTAAAGTATTCATAATTAATCGAAGTAGGTACTTTTATATAATTGAAGAATTTTTTAAAGTAATTGAAGTATTTTTTTAAATAATTGTAGTACTTTTAAGTAATTGAAAGATTTCTTAAAGTACTTCAAGTAATTTTAAGTAATTAAAGTATTTCTAAAGTAATTAAAGCACTTTTAAGCAACTGAAGTATTTTTTTAATAGAAATACTTTTCAAGCAATTGAGGTACTTTTAAGAAATTGAAGTATTTTTTACAGTAATTGAAGTATTTGTTGAAGGAATTTAAGTACTTTTAAGTAATTGAAGTATTTCTTAAAGTAATTAAAGTACTTTTAAGTAATTAAAGTATTTTCTAAAGTATTTTAAAGTAATTAAAGTATTTTTCAAGTAATTGAAGAATTTTTCAAGTGATTGAAGTACTTTTAGTATACAGTAACATGACATATCAATTACTTAAGTATTTCACTAAGAAAAAGTATTTCAATTATCAAATATTTATAAAAGTAATTTAATTATCCTTAAATTACTTGTTTAAAATATAAATTACCCAAAGTATTTCAATTGATTAAAAGTACTTGAAATATGTACTTTTAAAGTACTTCAGGGTATTTCAAGGACTAGCACTTAAAGTATTTTAAGCACTTGAAATAGGTACTTTAATAGTATTTCAAGTACTCAAATTCTTCAATAAAATACTATTTCAAATACCAAATACTTATATTTTTATATGTATTTTTTATTTATTTATATAAAAATATATATTAATTTTTTCTTTTACACGTAATCACACTCAAATTTTCTATAGTTACCTTCTGTATATTAATACAGATTTACCATTAATACATACTTTTCTACTTGATAATGATAATTGGTAATGGTAATTTGATAATTAAAGATAATGGCATATTTTAAATTCGAAATTTTTGAATATTATGATATTTTGATATTTATGAAATTTCCTTATATTTTGTAATCTTTTGGTTAGTATTTACTCTATAACATTATTATATAAGTTGGCGCTATTATTATCAAGGTAGCATGCAGACAATATCAAATATACAGACAACTTTTAAGTAACTTTGACCAATTGAATTTTCGGCGACAGAATTATAAAAAAAGGAAAAAATTTAACAGTGTGTGTGTGGAATGAGTGGAAAATGGGCCTATTATATTGAATTAAAGGATTACCTATAGATTTGAATTTCAAAAATTAGTTCAAATATTGAAAAAGTAATTCAATTGCTAGAAAACACTTCAATTACATTAAAAGTACTCCAATTACATAAAAGTACTTTCAGTACTAAAAAGTCATTCAAATACTACAAAAGTAATTCAAGCACTTTAAAAGTAATTCAAGTACTGAAATTTTTTTAAATACCAAGTACCAAACACCAAATACTTTATAGAAATACTTTACAGTAGTTTAAAAGTACTTCATTTAAAGTATTTCAATTACTTTTGAGTATATGAAGTACTTTTTCCAAGCCTTTTACTTGAGATACTTTCAGCTCTGATTTTAAATGAAATACTTTTAAGTAATTAAAGTATTTTTACAGTAATTGAAGTATTTCTTGAAGTAATTGAAGTACTTTTAAATGATCACAGTATTTTTAATATAATTAAAATATTTTTAACGTAATTGAAGTACTTTTAAGTAACTAAAGTATTTTTGAAGTAAATGAATACAGTATTTTTATGTAATTGAAATATTTTTAACGTAATTGAAGTACTACTTTTAAGTAACTAAAGTATTTTTTAAAGTAATTGAAGTATTTTTTAGGTAATTGAAGTATTTTTTACAGTAATTGAAGTATTTTTTACAGTAATTAAAGTATTTTTTGAAGTAATTGAAGTACTTTTAAGTAATTAAAGTATTTTTTAAAGTAATTGAAGTATTTTTGAAGTAATTGAAGTACTTTTAAGTAATTAAAGTATTTTGTAAAGTAACTAAAGTACTTTTAAATTAATTAAAGTACTTTAAAGTAATTGAAGAATTTTTTAAAGCAACTGAATTATTTTTAAAGTAATTGAAGTAATTTTGAAGTAATTAAAGTACTTTTAAGTATACATTTATAACTGAAATACTTTTAAGTAATCAAAGTAATTTTTAAAGTAATTAAAATACTTCTAAAAAAACTGATGTACTTTTAAGTGATTACAGTATTTTTTAATAATATAATCGAAATATTTTTAAGGTAATTGAAGTAATTTCAAGTAATTAAAGTATTTTTTAAAGAAATTGAAGTATTTTTTTAAGTAATAGAAATACTTTTTAAGCAATTGAGGTACTTTTTAGAAGTTGAAGTATTTTTTACAGTATTTGAAGTACTTTTTAAAATGATTAAAGTACTTTTAAATTAATTGAAATACTTTTAAGTAATTAAAGTATTTTTAAAGTAACTAATGTACTTGTAAATTAATTAAAGTACTTTTTAGTAATTAAAGAATTTTTAAAGTAACTGAGTTTATTATTTTTTAAAGTAATTGAAGTATTTTTTTAAGTAACAGAAATACTTTTCAAGCAATTGAGGTACTTTAAAAAATTGAAGTTTTTTTACATAATAATAATAATAATAAGTAAGTTTATTAAGCAATTTAAATAAATAAAACACAATTACAAATAAAATTGCTTAAAGTGCATAGGGTCAGCAGAACTGTTTTCACCTATACCTCCTGTGATAGTAGAATTTCTATCATCTTCTTTTGAAAGATTTCCTGCTTTGAGGCATCATGTACAGATCGACAAATTTATTAAAGTTGGTTGGTGCTAGGTATTGGAACGAGCCCTTGAATTTGGTACTGCGGTGTTGTGGCAGATAGTTGATCATTTGACCGTAAATTTCGTTAGTGAGTGTGCCTTCTGATTAGAAAATCATTAAGGTAGCTAGGTGACTTAAACACCTGTACTTAAACACAAATTAATTACTTATTAAAGTATTTGTTGAAAGAATTGAAGTACTTTTAAGTAATTAAAGTATTTTTTAAAGTAAATGAAGTAGTTTTTAGGTAACTGAAGTATTTTTTAAGTAATAAAATACTTTTCAAGCAATCGAGTACTTTTAGAAGTTGAAGTAGTTTTACAGTAATTGAAGTATTTTTACAGTAATTGAAGTATTTTTAAGTAATTGAAGTACTTTGAAATGAATACTGTATTTTAATGTAATTAAAATATTTTTAAATTGAAGTATTTTTAAGTAATTAAAGTATTTTTTAAAGTAACTAATGTACTTGTAAATTAATTAAAGTACTTTTTAGTAATTAAAGAATTTTTAAAGTAACTGAGTTTATTATTTTTTAAAGTAATTGAAGTATTTTTACAGTTATTAAAGTATTTGTTGAAAGAATCGAAGTACTTTTAAGTAATTAAAGTATTTTTTAAAGTAAATGAAGTATTTTGTTAGGTAATTGAAGTATTTTTTTAAGTTATAAAAGTACTTTTCAAGCAATTGAAGTACTTTTTAGAAATTGAAGTAGTTTTTACAGTAATTGAAGTATTTTTTTAAGTAATTAAAGTACTTTTAAATGAATACAGTATTTTTTAATGTAATTAAAATATTTTTAAAGTAATTGAAGTACTTTTAAGTAATTAAAGTATTTTTTAAAGTAATTAAAGTATTTTTTTTAGGTAATTGAAGTATTTTTGAAGGAATTGAAGTACTTTTAGGTAATTGAAGTATTTTTGAAGGAATTGGAGTACTTTTTAGTAATTGAAGTATTTTTTGAAGTAATTGAAGTACTTTTAAGTAATTAAAGTATATTTTACAGTTATTGAAGTATTTGTTGAAGGAATTGAAGTACTTTTAAATATACAGTTATAACTGAAATACTTTTAAGTAATCGAAGTAATTTTTAAAATAATTGAAGTACTTCTAAAGAAACTGATGTACTTTTAAACGATTACAGTATTTTTTTAATATAGTCGAAGCATTTTTAAGGTAATTGAAGTACTTTTAAGTAATTAAAGTGTTTTTTAAATAAATAACGTATTTCTTAAAGTAATTAAAGTACTTTTAAGTAATTGCCGTATATAATTTGTAGCTATTGAAGTATCTATTTTTTTTTGAAGTAATTGAAATTGTATTCAAGCAATTGAAGTACGTTGAAGTAATTAATGTATTGTTTAAAATAATTGAAGTATTTTTTTAAAGCAATTGAAGTACTTTTAAGTAATTAAAATATTTTTTAATGTAATTAAAATACTTTTAAAGTAATAAAAGTTATTAAAGTGTTTTTTAATGTACTTGAAGTAGTTTTAAATTAATTGAAGTACTTTTAAGTAATTAAAAATTTTTCTAAAATAGACTATTTTTTTAAATAGCTAAAGTACTTTTCAAGCAATTGAATTACGTTTAAGTAATTGATGTATTTTTTAAAGTAATTAAAGTGCTTTTAAGTAATTGAAGCATTTTTAAGCTATTGAAGTACTTTTAAGCAATTGAAATATTTATATAAAGTAATTGAAGTAAATTACAAATAGTTTATTAACTTGTGAAAAGTTTTGTTCAACAAGTAATTGAAGTATTCTTCAAGCAATTGAAGTACTTTTAAGTAATTAAAGAATTTTTAAGTAATTTAAGTATATTTAAAGTAATTGAAGTAATTTTCAAGGAATTCAAGTGATTTTAAATAATTGAAGTATTTTTAAAGTAATTGGAGTATTTTTAAAGCAATTGAGGTTCTTTTAAATTAATTGAAGTATTTTTAAGTAATTGAAATCTTTTTTAAAGTAATTGAAGTACTTTTAAATGAATTGAAGTGCTTTTAAGTAATTGAAAAATTTTTTTTAAAGTAATAGAAGTGCTTTTTTAAAGTAATTGAAGTACTTTCAAGTAACTGAAGTATTTTATAAAGTAATTGAAGTATTTTTTTTAAATAATTCAATCACTTTTAAGTAATTTAAGTATTTTTTAATGTAATTGAAGTACTTTTTAAGCAGTTTTATTAACATAAAATCCCTTGAAAGATTGTTTATGTTTTCTTTTGCTAAAAGTAAAATTGAAATTTTTAAAGGAATTTGTTCAACTTTTTTTTATATAAATAACAAACTAATATACATGCAACTAACTTTCGGTTTCTTCGTCAATTTCTCGCGTGCTTGAAATATTTCAAATAACTTGGATCTTGAAGTACTACTTTTAAAACCAACTTTAAAGTACATATTTGGTATTTGAAACAGTTCATACTTGAATGAAGTGTTTGAGTATTTAGTATTTTGGTTTCAAAAATTTGAGTACTTGAAATATTTTTAAAATACTTGAAGTACTATTATGTAATTAAATTACTTTGTGTAAAATGAAACACTTTGGATAATTGAAGTACTTTCAGTACTACGGAGGTTATTGAATTACCTTCCAGGTAATTTTAAAATATTTGAATTACTTTTAATAAGTATTTGATAATTGAAATACTTTCCATTACTATTAGTGAAATGTTTAAATAATTGATATGTCAAGTACTTAAAACAAAATTTAGTATTTCAAGTATTTTCAACATTAACAAAGTACTTAGCAATCATGTTTTTGTTGCTTGAATTACTTTCGCAAAGTGCTTTTGATAGTTTTGGTGAAAGCCATTAATAGATACTTTGCTAAAATTGGTCAAAATGGCTGCATAAAAACTTGAAAACGAGATCTAAGTAGTTAAACTATGCGGCTATAGACCACTAGAATTATTTTTTTAAGTCACAAATTGATTAATACAAATTAACGTTTAAGAAGTGACAAATTAAAAAATTTTCTTTTCCGGATAATAAAAATATTAGTCAAATCTTGTTAATAAAATTTTGAGAATTGACAAAGATGTAGATAATTTAGTAAAGAAAGTAAATTAATATGCAATTTCGTGTCTCTTTTCATTTTTCAGAGAAACAAATTTGCGCTTATCTTCAAGATTATCAACCAGGAAGGTTTCAGAGATCGCGGGAAGAAATAACATAGCCAATGAGATTTTAGGTCTTGGAATATCCTGTTCGACTCAACTTGAATAAAGTCAAAATTTTTAGAACATTAAGAAACATTATAAAAAATACAACAGTCGTTAGGGTGCCGATGACGATTAATAAATATAACTTTTGTTTTTATTTCTACATTTTTAATACAAATAATTGAATATAATTTAAGGAAATGAGAGCACCCTGTATACATACTTAATTTGAATATCGTGTTTTGTTTAAAAGTGACGCTGATGCAAAAAACTTACTAAACTTACTTTCATGTGCCTTAAAGGACTTTTCCCTTCGGATGCCCTTCCATAATGTTCGGGTGATGAGGGAATATGTAATGGCCAACACTAATAATGGAATTACCAATAAAATTACATCTAGAAGGAGATTGTAGCCTTTTTCAAATTCAACCGACGGCCAATTTTCTCGACACTTGTGATGCCCTGCAAAAATTAAGGAAATGTAAAATAAACAATTATTAAAAAAAATACATTTTTGTTAGTCATAAAATTGAAACAGAAAAGTGAAAGGCTTTTGTAAATAGGCAAAAGTTAAATTAAAATAAATAATTATTTAATTAAAAACAAATATTAAAATCAATTAAATTATTTGAGAAGCATAATAATAAATTCAAAATCGAGTTGAAACGATTCAAAGGCTTTCAACAAGTTATTAACCACAAATCTTTGTTAAGTACATGCAAAGTAAAGTCACGAAACACTTTATACCATAATTTTATTTGAATATGAAGTAGTGAATAAGGAAAATAAGATGAAAGGCAAAGAACATTGATTTATTTTATGTTTACGAAATTCAATTAAATTCAACAATCACAAACCTAAAAGTAATTGATGATTGGTAACATGAAACTCGATATTATTACACAAAAGAATTTTTTTTTTAATAAAAATTTAACAAGATTCTCTTATGATCCGGTGACTAAGTTAAACGAATCAGCTTGTTTGTGTTTTTGTATAAACATAAATTATTATTCTATCATATTATTTCTCAAATAATAATTAATAATTTGAGGTACCTAGAAATTTAGTAGACGTGATCTATGCCTGCGTAGTCAATTTATATGCAGCGCAGTATTCCCTTTGAAATATTCAATTAATTTTTAGTAACTTTAGCAACCTTTTGGGGAGCAAATGATCAAAAACAGCACAAGTTTGTAAGAGTACAAAGAAGCCGAAATATAACCAGCAGAGAAATAAATTATCAGGACACCGTATCGACATTTTTTACGTTTTGAGAATTTTTTTTGGGATGTTTAGAATTAAATTACTTTTTTTCTGTTTTGTAGTTTAATTTTCTCAAATTTTAATTTTTCATAATTTTGAATAACTTCATCTAATTGCTTCTCGTCAAGTGGAAGCAATGGGAATTGTAGCTAAGGTTCTATGCATTTTCTTCAAATAATAATTAGAGCTAGCTTGTTCAGAGAGGGAGGGGGGGTCTGAAAGGTATGAAACATTTCTAATTCCAATTCTATACTGATTATATCTAGCTGGGCTATAGATCCATAGAATATTGGATATTTTTATGTTTGTATCTTCCTGGGGATTGAAAACCAAACAAAAAATCCCAAATAAAGGGCATCGAAAAAGGAATGGAAGGAAGCAAATTATAAATATGTTTGCTGGACGAATTTCAAGTTATCAAATGATCTAAACACCCACTTTTCGTATTATTACTATTAATTAAATATTATTTAAAAAAAAACAATTCTGTTTCTAAAAGTAAGTTTTTTGGCAAAACAAAAATCAACTTTTACTTTTCGTCCTACTCGGAAAAAGTTACATTGAAATTAACAGTTTGGAAAAGCGGACAACCCTAAAATTATCGCAAATCGAGTAACTAACTTACAAGTTACTTACTTACATTATGTACCTTGAGATTGACCTCTGTTTCATCTGTAAAGCTAATATGTCTCTGGTTTCTGGTATTTTTGGAGCACTTAAAAAGGTTTATGGCCCCCCATAACTTACAAATTTAATTTCATAAACCTTAAATTAATACTTTGATTGTCGTTAGCATAAAGTTTAATAAATGTATAAAGTGTCGTTCGCGGGAGTGAAAATTTCAGTAAATTATTACGTATTCAGGTTGTCATATTGTGTTTTACAACGTTGAGATGGGTTATTCTCGCTTTTCATACAACTTTTCGTGACAGAGATTGATTTTGTTCGGAGACTAACATAATAAGGTCGCAAAGTTATTTCTTATAAATAAAAGTAATAAATTATTCTTTTTGAATTTCGCGGTTTATTTCATATGAAAATTAAGTAGTAACAATTAGAATACATTTTCCTAGAGAGAAAATTTTTTGAAACGAAACGCTTACTTGAGATTAAAATTCTAAATGCAATCATTATTTATATTAATTTATAATTATATTATCGTGATTGCAATTTTAAAAAGCTACGACAAAATTATGATTTAAATACGTTGGAGATTTTAAAGTAGCATTTAAATGCATAGTAATTTACTTTAAATATATCATATCCGTCAGTTTTTCGAATAAAAGTCATAAATAAATCAAACTTGCTCGGGGGTGTAAAATTTTATATGCTCTGCATTCATATCTAGTACCTAGGAATAGAATTTTAAATGCAGTCGCTTCGCTGTTAAAATAACTGAGTTGGTTTATCTTCGTAATTTAACACAAACATATTTTTTGCAGTAAATGTTATATGGGCTGGTAATTACATTTTAAGTTCAAATGTAGTAATTATATTTTAATATTAATAATTAATATGTGAAGTGTGGAACATGCCTTAAGTAAAATACATTGAACTGCAGTATTTGCTGATGGGACAGGTACATGCTCATAAAACGGATGTTTAGAGGTAATCAACCCTGAAAAATGCTGATCACGTTATTTTTGCCTGACGTCGATAAACATGCGTATTTTTGCAAATGCAGTTAGTTGCCAGTTGAAGTACTTTATTCACGAACAGTAACTGCTCTGCATTAACGATTATTACTGTTTTGTGTAATTTGTATATTAGATTTTGTAATACTTCCAGTATATATTTTGAAAATATTATTGAAAAATGTTTCTGATATGTTTGTAATTATCTATATTATTAATTTAACAGTTAAACTGACCAATAAATCAAAGTTTCTTTCATGAACTTTCAGCGATGGTAATTATTGTCCTCGGGCGTTAAATAACAAAATAATAAAGTTTTTGTTTTATTGTTCAGTAAATCTGTTAATTTTTAAAATTTTAATTAAATATAATATTTAAATCAGAACTAATAGTTTTCATTGCACACGAACATTTTTGTAGTCAAATCAATAGAACTCTAACCCACAAATCTAAGGTTAATAAAACCAAACGTTAAGTAGTTAAACCAACCCTTAAACTTAGCCAATGACGTGCTTCTATTTTCCGCTGGTCGTCTAGGTCTGTAAAGTATGTTAATACGCCACCGCAAGCTCTTAAAAGAGCGAATCAGGGGACGTTCATTAATTACGAGAGGTGTTTATCTTTAAATTTGAACCCACCTCTCCCGTTGTGAGATTTGGTCAAATGTGGTGGGACTCCCCCCCCCCCTCTTCACGTGAGATTTACCTTACAATTTTTATCACACCGGAAACCAGTAATTTTTTACAGCGTAGTCAAAAAAGTTAACGTGAGATTTTCATTAACCCTCTCCCTTTAAATAAGATTTAGCGATAATCCCCCCCCCCCTCATTTTGAATTCCCGTAATTAATAGACGTTCCCTAACACGAATAATATTCAAACATTATGTTGTCGTCACTAACACTGCGCATATAATCGATTATTATAGTACACAACAATCGATTAATCGATAATAAATTTAATCAAATTTGCAAATAATCGATTAGGTAATTAAAAAAATAAATATATTCGATTGTGGAAATAATGGACATAATACCTATGGTCTTTATTTGAGATTCATTTTGATTAATTTCCTGAAAGAATTAAATTTTTAGAATCTAGAGCAGAGGAATCAACAGAAAACGATAGGCAATTATTGGTCTACTGCTTGTAAAAAGTATATCGAGTTAAGAATAAATGAAGTGTAAAAATTCAAGTTTGACCAAAATTTTTTGTTGTTGTTGGAAGTTTAATTGTAGAACATTTCTGGTATACACAGTTTTAATTAAAATAATCGATTACGATAATCGTTTATATGCGCAGCACTACTCTAAGCAGATATTATCTTGGACTGATAGTTATAGTTTCATCTCTATTGTGGACTTAAAATTGATTATGAGTTAATAATAATTATTAACCATTGATTATAATCGATTACGGCTTTACAATCGATTTACAAGTAGAAAACGAACGATATTTTCCATAATCGATTAATCGACAAAAATTTATTATTTTTATAATTTCTGTTAAATTTGATTTACTAACTTGTAGTGAATTTAATGACTTTCAAGTTAAGTAAAACTTAAGTCAATTCGTGACATTTAGCAAAATTTAATTAATTAAGAAGTTAATCTTTGTAATCAATTGTCGGTCGGAGTCTACCTGATGAGATGCAACTCAAATCTTATTAGATTAAAATTAAAAAAAAATAATAAGTAAAAATATCTCCTAATTTACAAATACAATTAAAATTTACTTAACTTGAAAATCATTAAATTCATTCATAAATTATATTTTTTATAATCAATTATTTTGACCGATTTTACAACGAATTCTCCCCTCCCTCCACCCCAAAAGGTTGAATTATAAATCCAATAACTACCGAACCGTTCGGCGTAGTGCAGGCAGAACGAGCAAATCGATAAAGAAAAACCGAGCAAAGCAAGAGAAAAAGAAACCTGATGACAGAAATACAGCAGCATTATAACTGCAAAGCTGTATTTGGAAGAAATATTTCAAAAGGCTTTGGATGATCTTCAAGATCATTAGTTAACGGAGAATGTCTAAATAATATCAGATAGGATTGACCGCCTGATTTAATTCTGTCAGGAACATGATTTTATTATAGTGAGCACTCATTTCGAATGCTGCCCCCCCCCCCCGAAGGTTGTATACCTGAAAATTGCTGTATTAGTGACACAGCGGTTCAGAAGCGGGTGCAAATATCGGATTTGATTACAATTCTGAAGTTGCTAAACTTGCAACCGACTGAAGACGATACCAAAAAAAAACACATAACAACGTTAATCAAGCAAGACTCAATAATGAGAACAGTACAAGAACAACTTGATAGCAGCCTGAAAAATTTTGGGAATTTGAAGAATCAAGAAAATGGTAACACTGATGCTGCGGGCCAGTAAAATGCAGTGAGATCTGGAATAGAAAGCATTTGTGCTGAAAATCTTAGGCATTCATCCAAACAAAAAAAAACAGTGGATGACAGACAAAATTATGGGGCCGATAAAGAAACAAAGAACTCTTAAAACAACAAAAGCCCATACAAACTCTCCAAAGTGTAATAAGGCAGAAAATACGAAATATGAAACAATAAGATCTAACCAGGCAGTGAGTGAATTGAGGTAAAAGAAACGGCAGGCATAATTAAGGAAAAAAAGATTAGCTTAACAGGGAAAAGTCATACCAACACTGCCGAAAAAAAAGAAAAACTTTCAATTAAAATTATTTTATATTGTTTTTTCTTACTTTTGGATTATTTTACGTGGATTATTTTACCGTGAATTTTTTTTCTTGGATTTTTTTTCAAGAATTACAAAATACATCACCAATTTATTTGATGGTAAGAACGATAAAGTTCCCAGAAATAACAACCTATGAAGGCCCTAGGCAACATGTGATGAAGTGGAATATGCTATCAAGCATTCAAAAAAGCACAAAGCAGTTGATCCTGCTGGGTTACCATGCGAGATATATTAATAAACTTATAGATGACAGCAGAGCCTTGGAAACTATGACAGAATTTTCTAAAAATCTACATCAGTGGAAAAATTCCCAAAGAATGGCTAGGTTCTGTTTTCATTGAATTGCCCAAGAAAACAACTGCTAAAGCATGTGGCGAATACAGAACTTCTTCTTCTTCTTCTTAGTCAGCCTTTTCCCCCCACTTCTGAGCATCCGCCTCTTTTCTAAGAAAAATAAACGGAGAGGTTTCAACAGCAATCATTATCAGGCGAGGGTGAGACAAGATTGCATCTTGTCTCCCTAGCTTTTTAATGTTTACTCTGACAGAACGGCACTGAGAAATTAGCGGAAGTTGTTGTCAATGGTGAAGTTATTAACAATTTACGTTATGCAAATGACACAGTGCTTTTGGCGACCAGTGAAGAGGATCTACAAGTCATTTTGGACGTGTCAAAATGTGACGCAGCTGGACTTGATTTGAATATCAAACAGACAAAAGTGCTGATAATAAGCAAAAACCTAATATCGTAACTGATATCACAGTTGGGGGAAAAGTCCTGCAGCAGGTGGATCGAATGAGATGTCTTGACAGCATCATAACAGATGGGGCTGTCAGCTAATCTGAAATAAGATCACGGATTGAGCAGGCTCGTGCTGTTTTTGGGAAGGCGAGTAGAATTCTGTGCTGTAGAAATATGAAGTTGCTTCTGAGAAAACCTCGTTTTTTCTACTGTTCTGTACGGTGCGGAGGCCTGAACCATTAACGGCAGGGAAATAAAAGTCTGGAAGCTTTTGAGATGTGGTCCCACAGGCGAATGCTAAAGGTCCCGTAGACAGAGACAGTTTGTTTGAAATTCCGAGATACTAACACGTTTAAATAAAAAAAATCAAGATTTTGGTCACAATCAAGAAGAGGAAGGTAAAGTATAGTATTTTGGGCAAGTGATGAGAGGCAAAAGGTATCGGCTGCTACAAAATACAATGTAAGGCAAGATAGTGGGTAGAGGAGCTCCGGGACGAAGGAAGGCATCCTGGTTAAAGAATCTGCAAGATAGGTATGACATGAATACCAGAACACTGTTCAGACAGACATTTGGCAAGATAAAAATAGCCATGATGGTCTCCAAGGTTCTGAAAGGACATGATATTTAAAGAAGAATGCAGACGATACGTGGTTTTTTGCGGATAATCTGCAGAGTCTACAAGAAATAATGAATAAAGTAGCAAAAATAAGCGAGAGATATGGATTGACACCGAATACGGCAAAAACTAAATTTATGGTCAAATGGGATCATCAATAGAAATTAGATGTCGTATTGAGCAAGCCAGAGTACAGCATTTATGAGGATGATAAGCTTTTTCAGGAAATTACGATCTTAACGTGCCAATGAAGATGCAAGTGGTAAAGTGCTATGTGTTACCAGTGTTGTTATATGGGGCAGTAACGTGGACCCTAACTGCAGCATCTGGCAAAAAGTTGGATGCTTTTGGGATGTGGATCTATAGATGCATATTAAGAACCTCTTGGGTTCAACATGTAACAAACAAAGATGTGGTACATCGTATGGATAAAGAAAAGAAGATCCTTAAATTGCTAAAAATAATTAAAGGGAGTACTTTGGCTACATAATGCAAAATGAGATAAGGTATGAACTTCCAAGTTAGTTCTGCAAGATAATGTACTTATGGGGTACATTGGGGTACAGGGAGGTCCAGGGCGGCGTAAGATATCATGACTTAAAAATTTCAGAACATGGTTTGGTACGCTAATAACTGTATTTTTCCGAGTAGCAGTCGACAAAGTAAGAATTACCATGATGGTCGCAAACATTCGGTAACAGAATGGCACCAGAAGAAGGAGGAGGAGAAGAAGTCGAGCGTAGTTTTGAAACATAGAAGAGATCGACTATAGCGAATAGAATAGTGATAAGAAGTAGAAAACTGCCAACAATGATGGAAAGCCAGAACACTAAAAAAGGTTGTAGACACGCTTTCCGGAATGGAAAAAAATCTCCAAAATGCATTCGGCAAAGTTGAAGCCCGAGGAATAAAAATCGAATGAACAAGATACGAGTCAGACGCTTGAGAAAGAATCAACTACCTCAAAAGAGTGCAATCAACTAGAGTACTTCCAAAATACCTCGACATCAAACTAGAATTCCCCCTATCTAGAAGATATCACAAGTAAGGTGAAGAAGACCTACACCGATATCTTGCAAGAAGATATGGTAAAGATCGATCGTCAGTTGGTGAGATGCCGCAGAAGACCTGAAGCCAAAATTGGCGATGAAGTGTGACAGAGCAGCCAGCAAAGCAAAAGAAATAAGAAGAAGAATCCCGTGGTGCTTGTTAAAGCGACAAAAGTACCATTTTTTAAAGAAATTTTGAAAATATGAAATAGTGCCACCGGAACTGATTGATGTCAGGATCGGTCACATCGATGCTATCGTAGATGAAAAAAAATGGTCACAAAGGTGACCAATTCCGTGGAGTTTTTAATCTTCCAGCTCTGCATGCCAACATTTTGCCAAACGCAGTCGGCTTTTGGAACAGGTTTTTGCGGTGGTGAAGATGCGGATGAGTTTATTGAATGCCTGTAGAGTTTACAAATATTACAGGTGTTATAAATGCTGGGGTATTGATCATGACACGAATATGTGCAACCAAGAGAACCAATCGACCATCTGTTGAGAAAAAGAACATAATATGGCGCAAGAATAAGCAAAAGAGCCATTCTGCATGGAATGCAGAAAGAAAGAACATAGAGTTTTGGTAGTTCATTAATTACAGTTTTTTACATTGAACGAAAATCAAAATCCTACAAAAAGGCGGATTTATGGAAGGGGGGGGGGTAAGTTAACTGTGTCATAGTCTAAATTTTCACTCGATAACAGTTAAAACTGTTTATGTAATTAAATTTTATTTTTTTTGTTTTGGAGTTAATGGCAAAATTACTAGAGAAGAAGAGTATGAGATATTTTAAGTATTTTTAGCTAGCCACCTCCTGTTTAATTTTTCAAAAATCCCAAAAACGAGGTTTAACTGGACATTAAATGTGCGATTAATTTTATAAAATTTTTAGAACAAAAATATTCAAAAATTAATTATTGTAGGTCCAATCTAATCAATCTGCATAACGGAAAAGTAAATTGCTTGGATTTTTTGGTTTTTCAAAAGAGCATTTCTACTTTTACGCTTAAAAAAAAGCAGAAAAAATAAAACTGCTTTAATTTGACTACCCTGGTGTTAACAAAATACCGTTGCTTTTATGAATGGTTTCTTTGGTGGTTTATGGACAAATCCCTCTAATGTTTTCAATACCACAGAAGGTCGAAAACAATTTTTTTGTTTTCAAAATTTAAATATTCACAAATAAACAAATTGATAATAGTTGTAGGTGCCATTCGTTTAAATTCACAAACATACAAATCGAAAACATTTATCAAATGGTTTAGAAAAGTAACCAAAATCACTGCGTGATAAAATATTTCTAGGTCATTTTATATTCAACTTTCGTAGGTAACATTTGCAGTAATATTTATTTTAACACTAATTTTTGAAAAACGTGCAAATTTAATCCTTCAGGTGCAAAACAAATTACCGTTACAACGACCGCTTCACAGTCAGGTAATTTTATACTTCAAAAAAATTTTAAACAAAGTAAATTTTTTCAGGTTACTTTTTGATGTTATGAATAATTAAACAACACGATAATGGTAGGATGATACCATACTTTTGTGATAAGGAAAAGTTTTCGAAAAAATTTTGAGGTGGGGAACTACCCTTACCGCTTATTGGTTATTTAGCATACAATTAAAGGGCCGTTTTGTTATTTAATAACATTAGTGTCTGTGTGACTGACGAAGCAGGTAGTATCTAGCAGAAGAAGACGAATTTGATTTTTGTTACCAAAACTTGGAACGATGAGGTATTATCAACAAATTACATATCCACAATTGCCACAACCACCACCACCACTACCGCCTCCACAACAAAGCCAGTGCAGGGGATTTTGTGACAACGGTATATGTCTGATTTGCTTCAGATTGGATGTGATCGCATTGTCGTTGTGCGAATTACGTGACAAAGAGGAATTGCAATCAATTTTCGCACCACCGTCAGCGACGTTCACAACATTTGGGAAAAGGCGTTGTAAGATGTGTACACAAATTGTAGAACCAGGAAAATTTATGTGTGTGTGTGGAGCATTTCTCCAGTATCGAGGCTTCTGAACATCTTGGGACCATGCACCAAATCATCAAATTGTACATAAATGATATATTTTTGTAAATAATATATTGATATAATAAGTATTTTATTTTATGATGATGTTTTTGCAATAATAATAGTAATTAGAATATAATTTTGTTAAATTTTGAAAGTTATTTGGCTATTACTTCGGTAAAAAATTTGAACTTACCTTGATTTGTTGGTTGAAGTTGGCTCAATAAAGCAATAGGACACATACAAATAAAGCTTCCACCCCAAATGGACAGAATAGTTTTATAAGCGTGTTTTACGGTTTGCCATCTTAAAGACCGCAGGGGGTGGCATATCGCATAATATCGTTCCACCGAAATAGCAACCAACGTCCAGACACCCACAGCCACAGAACAAGCTAAAACAAAATATAAAAGTCAATGATTGATCGAATCGACCCGCATCATAAATTTTTTAGCCTCTTCTTTACTTAAAAAGTCAGTGGTACCCGATATTAAGTAATAAATTGCAATTATTTCAATAAGAAATCGCATAATTTTTTTATATAAAGTCGAAATGTCTCACGTTTCAAGTTCAATTTATTTTATTGTTCTACATCAGGTTGTGCAGACAATGCGTGATTGCCTCATTCAGAAGCAACACTGCAAAATTGCAAACTCCTCGCACGAAGTGACTGAGTTTCTTTTATATTGGTATTATTTCAATTAAATAAAAAAGCGATTTTTTCGAACACTTCGTCCTACCGATGTAGGTTAATTAAAAGTGCAAGAAAATATTTTGCACAAGGAACAGATTTTATTAAAAATGAGCGAGCTCCAATTTTAGTTTAATTATTTCGCCAGCACTGCCTGACTGGGAAGTTAACGCGCGCTTTTTAACTTTTAATTTCTGAATTATAATAAACAAGATTTAGTTAACGCTCAATTTTTCACGATTTTCAACGTTTATATTTGCCGGGCGTTGTTGACTGTTATAAATAGCATTCTCAACTAAGCACAGTAAAATAATTGCTTCATTTTATCTGACGACTTCCCTTAATTACTAATTTTGACTAAATTTACATAAAAATGTCTTCTTTAAAGAAACAGAAATAATAAACACTTTTTAAAACCCACCGAGTAAAATTACGCTAGGTTTTATTCATTTAATTAGTGGTAGCGTTGCTTACACAAATTATTAAAAATAGCTATCGAGCAAATTTTAACTTAATCATCATCATCATCGTGTAGCTCTACAACCCTGGGTGGGTCTTGGCTGACTTCACAATATCCTTCCATTGCTCCCGATCTAACATGAGTGTTTCTATTTTGTGTTCATCAATTCCCATAGTTTTGAGGTCTGCCTTGATGTTATCCCGCCATCTGAGGCGTGGCCTTCCTAGGGGCCTTTTCCCTTCTGGTACCGCTTCCCATGCCATTTTGGTCAATCTGTCACTTGGTTGTCTCTGTACGTGACCTGCCCATCTTAGACGTTGTGATTTAATTTCTTGTATTATGTCTGGGTCTTTGTAAAGCTCTTTTAGTTCGGCGTTTGTTCTGATCCGATATGTGTTCGTGGTGGGGTCGAAAACGGTCCGAATATCCTTCTCAGCATCTTCCTTTCAAAGCGCCGCAGCCGTTGTTCGTTTATCTTCGTGAGAGTCCATGCCTCGGAGCCGTAGGTTACTATCGGTCTTATGACTGTTTTGTATATTTTAATTTTAGATATTTTCGAAACGTTCTTCGTTCGGAAGACCTTTGCCAGTGCGTATATGCATCGGTTCCCACTTTGGAGGCGGCTTTTATTTCCTCTGTCACATCGTTGTCTTCGGTGATCATGGATCCTAGGTATTTGAAACGTTGGACTCTTTCGAAATTATAATGATCTATTGTGACATTTTGTCCCACTCTGTCTCTGCGTGTTAGCCTATTTACGCACATGTACTTGGTTTTTTCCTCGTTTACCACCAAGCCCATTTTTTCCGTCTCTTTTTCCACTTTTATAAAAGTGTCTTTTATGCTTATCACGCTGTTTCCAATAACGTCTATGTCGTCTGCATACGCTAACAGCAGTCTAGGTCCGTCACCCGTAAACATCTGAATATCCACGTCCGCAAGTCTTATCGCTTTTTCAAGGGCAATGTTAAACAAGAGAGGCGAGACGCGTCTCCTGCTTCAAACCGTTTCCGATTGTGAAAGGTTGCGACATAGATTTTCCTATTCTCACTTTTGATTTGGAATCACTTACACACATTTTTGTGAGCTGTATTAGTTTTCTAGGAATACCGAGCTCCGCCATTGCTCCCCACAGTTCGGTCCGATTTATACTGTCGTAGGCTTTCTGGAAATCGACAAACATATGGTGTAGGGCCCTGTCAAACTCCCAACTCTTTTCAAGGAGCTGTCTAATTGTGAACAGCTGGTCGGTGGTTGATTTACCTGGTCTAAAACCCGCCTGGTATTCTCCTATGCTATTTTCTACTAGAGGTGTTATTCTACTTAGTAGGATGTTTGAAAGTATTTTGTACGATGTGTTGATCAGAGATATTCCTCTGTAGTTGGAACAGCTCGATCTATCTCCTTTTGTGTATAGGCACTATGATGCTTTCCTTCCATTTTTCTGGTAATTTTTCTGATTTCCAGGTTTTAAGAATTAAGTGGTGTATGTGATTATGCAGGATCAGCCCTCCGCCCTTTATCATCTCAGCTGTTATTCCGTCTGTTCCAGGAGCCTTTGAGTTTTTAAGCTTCTTTATTGCTATTACAACTTCTTGCAGAGTCGGTTCGTCTGTTGGCCAGTCTGCGGTTTGGTAGACCTTTGGTTGGCCCGGATCTGGGCACTCCACGTTCAGCAGATCATTGAAATGTTGTTTCCATATCTGTAATATTTCTTCTATGTCTGATGTAAGGTCCCCATTTGTTTTTTTGAGAAAGGTTTTAGTTTTAGGTTTGAAGCCTGATTTTGTGTTTGATATTTCGGCGTAGAAAGCTTTAACGTGGTTTCCGATTCTATTTTCTTCCATCTCCTTCATTATTCTCTGCTCGTATTCTCTTTTCTTATTTCTTATCAAGTTTCTTGCTCTCCTTCTAGCAGCGGTATATTTTTGTACATTTTCGATTGAGTCTCTTTGTATCATTCTGTTTCTATACATCTGTCTTTCTTTTAGAATCTCTTGGCAATCACTATCCCACCATCCTTTTGTTTTCTTCTTGCCTTCTTTGCCAAGTATTCTATCTGCTGCTTTAACTGTTGCCTCTACAATATTTTTCCATGCACCTTCTACGTCATCTCGCGGTGCGTTTCTCTCGAGGTGCTCTTCTATCGCTTCTTCAAAATTCTTTTGACCTCTTCGTTTTCAGCTTGTCTACATTCCATCGTACGGCTTCGTTTTCATTTTCTTTTCTTGTCTTGTATGTAGATATTCGTATTCTTACTTTGGCTCTCACCAGGATATGGTCAGTGTCTCCGTCCGCGCCTCTGAGACTTCTCACGTCCATTACGTTACTTCCGTGTCTTGCGTCCACTACTATATGGTCGATCTGATTCCTGGTTCTGCCATCGTTAGATCTCCAGGTTTGTTTGTGTATTTGCTTGTGTTCGTACATCGTGGATTTTATTAGCATATTATTCGTTGCTGCTAGGTCTATCAGTCTCATTCCATTTTCACTTGACAGGTCGTGTAAGCTGTGTCTGCCAATCGTTGGTCTAAAATTTTGTTCTTTGCCTATTTTTGCGTTGAAATCTCCGCATATCATCTTCATATCGTGCTTAGGTATTCTTTCTATGGTTTCCTCGAGCAGCTCGTAGAAGGCATCCTTCGTGTCGTCGTTACTTTCTTCGGTTGGTGCATACACCGATAAGAAAGCATAATTATACCACGAGCCTTTGACTCGCAGCCAGCAGATTCTATCATTCACAGGTTCGAAACAAATTACTCTGTCCGCTATACGCTCATTTACAACAAAACCGGTTCCCCGTTCATGTCTGTCGCTATCTCCTCCACTGTAGAACACAATCGATCTTCCAATTTTGGCATTCCCGGTATTTAGCCATCTCATTTCCTGGATTGCTGTAATATCCATTTTATACATCTCCAGTTGTTCTATTGCTTGCTTGGAGGCCCCCGTTCTGTGCCAGCTCAAAACATTCCATGTTCCTATATTCAAAGACCGTTTGCGTTGCTGATGTCGTTTCCGTATTTCCGTCCTTAATTGGACTTAATCATAATAATGCTAAATTTTCGACTACTACCCTGTAAGATACAGAATGTCATTCTATCAGATACATTCAAAGTAGACGAAAAAGTAGAGTATACGCGAAATATACACAAACAAACTTATTATGTATGCAACCCTGCAATCGTTCTTGTGTGTAGATTGCATAGCTTTTGCAGGTATTTGAAGGCGACTTACAATCCACTTTGACAACTTTCGAGAGCAATCGCACCTAGAAGACAAAGTTTAGTTAAGCCAGCGCCAGCGCTGAAAAATTTGCTAGTTTATTTCTTGCAAGCCCGTAGCCAGCAGGAGGCACGTCCCCCCTCCAAATGTTAAAAAAAATTCTTTTTGAAAGTAAAAAATTTGACTTTTAAAAATAAATAGGTGTAAAATTTTTACAATTGCTTCCCCCCCTCTACCCAAATAAAATCCTGGCTACGGACCTGCGAGTAAAGTTTATTATAGTGCTTTGATTTTTTTGAGAACGATAACATATTAATTATGCTGAGAGGAATTCATTATCCCCTCTCTCCCCAGATTCTCGGTCACTGCTTTATACTTCTTGGGCTAAAAACTTTCACTATTAATCGCTTAATACCGATGGTGATAAGTTTGAAAATGTATTCATCACAGTTTAAGTGTTCCTGGGGGGTGCTCCACACCCCAGACCCCCCGGTCTTTACAACTTTGCTTTATATTTTGGGCTAATTGGGATATTACTTACTTGAGAGTGACTTGTTAAAGTTAGAATTAATTAGTTTTTCTAGAGATTTTTCTAGATCTGTTATGCTGATATCTTCAATTTACTACTAATAAAAAATAAACTGCACAAACCGGGGGGCGGGGGGTGTGGAACACCCTCCAGTGCCTCACTATTAAAAGGCGAAACATTTATTATTTACAGATTATGAGTAAGCAGGCCCGTAGCCAAAGGGGCATCTAAGAGAACTCCCCCGCAATGTTAAAAAAATTCTTTTTGAAAGTAAAAAATTTGAATTTTGAAATTAAATAGGTGTAGGTATTTTCAAGTTGGAAATTTTTAACAATTGCTCCCCCCCCCCCAAATAAAATCCTGGCTGCAAGCCTGTGAGCAAGATTTATTATAGTGTTTTGGTTGTTTTGAGATTGATGACATATTATTGTGGGGAATTCATAATCCTCTCGCACCCTCATTCTCAGTCTCTGCTTTAAAACTGCACAAACCGGGTGATCTGGGGGTGTCACTGTTGAAAGACAAGACATTCAATGTTCTTCAAATTATTAATCGCTTAATACAGTTTGCCAATTTATCTATTACAGTTTAAGTGTACATGGGGGGAGGGGATATTTCTTCACACCCCTCAGATCTCTATAGCTTTGGTTTATAATTAGCGCTAATTAGAATATTAGTTACTTAAGTGTGACTTGTTAAAGTTAGGATTAACTCTCTTTTTTAAAGATTTTTTCAAAATCGGTTATGTTGATATCTTTAATTTATTTTAGATAAAAAATAAACTGCACAAACCGGGGGGTCTGGGGGGTGTGGAACACTCTCCAGTGCCTCACTGTTAAAAGGAAAAACATTTATTGTTTACAGATTATGAGTAACCAGGCCTGTAGCTAGGGGGGCGCCCGGGAGCACGTGCCCCTCTCCCCCGCAATGTTAAAAAATACCTTTTGAAAGCAAAAAATTTCAATTTTGAAAATAAATAGGTATAGGTATTTTGAAGTTAGAAATTTTTTACAATTGCTCCTCTCCCCCTCTAAATAAATCCTGACTATGGGGTTGTGAGTAAAGTTTGTTATAGCGCTTTGGTTTTTTTAAGAACAATGACATATTATTTTACTGGGGAAATTACAATCCTCTCCCCCAATTCGCAGTCGCTGCTTTTTATTTCTTGTGCTAAAAACTTTCACTATTAATCGCTTAATACTGATGACCATAAGATTGTAAATTTATCGATCACAGTTTGAGTCTTCCTGGGGGGTGCTCCACACTCCCTAGACCCGGTCTCTAAAAGTATAGTCTATAATTTGGGCTAATTGGAATATTAGTTACTTGAGTGTGACTTGTTTAAGTTAGGATTAATTAGCTTTTCTAGAGATTTTTCTAGATTGGTTTTGCTGATATCTTTAATTTATTTCTAATAAAAAATAAATTGCACAAACCGGGGGGTCTGGGGGTGTGGAACACCCTCCAGTGCCTTACTGTTGAAAGGCAAAACCGAAGCAAAACATTGCAAATATGTTTACAGATTATGAGTAAGCAGGCCCGTAGCCAGGGGGGACGTGTCTTTTAATTAAAAGGCAATTAATTAAAAGGACATTAACAAAAATTCATTTTGAAGGTAAAAATTTGGTTTTTAAAATAAACACATGTAGGTATTTACAAGTTGGAAATTTTTTACAATTGCTTCCCCCCCCCTCCAAAATAAAATCCTGGCTACGCGCCTGTGAGTTAGGTTTATTATAGCGCTTTGATTTTTTTATGAACAATGACATATTTTACTCGGGGAAATTCATAATCCTCTCTCTCCCCAGATTCTCGGTCACTGCTTTATATTTCTTGGGCTAAAAACTTTTACTATTAATCGCTTAATACCGATGACGATTAGTTTCAAAATTTATCTATCACAGTTTGAGTGTACCTGGGGGGTGCTCCACACCCCCCAGACCCCCCGGTCTCTAAAAGTATAGTCTATAATTTGGGCAAATTGGAATATTAGTTACTTGAGTTTGACTTGTTTAAGTTAAAATTAATTAGCTTTTCTAGAGATTTTTCTAGATCGGTTTTGCTGATATCTTTAATTTATTTCTAATAAAAAATAAACTGTACAAACCGAAGGGTCTGGGGGGTGTGGAACACCCTCCAGTGCCTTATTGTTGAAAGGCAAAACCGGAAATATTAATTGTTTACAGATTATGAGTAAAGGCCTGTAGCGAGGGAGTGCCTTTGAAGGCAATTAATCGAAAGAAATTAAAAATTCTTTTGAAAGTAAAAATTTGAATTTTGAAATTAAATAGGTGTAGGTATTTTCAAGTTGGAAATTTTAACAATTGCTCCCCTCCAAATAAAATCCTGGTCAACCTGTGAGAAGTTTATTATAGTGTTTTGGTTTTTTAGATTGATGACTATATACTGGGGAATTCATAATCCTCTCCCCCCCATTCTCAGTTCTGTTTAAAACTCACAAACCGGGATCTGGTTCATTTGAAGAGACATTAAGTTTTCAAATTATTAATCGCTATACAGTTTGATCATTCCTGGGGGTTCCACACCCCAGACCCGGTTTCTAAAAGTATGGTTTATAATTGGCTAATTGAATATTAGTTTTAGTTGACTTGTTAAGTTAGATTAATTTAGCTTTTAAAGATTTTTCAAAATCGGTTATGTTGATATCTTTAATTTATTTTAATAAAAATAAACTGCAAAACCCGGGGGTCTGGGGTGTGGAACACCTCCAGTGCCTACTGTTAAAAGGAAAAACATTTATTGTTTACAGATTATGAGTAACCAGGCCTGTAGCTAGGGGGCGTGGCAATTAAGCAATGTTAAAAAATACTTTTTGAAAGCAAAAAATTTCAATTTTGAAAATAAATAGGTATAGGTATTTTCAAGTTAGAAATTTTTTACAATTGCTCCCCTCCCCTCCTAAATAAATCCCCTGACTATGGAGTTGTTATAGCGTTTTGGTTTTTTTAAGAACAATGACGTATTTTACTGGGGAAAATTCATAATCCTGTCTCCCCCCAAATTCGCGGTCACTGCTTTTTATTTCTTGTGCTAAAAACTTTCACTCTCAATCGCTTAATACTAATGGCCATAAGTTTGTAAATTTATCTATCACAATTTGAGTGTACCTGGGGGTGCTCCACACCCCCCAGACCCCCGGGCCGTAAAAGTATGGTTTATAATTTTGGCTAATGGGGATATTAGTTACTTGAGTGTGACTTGTTTAAGTTAGGATTAATTAGCTTTTCTAGAGATTTTTCTAAGATCGGTTTTGCTGATATCTTTAATTTATTTCTAATAAAAAATAAACTGCACAAACCGGGGGGTCTGGGGGGTGTGGAACACCCTCCAGTGCCTTACTGTTGAAAGGCAAAACCGAAGCAAAACATTGCAAATATGTTTACAGATTATGAGTAAGCAGGCCCGTAGCCAGGGGGACGTGTCTTTTAATTAAAAGGCAATTAATTAAAAGGACATTAAAAAAAATTCATTTTGAAGGTTAAAAATTTGGTTTTTTAAAATAAACACATGTAGGTATTTACAAGTTAGAAATTTTTTACAATTGCTTCCCCCCCCCTTCAAAATAAAATCCTGGCTACGCGCCTGTGAGTTAGGTTTATTATAGCGCTTTGATTTTTTTATGAACAATGACATATTTTACTCGGGGAAATTCATAATCCTCTCTCTCCCCAGATTCTCGGTCACTGCTTTATATTTCTTGGGCTAAAAACTTTTACTATTAATCGCTTAATACCGATGACGATTAGTTTCAAAATTTATCTATCACAGTTTGAGTGTACCTGGGGGGTGCTCCACACCCCCCAGACCCCCCGGTCTCTAAAAGTATAGTCTATAATTTGGGCTAATTGGAATATTAGTTACTTGAGTTTGACTTGTTTAAGTTAAAATTAATTAGCTTTTCTAGAGATTTTTCTAGATCGGTTTTGCTGATATCTTTAATTTATTTCTAATAAAAAATAAACTGTACAAACCGAAGGGTCTGGGGGGTGTGGAACACCCTCCAGTGCCTTATTGTTGAAAGGCAAAACCGAAGGCAGAATATTGCAAATATGTTTACAGATTATGAGTAAGAAGGCCCGTAGCCAGGGGGGCACGTGCCTTTTCATTAAAAGGCAATTAATCAGAAAGAAATTAAAAAAAAATTCTTTTTGAAAGTAAAAAATTTGAATTTTGAAAATAAATACGTGTAGGTATTTACAAGTTGGAAATTTTTTACAATTGCTCTCTCCCCCTTCAAAGTAAAATCCTGGCTACGCGCCTGTGAGTTAGGTTTATTAATTTTTTTAAGAACGATGACATATTATACTGGGGGAATTCATAATCCTCTCTCTCCCAGATTCAATTTCAGAGACCAAGAAAAATTGTTTTATCGAAATTTGTTAAAATTTGATATTTGTAAGAAATTTAAAGTAAAACTTAAACCAATACACTAAAAATTCGTGGTCGCTTAATAAAATAAATAATGTAACAAATAATATGTGTTATATATACTATGTAAAACAATTTAATAAAAAACGGAGAAAGAATTCAATTTGATTGCTAGAAAGGTCGGGGGGGTACATGATAATTTTTCTACGGTGTTATTGTAATTGTATAAAGTTTAATTCCGAATTTCGGAATTATAACAACAATATTTTGTTTTATAGTTTTTTGTTTTTATATTGTCGCGCCATCTGTTGACAACAGTTTTCCTTCTTGAAAAACTCTCTTAATATTTTATGAAATTATCTAAAATAAGTTGATTTTTAGAGTACGCTTTCCCCCTTCGGGCTATAGAGTTTTATCCAAACACATTTTTTTAATGTTATGTTTTTAAAATTATGTGAGGTAATATACCCAGTTATTTAAACAAAATCTGTACTTGCAATGGTAAATAACTCCAGTGTATTGTTAGTTTCAAAACAACATTGTGAACAATGCATTCATATTTACAAGATTTGTTCAAATATAAATAAAAGGTTTGGTTTATTAACTGATATTTAACATAAAACAACAAGTGTATATAGTGATAATAATAACAATTGAATTTTATGTATACTTACTGAAGATAAACGGAAAGAATCGTGTTACATATTTACAATTTTGAATATTTACATATTAAGCTGATAAACAAGGCGGCTGACTTCATTATTCAAACTGTGGAAAATTGTCACATTTAATCGAGATAACTATGTAGACAGTTTTACGCTACGCTACGCCAATAACATTTGTTTTACTGTAAAAGTTGTCTACAGATAAAGGCGGTTACGGTTTTGCTAACAATATTTCCTGCAATAATTCTGATCATTTTCCCGGAAAGCAATGGCAAACCGCCGAGGTAATTTACCGAAAGATCTTTTCAAAATTTGTCTCTGTAAATGCGTCGGCCGTTGCGAAGCTTAATGGGAACCTAGGCAACGGGTGCGATGGTTCGCTCTAGAATGACAACCAAACCATTTTCGCCAATACTCTACAACATTGCTGGTTTTAAGAAGATCCTTTAGCATCTCCCCTTCGTCGGTTTTTTTTCTCATAAAAAGTTTTCTAGCATTAACACCATAGATAAGAAAGAGTAAGATTAACACCCTACGGCTGCTCAAACCAGAATGGGGAATGTGCTTGTGATCTGTTTTTTTCTTTATGTTGGTAGTTATCAACACAGGGGACCGCCGTCTTTACCTGCTTACGAAGCGCCGAAATGACCATGAAAAGTTAGTATCTTCCAGGATTAGATATTAACCAGCGGCCGTTGCGAAGCTTAATGGAACCTAGGCAACGGGTGCGATGGTTCGCTCTTGGGAAAAACCACCAAACCATTTTCGTCAATACTCTTCAACATTGCTGGTTTTAAGAAGATCCTTTAGCATCCCCCTTCGTCGGTTTTTCTCATAAAAGTTTTCTAGCATTAACACCAAAAAAGAAAGAGTAAGATTAAGACCCTACGGCTGCTCAAACGAGAATGGGGAATGTGCTTGTGATCTGTTTTTTTCTTTATGTTGGTAGTTATCAACACAGGGGACCGCCGTCTTTACCTGCTTACAAAGCGCCGAGATCACCATGAAAAGTTAGTATCTTCCAGGATTAGATATTAACCAGGGGCATTAACTTGAGGGGGGGGGGGACTTCCCAAACAGCAGGTAAAAATTAACAGAAGAAAATGTTGAAAATTTCATGTGTGGTGACATTGTTCATATAAATTTTGTATTTTTATAATATTTTGAGTAGAAAATTAATAATAATCGCCAGATTTGAGTAAATTTGTTAAAAAGGAAGTTTTCTTCTCCATTTTGGATCCGAGACGTTTTCTTGTTATTTCGATAGACAGCTGATTTAATTGTTTGTAAATGTTTTACCCGAGAAAATAAATGTTAAAGTAGGGGAGCCCGGAGGTAGTTTTAAACAATCTTATCTTTTGTTTTTTACTTAAAAATTAAATTTTGCTGATATCTTTTTAATTTCAATTAAAACGATTAATGTTGACACAAATTTTGTTTTGAATTAAAGTTTTAAGTTGTGATATTTTTAAATTAAAACGCAATTGTGACAATTTGCCCCTATATTGTCGGGGTTAGTTGTTCTGAGGGTAATTATTACGTCAGTATTTTTGTGGTGAATCAAACCTTGCAAGAGCGAGCAAGATTAGGTAAAATTCATCAAACGCCGAAGCCAGAATAATTTTTTTCAGGAAAATGTAATTAATGAAGTCTTTTGGAGCAGAAATACCAAATACTTTGGAATTAAACTACATTTTAGTTGGCTGATCGATGATCTCCACTGCTATTTCCGTTGGTAAAAGCTTTTTCTTTCTGCCTTTTATTTTTTATACGAAATTCAAACTAAAAATTCGCAGTTGAAATCTTGAAAATTTCATTCGATGTCTAGAACAAGCAAAAGGTATATTATGCTGGTTCTAATTTGGGATTTAAAATAAACTGCAAAAATTCACAATGTTTTAGAAGCACTGCTCTAATCTACTATTACATAAGAACAATGAAAAATAATCAAATATTTATTGGAGTTACCACTATATTTCTAAAAGTTCCTATTGAATCGAACTTACATCAATTTTAAGTATCTCAAGATTTATGGTATTTATCATTTAATTGACTTTTGCATAATGGAAATGTAGAATTCGCTGTAGTATCGATTTTGTGTCTTGCTTAAATTGTGCAGAAATAATTTATGATTATTTCTTATACCTGATAGCGTAATGGCACATCTCAGTGTTTTGTCAAACATAAAGGGAACGCCAAACTTAATTTTTTTCAAAGCTGTGGATGTATGCAAATTGAGAGAGATTTATTCAACTTTACCAAATCATTCTTTATAAATTTTGGAAACGTAACGAATATTGCCGATATGTACCTTTTGCAAATTACTAATTTTCGTATTTCAAATGAATTTTCTTTTATCTAACAAAAAGTCGGCTTTTCAAAAAAGAAATCAGTTTTCTCTCGACCAACAACTTTCTCCAATAATCCTTGCAAGATTCGTAGTATTAAAAGAATTTTTGAAAAAATTATTGTTCTCTCTCGAAAATTCCAATAATTAAAAATGCAATTTGTGTCTCATTGTTTGATCATAGTTAAGTCGTAACTTTATTAACTTAAATCGTCGAAAGAATAGATAGAATTGCAGAGTTCTTTAATTGAATGAATAGAAAGTACTTGAAAGGAATAAATTACCGTCCATTTGCATAGCGCATTAAAACATTTTACAGGAGACGACCACTTTCCGTGCATGTACTATAATCCGCAAGGATAATTGTGAAAAGTGATCGAAAATGTCTGTCGTTTACATTATGAAAAAAATTAATAATTAATTATGTTTTATATTGGATACTAAAATATCTTCAAAATATCTTGGTAATTCGAGTTGACTAAATTTTCTCGAGCTGACTCAATTAATGGGGAGAATAATTTTAATAACGTCTCTTTTAAAACCGCAACGAAAGCATGGTAAGATTATAAATACATTAAGGAATAACTAATTTCAAAGTTTCCTTTTTAGTAAATAAAAAACTTGAAAATACTTTCGTTTAAGTTAACAAAGCGCAACCTACAACACTTGGGTTTATCCAGCACTAAATAAATTATAATTTGATTAACTTTTTTTCATATCGAGTTCAGCTGAAATATCTGTAGGATTTGTGCAAAAATTACTGTGTAGCAAGGAAAGGAAAAGAAAACAATTTGTGTTTGGTTTTTGTGGAATTTTCATGCAAGGAAATACTTGACAGACTTAATGAAGATTTAAGAACCAATATTGTAAGTTGTGAGTCCTAAGGGGCTTCCGGATGAAGGAAGCTATAGAAATCCATTAGAATTAACCACCCACTCATTTGAAACCTTCAACTTAAAGAAATTGGTTTTTAAGATTTCCTGGACAGATTTCCATTACATTTTTAATATTGACAAAAACAATATATTTGTCCTATGGCAAAATTCAAGATTTCAAAATCCGATATCCTAATACTTAACAGCAGATTGGAAACGTTTAAAAGGAATTACGCATTTAATCATCCGTCGCAGGTACTTGACGTGCCAATATAAAAATCGAATTTGTATTTATAAAAATAGAGAAAATGATTTGGAATGGTCGTTTTATGCAAAAATGTCAAACATCCAGAGCATATCCACGAAAGCTATTTCGAAAGTCTCTCATTCGTGCCAAAATTAGCATTACGTGAATCAGTTTATGGATTCAAACCACGGGCTTGTTTATCTTTATCATCAACTGCAATAATTTGATCATATTTTTTTCACTCGAATATCTCTGATGAGATTACGCAGCTTTCGACGTGGTTGTCTTCAAAAGTTTTAATCTTGCTCCAAATTGTTTTTACTTTTAGCTACATATAACCAATCTACCATTTGTTACTGTCTGGAAAACCCATCATTCTTTTAAATGCATATCGATCTCTTTTTAATTTGAAGATGTGACTTTATGACTAATTAGAATTATATTTAAATTAAATGATTCATTTTTACCAACACGGAATCCAGCAAATTAGTGTAGTTTTTGTTTTCGGCGTTTTTGTTTCCGGCGTTTTTGCTTTTGGCTATTTTGTTTTCAGCGTTTTTGTTTTCGATGTTTTTGTTTTCAATGTTTTTGTTTTTCGATGTTTTGACTTCGAAATTTTTGTTTTCAGCGCTTTTGTTTTCGGAGCTTTTGTTTTCGGAGCAATTTTACGCTGTTTGTGTAAACAAAGTAAGTTAATCAACTATAAAATTCTTAAATTGAAACTTGAATTTCATTCCTGATATTATTTGGCTTTGTTTTCAGGACACTATGGATTACCACCCCATGGTCCTGAAGTTTTTCATCGAGCTGGTTTTTACAATGCAGATCAGGTAGGCCTTCAAAAGTTTTCTTGAAAATTATAACATATACCAGAGGGTAATACTTTCCAGACCCTCTCTCGCCAATATCTTTCTTTTTATGTTGTTTTAAAAAGTTCTTTTATAAATTATTTGATACTGAAGACTTTGAGTTCGAATTTTTTTTTAAATAAATTGAGTGTAGTTGGAGAGCACTTCATACCTCCCGGTCTCTAAACCCATGAATTATAGTTTGAATTTTTGTAAAATGTTGCAAGTGCAGCTTGGCATACTAAAGCTAATTTTAAAAAATTTCCTATCCGTTCCCCTAGCGTTTTTAAAAATTATTTATAATTTAGAAGAACCGTGAGGGGCTCTGGTATACTTATCTGAAAAAATTAAAAGCAGATAATTAAATATTTAAAAAATTATGCAGAGGTTTTCTAACACGAAATTATATGCTGTGTACCGGGGAATACTTCGTACCCCCTAATCTCATTCTTCTATTTTATTTGTGGATATATTTCCTAGCTGAGAATTAAAATTTTAAAAGATTTCCTTGACGCTAAATCTATTTTTCGGAATCTATCAAAATTTATCGTCCTTCATTGTTGAAATCTCGATACCATATCAACGCCAAAGCAAATATTCGGAAATCTTTCATTACATTTGATGAAAATAACCTACGCAAACCGGGGGGTCTGGGGGGTGTGGAACACCCTCCAGTGCACCAGTATTGGGAAGCTGAACATATACTTACAAATTATACAGAAATTGTCTAATAGCTCTTTAGTTTTTATATATGGCGAAATCTTCATTTTACTTCAAATAAAAATTAATTGGAATAACGGGAGGATCTGGGGGGTATAACATCTTCAATCAACTCTATTTCTTTAGAATGCCATATCCGAGGTCTTCCGGACGTTGGCAATTCGAATTTAATTTATGGGGATGTTTCCCGTTGCCTTCCCCATAGTCCACAGATCGATATTGGACTTTTGATCGCAGCGGTGTATCTAACGCAAGCAGGATTCAAACCACAAACTTACGCATTTTAGTCCATCCGTGTATGCTTCACGCTATATTTCAGGTTTTTTCTTCAATCCACTACTCATTCAAATAAATAACATAAAGCGGGGAATAGACTATTTTCCAGTCAACCAGTATCGAGAGGCAGAAAATTAAATATTTAAAAAATTATGTATGTACCTAAGTAAAAGGTTTTTAGTGAACGAAGATTTCATTTTTCCATTTTGTGTTGTTGACAGATCTCCCAGCTTACTTGACATTTTAAAAGACTTTCTTGATGCTAAATATATTTTTCAGAATCTCACAAAATTTAACCCCCTTTATTGTTTGCTTCTCGTTGTCATGGCAACGACCAAGCAAATTTTAATTACCATTAATAAAAGTAACCTAAACAAGCCGGGGGGTCTGGGGGGTGTGGAACACCCTCCAGTGCACCAGCATCGGGAAACAGAACATTAAATACTATTTACAAATTATACAGAAATTGTCAAATTTCTGAAAAAAGCAAATATTAATTGCCGTTAATAAAAATAACCTAAACAAACCGGGGGTCTGGGGAGTATGGAACACCCTCCAGTGCACTAGCATCGGGAAACAGAACATTAAATACTATTTACAAATTATACAGAAATTGTCAAATTTCTGAAAAAAGCAAATATTAATTGCCGTTAATAAAAATAACCTAAACAAACCGGGGGTCTTGAGTATTGAGTATTGAGTACACCAGTATTGAGAAGCAGAACATTAAATACTACTTACAAACTATACAGAAATTGTCTGATAGATCTTTAGTTTTCATATATAGCGAAATCTTCTATTTACTTCAAATAAAATTAAACTGAAAAAATGAGGGGTTTGGAGGGTATGAATTCTTCAATCTACTACAAATTGAAATAAATAGCATAGATCGGAGCATAGACTATTTTCCAGTCAACCAGTATCGACAGGATAGGGAATTATGAATGTACCTATAAGTTTTTTAGGAATAAGGATTTCTTTCTTCCATTTTATGTCGTTGACAGATTTCTTAACTTATTTGCAATTTTAAAAGATTTCTTTGACACTAAATCTATTTTCTAGAATCTCGTAAAATTTATAGCTCTTCATTGATGGAGTTTCGTTGCCATAGCAACGATCAAACAAATATCCAGAAATTTTTAATTACCTTTGAAAACAATAATCTACACAAACCGGGGGGTCTGGGGGTCTGCACCAGTATCAAGAAGCACAACATTAAATACTACTTATAAATTATACAGAAATTGTCTGATAGCTCTTTAGTTTTCATATATGCGAAATCCGTATTTATTTCAAATAAAATTAAACTTGAAAAACGGGGGTCTAGAACGTATGACTTTTTCAATCTATTACAGATTGAATTAAATAGCATAGATCGGAGCATAGACTAATTTTCAGTCAACCAGTATCGGGAGGCAAAAAATTAAGTAATTAAAAAATTATTTTGAATTTTGGTGATTGTTCGAATTCCCGGTTCGGAATTGTTACCATTTTTAAAGTGAATTATGCCAGATGAGAGTATAATTAACGTAAAAAAAAATAAAATTTAGTGTCGGTTCACAAATTTTGGAAAAAAAAATTAAAAATTAATTTGGAATGCAATTTTGTCATTGGTTCTTTTGAACTGTAACTCCACCTACCGGAATTAAAATAGGTTCTGGGGACAGTAAAGATACCAGAGTCTTGTTTTTTACAACAAATTATAAAGGACGATGGTCTAATTAACTAATAAAAATTAAATTTGTGATCGAACAACAAATTTTGGAAAAAATTAACTTTTGTGTGAGTCTGACTCTTGGCGTAGTTGCGTTAGTTAAAACCCCCTTTCCACTTTCCTACAAGCGGTTTTGACAAACGCTTTACTTACTAAAAGCATCCCCAAGACGATCTAACTCGAAAAAGTGTGGAAGTTGACTCGATGGGTGTCAGAGAGCGACTGACTCCTTCCTAACGCTGCTTTAGTTAGCCGTTTTTTTAATTAACCCCCAATTTTTAATTAATTTTCAAATTAAAATTGAAAATTTAATAAAAGCCATTTCTATATAAAAAGTGTATTTTCGAAGCCCTAAATTCGAACTCTTAAGGGCACTTTACACGAAGGGATTTTTTCATGCGATCGATCGCTGCGACTAGTCGCTGCAGCTAAGCGCATGTAATACAAAATCGCGCATGCGATTAGTCCCTGCAACCTATCTTAGGTGCGATTTTTTGAATTAGAACATGTTCTAATTCCATGCCATTTTTTCGTGCGATTTTGTACTGCCAACTTAAAAATGTTTTAAAAACTACATTATGTTGTCATTTTACAGTTTCTTAACCTACAACCACGTGTTTGTTAAAGTTTGTTATAAAATAAATTATTTTTATTTTATTTTTGAACATTTTTTTTATAAAATTTCAACTATTTCAAAAATTTAAGCTGACTAGTATTTTTTCAAGTTGATACTATAGGTTGGTACTGCAGCAAATACGTCATTTATTGCATGGTCTTCTAAAAATAAATGCCTCGTGTAAAGTGAACATGTGACATGTCGCAGCAACTTTGCGCTTACCAAAAATCCCTGCAAGTGCACTTTACCCGAATTTTTTTCAGGGAATAAAGATTTTATTCTTCCATTTTATGTTGTTGACCGATCTCCCAATTTGCTTGAAATTTTGAAAGACTTTCTTGATATAAAATATATATATTGCAGAATCTCGCAAAATTGATCGCTCTTTAATGTTGGAGTCTCGTTGCCATAGCAACGACTAACCAAAGATTTTGAAATTTTTAATTTCCTCTGACAAAGATAACCTACACAAACCGGGGGGTCTGGGGGGTGTGGAACACCCTCCAGTGCACCAGCATATTTTACGTGTTTTAGAATTCTTACCAGCCGCTAGCCATATTTTTTAAAACCAAGCAATATTTTTTGTCCTTCGGTTTTGTTGTGTGCCTCAGTGGTACCCCGACAAAATAGCCTTGGTCAAAACAGCCCAAGCCCAAAAAGCTCAATTCAAATTAAAATACGTTTACGTTTAACTAAAATTCTGACCAGCAGTGTAGCGTAAAGCATACACCGGCCGACTTTAAAGCGGTAGACCATGGTTCGATTCCTAGTCGAGTCGGTTACACTGCTGTGATCAAAAGTCCGATATCAATCTTTGGACTGTGGGGAAGGCAACGGAAACCACCCCATTAATTATATTCCCTAGTAAAGTTAACTTGGCTTCGGCTAAGCTGATCGCCTACGCACAATGAAGTGTATGGCACTTGAAGAAGAACTAAAATACTAACTTAAAATATCTCCCTAAACCGGTCCTACTCGGAAAAATGTGAATGTTGACCCAACAGACAGCAGGGAGCATCTGGTAGCTACTCCGGTTGTGAGTGTCGACCCACTTACGACGCACATACTGGTGATAGAATATGTTCAATTGTAATGTAATATTACGCAATAATATACTACTTATACATATAAATGTTTCTTATGAGAAAATCGCGATTTTCAAAACTGAATTTTGGCCTTATTAGAAGTCCTACTAAATTCATCCCCACCTTAAATGTTTTATATTTTTCTGCTTTTCCGTTTAGTGAAGCAATTTTAATAAAAAAAGTGTATTTTGAGTTGACTCTTGCCAGAAGAAGAACTAGAAAGCTATTCATACTACTTTATGCAGGGCGTCCTTGAACAAGTACGACGTCTTCAAAGGGTTCTAGTAATTGAATTAGTGTTTGTATTGCTATTTATAGAAAAATAGTAATTGAAATTGGAATTATTGCCAGGCTATTGTGTCGAGGCTATTTTGTTGGGGTTATTTTATTAGGTCACCTGCCCAGTACACGAGCGCCCCAATATTGGGTGAGAGGACATTAAATTAATGTTTTCAGTTATACAGAAACTGCATGACAGCTCTTTAGTTTTCTTGGGAATGATGATATACAGGGTGTCCCCGTGACTATGGTAAACCTTTGAGGTAGTGATAGAAGACATTTTAAATAATTTTTGTCCTGTTCCAAACCCTTGGGGTGAAACTCTCTTTAAAACAATTTTTTAAATTCTGCTTTCAAGCGGCCATAGCACCGTAACTATTAATTTTATGGTATTAATAGATTAGTCACTTTTTAAAGACAATTTACTTATCTACAAATTAGTTTATAATCTCCTATTGTCTAAAATGAACGAATTTCGAGTTATGAATTAAATTAATAGAAAAAATGTTAATAAAAATCCAAGTTTCATTTTTTTTGCTTTTTTTACAAACTCTGTATCTTTTAAACGAAACTACTTACAAAAAACTAATGGTTCAATTCGGATAGAAAAATTAACAAACTATAACTTTAGCCTATTAAATTTTTTTTGAAAACCAACCCATTTCACAGAAAATCCCAAAATAATCAATGGGGTCTGTACAAAAATATAATAAATTCAAGAGATTAGAAAAAATCTGAATTTTATCGGGGAAAATTAATGAAAAAAAGTGCCGTTATAAATAATACTATTTTACACCTTTTAAAAGGAGCATGTTTGTGTGTTGAAAATGAGGGTGGCTAATTTGAAAATTTATTAAAATAAATTTTGTTGTATTTTTTATTTATTTTTGTGCCGACTTTGTTCATTAGTTTGGGATTTTTTGTAAAATGGATTGGTTTTCCGAAAAATGTTACTAGACTGAAAATTTGGTATCCAAATTAGGTCATTAGTTTTTTGCAAGTAGTTTTGTTTAAAAAATACAGGATTCGCAAGAAAAAGGAAAAAATAAACTTGCAATTTTTTAACATTTCTTCTCTTAATTTAATTCGCTTCCGTGAAGCAAAGAAGAAGAAGAATTTAATTCAAAACTCGAAATTTGTTGATTCTAGAGGATAAGAGGTAATAAGCTAGTTTGTGGATAAATAAATGATCTTGAAAATATTACTAATCCATTAATACTGTAAAATCAATGGTTACGGTGCTATAGCCGTTTGAAGGCATAATTTCAAAAAATTGCTTTAAAGAAGGGTACCCCCCAAGAGTTTGAACTAAAACAAAAATTTTACTTAAAAATATATCTTAAAAAAGTGTCTTCTATCACCATCTCAAAGGTTTACCATGGATACGGAACCACCCTGTATGTCTATTATATTTTTTATACAGACCTTGTTCATTATTTTGGGATTTTATGTGAATGGGTTGATTTTCAAAAAAAAATTAATAGACTAAAGTTATAGCCCGTTAAATTTGCGACCCTAATTTTTTGAAAGTAGTTTTGTTTAAAAGATACAGGGTTTTCAACAAAAACGGTCAAAATAAAACTTGGAATTTTTTTGACATTTCTTCTCTTATTGTTAGTTTAATTCATAACTCGAAATCCGTTCATTCTACACAAAAGGAGGTTATAAACTAGTTTGTAGATAAGTAAATTGTCTTTAAAAAGTTACTGCTTTATTAATACCATAAAATTAATAGTTACGGTACTATGGCCATTTGAAGGCAGAAATGTAAAAAATTGCTTTAAAGAGGGGTATCCCCCAAGGGTGGGTTTGGACTATGACAAAAATTTTATTTAATAGTATCTCTTAGGAAAGTGTCTTCTATCACCACCTCGAAGGTTTGCCATGGTCACGGGGACACCCTGTATATAATATACTAGGATGTATAGAAATAAACTGCATAACTGCAGGGTAGCTTTAGAAAAGGATATTCGGCTTTTATTAAAATCCAAAATTTGGCCAATTCCATGCTGTCACATATCAAGTATGATGTAGTAAAAATAGACAATTAAAAAGAAATAATTAGGAGAGCAACGAAACTCGGCATAGATGTAGTAAAATACGTATTTACTCTATAAGGAACTGATGAGGGTATCCCGAAATTTGTCGTTTTAGGGGCCGTTGAAGAGGTGTAAAATTACTTTTTAGATATAATTACAAAACGACTAAGAATTATTTCTGTCAAAATGCAATTTAACAACAAAATTAAAAATTTTGATTTCAATAAAAACGTTCTTATACATAACAACAAATTTTTTTCGTAGATGGTAAAAGAAAACGCAAAATTACAGGAAATGAATTTGCCTTTTAATTTTAAATTTAATGTTTTTTTGTATAAAACATTTTTCTTTCAAGTAAATAGAAATTTACTTTAAAGTTACACCAATTCATAAAAAATTACAAGTCGGTAAATTTTTATCGTACAAAAAAACATCAAGAAACAAATTTAAATATAATTTATTTATCTACAAAAAAGTTTCCTTATAATTTTCAATAATATTAGTCGTTTTGTAAAAAAGTAATTTTTTACCTCTTTAACAGCCCTTAAAACGATAAATGTTTTTAAATCCGAGATTAATTCACTAATTTTTTCTCCTAAATGACCAAAATCGAGGTGCACCCGAGGATGCTGTGGCGCACACTGTAAAAATCGGTGTGGTAAATAACAAATCATTTAAATTACTATTTTTATAATGTTCAGCGTCACAATAATTTTTTCGACATCACAATTCAATTGGTGTGTAATTGTCACATCTACCACACATAGAAAGCTCGCAAGTAAATTCCACTGGTTAGTGCAAGTAAAATCCAACAAGATTTTTGATACTTTTTAATTTTACGTGTAGTAAACCATTCCTGAAGAAGGCGTATGTTCAGCAGTGGGCGATCAAAATAAAATTACTATTTTCAACAGTTTTCAGGATAATTTAACTTAATTTATTATATTAAAGTGCTTATATTGGTCCTTTTATTTTAGATTTGCATCTTAGATTGCAATTACTGGCATCGAGGAGGTAGTGCCACTAATTTTGACCGGTACCTAACGAATGAAGCAATTGCCGAATCGTGAGCGTAGTTTTAAAAAGTCCACATTACAGAGAAGTATTTGATTTTCAGGAACAAATCTTAAAACATCAAAAAGGTCACACCTTGTAATTCAGATTCAGCCTTCTACACTTATCCAATTAACTGTTGTGATCAAATTAATTTCGCATAAACCATTCAAAATTAAAAATAATATTTCGGCTCGCAAAACCGGATTAAATTTCTAGTTTTTTTTAAATTAATTAAAATACAAATAAAAAACTAGCGAAAAGATCGTTAAAACAGTACTCGAAAAGATCGGGTTAAGTGGAATTAAAAAGAAATTCGTTTCTGCAATCCTGGAGAACCAAAGCATTTTGTAGTATTTCATGTACATAAACAAAAAATTCTTGTTTTCAAAAACATCTTGTTGATAAACATATTTAATAAAAAATAAACATAAACGAGGTACGTTTGTTTGAAGTTTCTCATAATTTGTAATTTTTTTAAAAGAATTTCTGCAGTAACGTAAAAAAATGATTCAAAAGCTTTTATACAAAATAAACAATTTAGAGATGTGCAGGATTTATAAAATTATTTTGCGTAGGTATCTTACTTTTAGTAACGAAATCAATTTGGTAAAATATTTCTTGCAATTTTTTTTCCACTTTTTAATATAAAGAAAAAAGCTTGAAAGAGTGAATTTCAAAAGCTTAATATTAACTTACCTTGTAAATATGGAAGAAGTTTACACATAAATTCCCCAAATATAAAGTCGCGCAGTAAAGCTCCCACTAAAGTAAATGGCATACATAAGACTCCAAGAAGAAGATCAGAAATTGCTAAGTTTAGCAAAAAAAGGTTTGTTATCGTTCTCATTCTCTTATTCTGCACCTGAAAAAGAAAATAAAGCTCAATCAGTTATTTTCTTAAGATGCAATTACAAAAATTGCACTGTTATAGCTAGTAACCTAATAATAGAAATTCTATTCAAAGATCTGATCCGAAAGCAATTTTCACTGAAAACTATAAACCTTACGGCGTTCCACATTTTCAATCAACCGAGTTAACTTCTAAGCTATCTCTTGGCGGTAAATGTAATGTAACGCTAATTATTGACTGTCGTTTAAAAATGCAGGCAAGTAGACAGGAGGAAGCTTTACCTGATGGTAATTGGGCGAGAAAATTTTCGCGTTTGCAAAACTATCACGTGGAAAATTTGTGCATGGAAAACTATATAGGTAATAACGTAACTTAATTTTTCCAAGCAGATCGCTGGCAGCAATTTTCAGAAAAGTTCTCTGGTGTAATGCACAAACAATTTTCTCGTGAAAACAAACTCACGCGTGCATAGAAAATAATCCCTCGTGATAAGCTACACTGTTTTTTAAGTTAGGTTAAGGATTCCAACAGAAAAATATGTTAAAAACACTTTTATTAGCAAGTAGGTTAAATGCACTTTGTATGCAAATCCCGTTTCGTATCTTTTACAACTCATAACGATCGTGTCAGTTTTTCCGCAAGTGTCGCATGCTAGTTGAGAATATAAAAATGCAATATAAAACAGTAAAACTAAAAGAACAGGTTATACTTATATTTATTCGTCATCACACGAAGAAGAGGTTTTTGTTTGCCTTCAATTACTGAAATGGAAAACGTTTTTCAATTTGCACGTTTATGATAATAGGAGAAATAGAAGAAAAGTTAGAAGTTGGTATTTGTAGGCGTAACGCATTTTGTGATTTAGTCAGGCGCTCGTACTAGTTCATTACTACATAACTTTATCGGGTTATCTCATTGCCGTTTGACTTGTTCTTTTGTAAGTTGCACTAGTAATCATTACGTGTTCATACAAAACTAGCACTTAATTTTAATCAACGTCAGTTACACTTGTGGAAATTTAGAAATTTATATCCGCCATTAGTGAAGTCAAGTTTACATTTCAAATGGTATAAATAATTTACAGAAAGTTGTTGCGTTAGATGACGCTAAGAGTAATACCCCATGAATTATGTGAACACACATAATTTGTTCGAATTTATGACAAAACGGATTAATCAACACACATCGCATAAAACGGTGGAAACGAAATTCATTTTTCATCAAAATCTGTCAACTGTTTTTACTACATATTGAGTGCTTGAAAGCTTTGGGTATACTTTTATTTTTCTTAAAGAATTTTTATTCCAACTATTGACAACGTACGGAACAAGTATAATACGACAGAATACATTTATAGAGAGTGATAAATTTATAAACTGCATTTAAGTTAAAATTTTAAAAAACGAATTAAAGTTGCTCGGTCAGCCCAGTTTCGCCATTGGCGATCCTGTTCAATTTTTATTCAAAACAAAAGTTTTGAATGAACATACATACTCACGTCCCTATCACTTTTTTCCTGATAGACAAATAGTCTTAGTCTTTAACTGGACTAACGTCAGAACACATCAGTTACTGACTGACATGCACAGAAAAACCGCAAAAAGGCTTTGAATGGGCCCAAAACAGCTTGAGCTGTTAAATTGAATAAAATAATCTTTTTATTCAATATCTGATATGGACGCGAACAAAAAAGTGAGCTCTTAAATGTTTTTAGCCTATTTAATTCACCGTGACTCGAAGGAGTATTTTTAGCCCTACTTCAGTAGGGTTTGGATTACTTGGAAGGAGTAAAACCTTTACTTCGTGAAATGGAAAAATACTAGATCCCAGAAATGGACCAGATCCTTCAGGCGTGATACGGTCTGGATTTGACATCAGTGTCATAAATGAGAAAGAGTGCCTTGTGAACGAAAATACCAATCGTTACCTCCACCAGAACCTTCCAATCCACAATTTTGTCCGTTATGTTCTCGGCGTTCAGAGTTAGATTTATGTTACTGGAGCCTATGTCTGCTGAAAATTAGTCGATGACCAGATTGATTTACAATAGTCAAGTCGTTGTTGGAGATAAACTCATCACCGTCTCATTATCATTAAAACTTAAATTCTTGCTTAGAGCGAATGGCAGAAGAAAGGCTGCCGCTGGCAGCCCGAAGATACAAGCCACAAGGAAAGAGAAACATACATAGGTCGACCGAGAAAAATATGGTTGCCGGAACAGGCTGCATAAGCCTAATCCGTAAAGCGAAGAAAAAATAGTAAAAAACGGTACTAACAAGCACTAGACACCTAGTTTTTGAATCTGCTTACGGGGGGGAGGTCATTTAGAGAAATAGCTACAAGACGAAAATTTGACGAGAGCTGCTTCCGTATAAAATTTCGTTGAGGAGCAATTTTGAGAAGGGATTATCCGGTTACAGCCCAACAAGAGAGTTTTCCCGATCGTACAATACCGCCCGTCGCGCAGGGAAGGATGGGGAATGAACCCTGCTTCCACAATAGCGTATATTAAAAACACAAAGTCGAATCCGCAGGCATTCGGTATCCGTGCTTTGTGCCGGAACATCGTCTTAGGTTACCACGCCGTGGCGACGCTCAAGCTTCCTCCGATCCGAGACGTCAGAAATTTTGCGACACCTAAGTACGGCAGAGTTAGAATGCGTGAGCGCGCTTTTTTTTTATTTATTTGATTATTAATTCCCCCCAGTATAATGTGCCATCGTTTTGAAAAAAACCAAAGCGTTATAATAAACCCTACTCATAATCTGTCAACATTGAATGTTTTACCTTTCAGCAGTGAGGCACTAGAGGGTGTTCCACCCCACTTCGAAACCCCCGGTCACAACAACTTTGGCTTATTGAAATATTAGTTAATTGAGTGTGACTTGTTAAAGTTAGGACTAATTAGTATTTTTACAGATTTTTTCTAGATCGGTTACGCTGATATCTTCAACTTATTACTAATAAAAAATAAACTGCTCAAACCGGGGGTCTGGGGGGTGTGGAACACCCTCCAGTGCTTCACTGCTAAAATGTAAAACATTCAATGTTTACAGTTTATGAGTAGGGTTTATAATAGCGTTTTGGTTTTCTTGAGAACGATGACATATTATACTGGGGGGAATTTATAATCCCCCCTTCTATTCTTGGTCACTGCTTTATATTTTTTATGTTAAAAACTTTCACCATTATCGCTTAATACTAATAACCATAAGTTTGCAAATTTATTCATCACAGTTTGAGTGTTCTTGGGGGGTGCTCCACCCCCAGACCCTTCGGTTTTACAACTTTGGTTTGCAGTTTGAGCTAATTCGGATATTGGTTATTTGAGTGTGACTTGTTAAAGTTAAGATTAATTAGTATTTCTAGAGATTTTTCTAGATCGGTTTTGCTGTTATCTTCAATCTAATACTAATAAAAATAAACTGCACAAACCGGGGGGTCTGGGGGGTGTGGAACACTCTCCAGTGCTTCACTGTTAAAAGGTAAAACATTCAATGTTTACAGATTATGAGTAGGGTTTATTAGAGTGTTTTGGTTTTCTTGAAAACAATGACATATTATACTGGGGGGAATTCATAATCCCCTCCCCCAATTCTTGGTCACTGCTTTATATTTTTTGTGTTCAAAACTTTCACCATTATCGCTTAATATTGATAACCATAAGTTTGCAAATTTATCCATCATAGTTTGAGTGTTCCTGGAGGGTGCTCCACACCCCCCAGACCCCCCGATTTGTACAACTTTGGTTTATAAGTTGGGCTAATTCGGATATCAGTTACTTGAGTGTGACTTGTTAAAGTTAAGATTAATTAGTATTTCTAGAGATTTTTCCTAAATCGGTTATGCTGATATCTTCAATTTATTACTAATAAAAAAAAACTGCACAAACCGGGGGTCTGGGGTGTGGAACACCCTCCAGTGCTTCACTGCTAAAATATAAAACATTCAATGTTTACAGATTATGAGTAGGGTTTATTATAGCGTTTTGGTTTCTTGAGAACGATGACATATTATACTGGGGGGAATTCATAATCTCCCTCTCCTCCAATTCTTGGTCACTGCTTTATATTTTTGTGCTAAAACTTTCACTATTATCGCTTAATACTGATAACCATAAGTTTGAAAATTTATCTATCACAGTTTGTGTGTTCTGGGGTGCTCCACACCCCAGACCCCGGTCTCTAAAGTTTAGTTTATAATTTGGGCTAATTGAGATATTAGTTACTTGAGTGTGACTAGTTAAAGTTAGGATTAATTTGTTTATCTAGATATTTTTTTATATCGGTTATGCTGATGTCTTCAATTTATTACTAAAAAAATAAACTGCACCTACCGGGGGGTCTGGGGGGTGTGGAACACCCTCCAGTGCCTCACTGCCGAAAGGTAAAACACGCAATGTTTACAGATTATGAGTAGGATTTATTACAGCGCTTTGGTTTTCTTCAAAACGATAGCATATTATACTGGGGGGAATTAATAATCAAATAAATAAAAAAACAAATTGGCAGGAGGTGGATGCGATCCCAGTACCCTTCGCATATGTTTTTATTTTTTTGCAATTTTACGCAATTCCATTAACAACTTACCAAATTTATGTTAATTTTTATGCAGTTCATCAGTAATATATAATTATTCAAATTCAATTTTTTCGAAATTGGCAAAGATGCGTGCCCTTATACTTGCACCTGTTGAAATTCAATACAGGCCCTACACGCACAATGAAAACGAATCAATTCAGTGAGGGGAAGTTGGCGGTCTCCCCTTGTTAGAATCAAACTACAACTTTGAGCGACAGTTGAAATCTCTACTTATGCAGAGGTTTTCTTGTTTCAACCAAGCAAAAGATAATATATGAATAACATGTGCGTGAAGTTAGCCGTGCCATTTTTGAAAAATTAAAAAATAAAAGTTGTGCTGAGTTGTGCTTGATTTGTGCTGCTTTGTGCCGTATTTTATTAAAATTTTATTTATTTTGGCTTTTATGGAGAGCGCGGATTTTGAGGGTGGAAGTTAGCCGTGCCATTTTCAAAAAATTAAAAAATAAAAGTTGCGCTGAATTGTGCTCGATTTTTACTGCTTTGTGCCGCAAATAAAATTTTTTTTTGAAAAATAAAATTTTTATGGCAAAAAATGTATTTATCGATAGAAGTTGGCCCGGCTATTTGGTAATTTTACTTTTACTTTTGGTATTATTTTCAAAATTTTGTTTGCAATTTTGCGTAATTTTTATATTTAAAATTTTTGGAATTTTTAGCATGTTTTTATCATGTCCTTCTACACCTGCAATTGAAATACACCCGAATGTCGTTAAATTGCAAATTTAAAAATGTCTGTTTCCTCCGAGAAACACACGTCAAATTTTGTTTTTATTTTTGGGTTTTTCTCTTGTAAATTTTTTAATCAATAGAACCGCAGTAATTTTTATTTTTAAAATTTTTGGAATTTTGTAGCTTGTTTTTATCATGTTCTACACCTTTCTACAATTTTTCTACATTTTCTACAATTTCTTCAATAAATAATTAATTTATACAATAAAATAAATAACTCATTTATACCATAAATATTATACAATAAAGTAATTTATATAATAAATTAATAATTTTTTAAATTTTACTTTTACTGTTTTGAGTTTGTTTACTAATAAAAATCAATTTTTTGTCACAAAAATTTAATTTTTCCAAACACAATTTTTTTATTTCTGGCACAAAATAGCAAAAATCGAACACCAATCAACACAATTTGAATATTTAATTTTTCAAAAATGACTCGGCTAACTTCCATCGATAAATACATTTTTGGCCATAAAAATTTTATTTTTCAAAATACAATTATTTTATTTGCGGCACAATAAGCACAAATTAAGCGCAACCCGGCACAACTTTAATATTTTTATTTTTCAAAAATGGCACGGCTAACTTCCATCGATAAAGTAGGTACATTTTTAGCCATAAAAATTTTATTTTTTAAAATACAATTTTTTATTTACATTATACATTCAATGTATAAAAGCCTTACTAATAAAATGTTGAAAAAAGAGGGGTAGGTTTTCAATATTTAATTATTAGTCTGTTTTTGTACGGGAGATAGGAACCGCATAAAAGAAACCTTTTAAACAATATTTTAATTTTGATTTATACTATGGCATTTGATGGAATTTTTTGATATATCGCACACTAAAAGCATACATAAACAATTTCCAACATAAAAACCGCATAAAAAGAGTTTTGACTGCACAGTCAATTCTGCTTAATTGAAACACACATGGGTAAGATTATTTAGTCCCAATTAAGTAGTTGGTCCGAATACACTAAGTAGTTCGATATTATTTCTTGAATCTGGATTTAAATTCTGGAATTAAGACTGAAATCGACTGTACTGCCACTTTTCCTGATTCCATTTGGATTCAAAAAATTTTAATCGTGCATCAAATTTTTGGGGGGATTATGTCAATTACATTCTGATCTGGTAATTCTTTATTTAGTAAAAAATGAGCCAACGTAGAAAAAGGAACAAGAGTTTTTTGACAAGGAATTCAACATGGAATGTGAGGACGCTACTAAAACCGGGAAAATAAATAAAGTAGCAAATGAAATGATGAGATACGGGGTGGAAGTAGCTGTCTTGCAGGAGGTGAGATGAAGTGAGCATGGTGAAATAAGAAAAGATAATTACACGATGCTCTACGCAGGCGAAAAGGCGCAGAGAAAAAATGGTGCTGGATTTTTGATAACGAAAGGTTTTACAGGCGTTTAAAGCAATAAGTGGTAGGATGTCATACCTGAAACTGGAAGCCAAAGCAAATGAGCCAAAGCCAAACCACGTATTGATTTCTAAGAAAAATGAATAGGCCATGATCGACGTGAAAACTTTCAGAGGGATCAACGCTGATTTAGCCAATTTTCTGATAATAGCGAAGATAAAAATAACGAAGACGAAACACAGAAGTAAGTCAGAAAACAAAAAGAAAAAGTTGACAATCGAAAAACTGATAAACACAGACGACAAAATAAATACGAGAAGAAAATGCCACGACATGAAGGAAGAGTTGAACATTACGACAGCGCAAAAGAAGAGCGAGGGTACAAAAGTAACGAAAAAAAAATAAGATGTGGCTCGAGGACGAATGCCTGGAATACAATAACAGGAAGGTTGAGAGGAGAATGAAATAGCTACAGACTGGAAGAGAGGAAGAATTGGAAAAGTACAAGAACTGCGCAAGAAAAGCAGATAAGCTAAACAAGATCAAGAAAAACACATGGGGATGAAAAAAATGCAAGAGATAGAAAGACGCAACAGGAGAATGCTCTACCAAGTCATAAAAAAACAAAAGACAAAAGGCAATATAACACAAAGAGGAATGAAAGACAACAAAGGAAAGATAAAATACAATGCAGAGAAGATAAACCAGATCTGAGTGAGGCATTTTCTGGAGCTCTTAAACAAACACCAAGAAGAAGAATATACGCAAACAGAAATAGATGATGAAGAAAAAGAAACACTGATACCATCTAAGGAGGAAATAAAAAGGGTGATCAAGAAGATGAAAAATGGTAAAGCGCCGGGAAAGGACGAAATAAATATAGAACTCATTAAGTATGGCAGAGATGAAATCTGCGATAGTCGAAAGTCATACACAACTATTTCGTGCAAAAGTAAAAAATATTAATAGTAAAAAAATGATACATCTGCACTGGAGTTCTGGAAGAAAGTACTTAATCGTGGAAAGAGTTTTGGCTCAGATCTTAGACGGAGTGGAGTAGGTGCCTAGATACAATGCCGAGGAATGGTAAATACAATACAACACAATACAATGAAACAAAAACAGCTTAAACTGCAATCCTTCTTCTCAACCATGCGTTCTCAGTTCCTTACCGTCCACAATGTAATGACAAATTCCCAAGCAAAACAGCGCAGAGCAATGTTCATTTCCCATTATTATTTTATAATTTTGAGATTTCTAGTTTAAAACATTTGCTGTCTATGTCTTTCGGAGTTCTTGTACTCCACTCTTCAAATTGCAACGTAACCTTACAATATCGCAAAAATTTTAAATAAAAAAAAATTCGAAATTTAAATTAACTATAAATTTTATTTAAAATATAAGATTTTACAAATAAATTTAGTTTACAAGAACTTTCATATTACGTATTATTCAACATTAAATTAACCTTAAAATTTTCCATAAAACATGGCGAATTTTAAAAATACATAATTTAATACAAGCAATTTGTCTTTAACCAAGTATTCCCATAAATAATAAAAATTGCTACTTAAATAAATTAATAACCGTGAATTTTTACATCATAAACTTTTTATTAAAATTGATACACAGTGTGTTTCAAAAGTAGCAATGATAGTTATTTTAAGATTCTCTATATTCGGCTTTCAGTAAAACTCTGCCTATTCTGATATCCATAAATACGTTAACAACAATTAACTTTTATTTTTGCCATTGAGAGATGTGAGTTTAAATGTTTACTTACTACAATTTTGCCTGTGTATAGTTTCACGTGGAATCTGAACCACGGCATTATAATCTGAAATATTTACTGATGATAACCATTCACAACACTCTAATTTTTTTAATTGTTCATAGAAATCACGTTTACGTTTTAATTTTCAATTGATTTGTTGCACGAAAATGAAAATTGCGTTATTTATATTTGATTTTTTGGTGGAAAATAAAGTGTAATCGTTAACGTGAAACTTTTTTCTAGATCTAAAAATAAATTGGAAAGAAAATTGTCCAATTAATTAAAGCCCCAAGTAACTTTATGTCAAGTTCACTACATAGCTACATTTTTAAATTAATTTCTAAATAAGAGTAATAAATTTAAGGGTATTACAAGTATGCGAAAATATGAAGAGACTGATAAAATAAGATAGCTATGAAATATTTTGCTATTATTAATATTACGTATGTTCAATATTCTATCGAGAAAATTTGCGTGGAATTTTTTACAAGACATTTTTCATTCCGAGATACCCAACGCAATCTAAAAAAAGGGTTCTCCATAATTGTATTTAATTATTATTTTTGTAAAGTGAAATTTTGCTGACGTGGATCATTAGATGAAGGTTCAACGATATATTACTCTGTTATACAATTAAACTGAAAGCGCAGCCTGAAGATTTAATTAATTGGTTTGGTTGTTACGTTGAATTATCTGTTTTCTCAATTAACAGTTTAATTTCATTAAATGTATTTTAATTAACAAAATTTTATCATATTTAAAGCTAACTTTTATTTGTTCAGGGTACCACGCGTTGTCCTTTAATTGGTAATTAAATATACTTAATAATACCCTAAGTCTGTGTATGTATCCGTCACGCACCTGTGATTGATCCATTTTTACCAACTAAAGAAAAAGATGGCTGCCGATTATAAGATTATATATTTAAATATAAATGTTTTCGTGAAATTTGCACTTCTTGGAAATAAACGAAATAGTTGCTCTTTGCAACTCTTTGGTTGCATAAATTTACGTTATGCTTTTTCCGAGGGGTCAACCGCTAGAGGAAATCGTGTACAATTAACTTCACACTACACGTACTTCATCATAATTCTCCATACTTCTTCGTACTTTATATAATTCATCAATAATTCACGGTACTTCACCTAATTCATCGATACTTCATTGTATTTCACGTACTTCATCGGTATTTCAGGGACTTACCGAGATTCCAAAATTTAACCCATACCCCCAGGATCGAGTAGTTTAATTTTTATCAGAAATAAACGGAAGCACAGGCACTGGAAGGTGTTCCACACCCCCCAGACCCCCCGAGATTAAGTAGTTCATTTTTTATTTTGTTGCAGAGATCTGCCTCCCAAGGGGTACGGAATTTATAATTGATTGTCAAATTACGAATTAAACACATTTACTTGCCCATAGCTAATTTTAATTAACTTGAGATATGCTTAAATATTTAATTCACTTTTAATAAAAATAAATTATTTAAACCGGGGGTCTGGGGGGTGTGGAACACCCTCCAGTGCCTTTGCAACGGAAAATCTTCAGTTTATTTCTGATAAAAAGTAAACTACTCGGTCTGGGGGTACTGCATGTTCTGCAATGTTCTTCATTCCAAAATGTGCACTGGAGGAGACCCCCGGATTGAGTATCCCCAATTTTTTATCAGCGGTAAACTGAAGATCTCCGTTGCAGAGATCTACCACTCAGGGCGTACGGAATTTATAATTATGTAGTTTTAATAAACTTAAAATATGCTTAAATATTTAATTCACTTTTAATAAAAATAAATTATTTAAACCGGGGGTCTGGGGGTGTGGAACACCCTCCAGTGCCTTTGCAACGGAAATCTTCAGTTTATTTCTGATAAAAGTAAACTACTCGGTCTGGGGTACTGCACGTTCTGCAATGTTCTTCATTCCAAATTGTGCGCACTGAAGGGTGTTCCACACCCCCCAGACCCCCCGGATTGAGTATTCTCCGAATTTTTTTATCAGCGGTAAACTGAAGATTTCTCGTTGCAGAGATCTACCACCCAGGGCGTACGGAATTTATAATTATTTAGTTTTAATAAACTTGAAATATGCTTAAATATTTAATTCGCTTTTAATAAAAATAATTTATTTAAACCGGGGGGTCTGGGGGTGTGAAACACCCTCAGTGCCTTTGCAACGGAAATCTTCAGTTTATTTCTGATAAAAAGTAAACTAGTCGGTCTGGGGTACTGCAGGTTCTGCAATGTTCTTCATTCCAAAATGTGTGCACTGGAGGGTGTTCCACACCCCAGACCCCCGGATTGAGTATCCCCGAATTTTTTATCAGCGGTAAACTGAGGATCTCTCGTTGCAGAGATCTACCACTCAGGGCGTACGGAATTTGTAATTATGCAGTTTTAATAAATTTGAAATATGCTTAAATATTTAATTCACTTTTAATAAAAATAACTTATTTAAACCGGGGGTCTGGGGGTGTGAAACACCCTCCAGTGCCTTTGCAACGGAAATCTTCAGTTTATTTCTGATAAAAGTAAACTGCTCGGTCTGGGGTACTGCATGTTCTGCAATGTTCTTCATTCCAAATTGTGTGCACTGGAGGGTGTTCCACACCCCCCAGACCCCCCGGATTGAGTATTCCCCGAATTTTTTTATCAGCGGTAAACTGAAGATTTCTCGTTGCAGAGATCTACCACTCAGGGCGTACGGAATTTGTAATTATGTAGTTTTAATAAATTTGAAATATGCTTAAATATTTAATTCGCTTTTAATAAAAATAATTTATTTAAACCGGGGGGTCTGGGGTGTGAAACACCCTCCAGTGCCTTTGCAACGGGAAATCTTCAGTTTATTTCTGATAAAAAGTAAACTACTCGGTCTGGGGTACTGCACGTTCTGCAATGTTCTTCATTCAAAATGTGTGCACTGGAGGTGTTCCACACCCCAGACCCCCAGATTGAGTATCCCCAATTTTTTATCAGCGGTAAACTGAGGATCTCTCGTTGCAGAGATCTACCACTCAGGGCGTACGGAATTTGTAATTATGTAGTTTTAATAAATTTGAAATATGCTTAAATATTTAATTCACTTTTAATAAAAATAAATTATTTAAACCGGAGGGTCTGGGGGGTGTGGAACACCCTCCAGTGCCTTTGCAACGGGAAATCTTCAGTTTATTTCTGATAAAAAGTAAACTACTCGGTCTGGGGTACTGCACGTTCTGCAATGTTCTTCATTCCAAATTGTGTGCACTGGAGGGTGTTCCACACCCCCCAGACCCCCGGATTAAGTATTTCCCGGATTTTTTATCAGAGGTAAACTGAAGATCTCCCGTTGTGTGTGAAACACCCTTCAGTGCCTCTCCGCTACCGTTTTAGTTTTCTAAAAAAAATTATGACATATGCTTGGGGGCAACAAAAAGATAAAGCGAAAATAAATTATGTACAATCATGCACAAACGATTATTAAGATTATTTTCAAAATCGGGGAGAAAATTCAAAATTTTCTAAATAAAAAAAGTCTAACCGAAAATAAAGAATGCACAATAGACTTTTTTTAATTAAAAATTCGCTATGGAAGGGGCTGATGACATGCACCTTACCCAATCTCATCCAATCATACTACAACGAAATAACCAAACACACAGCAAAACAAAAACAAATGAAGGACCCATTGGTAATTTCGTCAAATTAACTTTAATGTATTTTAACCGATAGATAACTATAGTTGAAGAAATCAGGCATAAGAAGATAGTTTAAATTGTATTATTACATTCTGGAGCCGTTTCTGTAAAACCGGGACAAGCGCGTTATTTTCGCTTCAATGTAATTAATTAATCACGACGAAATAATAAATTACCAAAGCTTTTTATTGAGCTACCAAACCTCCATGATATTTAAACAAATGAGTTAAAAAAAAAATTACAAAATAAACTAAAGAAATCTAAGTTTAATTTAATTAATTGATTACTATTAAACTACCAACTACCAAAACTTTTAAATAGTAAAATAATAACCGTCAAAGGTCTATTTAACGTTTAAGTTAAAAAATTTTTAAAAAAATCTACTGATGTAAGTTAATTTGCTATCAAATACTTATTATTAAATACACGTGTATTAGCTATGATACACATTGACCGTAGCGCATGCGCATAAGCTAGGTTCAACTTCATGTAATTCACCAATAATTTACTAATTTCATGATACTTTACTAGTACTTCAATATACTTAAGACGTATTTTATCTACTTTACACGTTCTTCATGTACTTCACATGAGATGTCATGTACTTCATGAGATGTGTACAAAAAACTTCACCAGCGATTAACCCCTCGGCTTTTTCTTTAGCTTATGGTGGTTCTTGTTTGTTCAATACTGCGGTCGAAATTTTTTTTTGGTTTTTTAATAATGTTTAGAGTTGCAAAACTGATAACAGAATTTAATTTCAATATTGTAAATTTTAAGGATTGATAGGGAGAGGCAAACTATCACTCACAATTAAATCCCACCGAAAGAGTTAATACGGTGATAAACAGTTTTTCATATTTTTTCGAAAAATTCTTTGCTGTATTGGTGTGTATTTTGTAACAAACAAAAACTTTTGTTTATTCATGTTGATAAGTTTGAGATCGGCCTGTAGATGGCAATAAAGAAGTAAGATTACTGATGTGGATTTAATTTCTTCTCTATTTTTTATTACGAGTAGCACATTCCGTGGTTACTTTTAACAATATTGATTTCCGTTTTTATATTTTTTATATTAAATATCTCGAAATACGGTTTTATTCTTTTGTCTAGCCAAGTTACTGAAATTCCATTTTTAAAACTATCAAAAGTACTTTGAACTTAAACGAAGCACGCTATAGAAGTTGTGTAGTAATTTGGCAATTACTTTGTAAAAATCCAACTTGTTTGCAGGGAGCTAATGGCGATTGCCATCAGAAAATAGTGCACGGGGTTTATCAAGCGTAGATAGCAGTGTGAACCTAATGAATTGGTTTATCATCAGTCTAAATGGTCCATCTGCACAGTTAGTTTAGTAAATAATCTCGGTCTTTGATAATTATTATTTTTTAAATCCAATCTGAGAAACTTAGAAATGAGAAGAGAGGGCTATATTTTAGACAATACAAAAGTCCTCCCCCCCTAAATTTAAACTGTACAAAACGATTTTTGTAACAGTAAGTACCCACTGTAATGATTTTGAATTACCCTGGTGGCAATTAAGGAGCAATAAATAAAACTACAAAAAGTTTACAGCCGTGCAGAACATAAAAATGTAACAATTGGTACTTCTCGAGGACACCACTTTTATTCGTATTACATTTAACTTGGAAGACAGTTTCAGTAAGAAATAAAAATAATGCAGAAAATTATTTTTGGGAAATTGCAGCTTTCTCGTAAAAAGTTTAAACGGACATCCATTTAATGGAATTTTTATGTTTTACGTTTAAAATGCAAATTTATTCTGCAAATTGACGCAAAACTATAAGCCGGATTAATAATCCGTAAAATATTGCAAAGAAAATTATTTGCTCGTCTAGACTCGGAAAATGAGAAACAAAACCAGGAAATGTTCTACTATAATAATAAAAGTCGACCATAGTATGTGGTTGTTATTTAAAAAATGTTCACAAAGTTAAGAGAAGCCGGGTTATATTGTCTATCTGTCCTACACAAAGGAAATGCGGAACTTGGAAAACAAAGCCTCAAGTAGGAAACGTAAGATTTCATAATTTTGCAGATATGTTTTACTGTAAAACGATTTAAATTCCGTTTTTCAAAAGTTTAATTAAAAATAATTTAACAATCAAATCTGCAATCAAGTGGAATGTAAAAAAGCAATTTTATTGAATGAAAAGGGTTACGGTAGGGGAGATTGATAAAAGAATCAACCAAATTCCTTTTAGATAAAAATTTACCCTTCGATGAAATTTTACAAAATGGTTAATTAATTTAAAAAAGTTCGTTTTCAAGTAAATTTAACTTTGGCTTTTAGGAAAGTACGAAGGCATTCCAATAACAGCAAAAATATTATATTTAGGTTCTAAACTTTTGACCTTCTCATCAACTTCATAGTTATCTATATAATTTGAATAATGGAGGCTGTGGGAATTTTAATTTAAACACCAATGTCTCCTTTTTTTGGGAAACTTCGGGTTACATTCAATATTCGACAATTACAATGAGACTAAGACCATTAAAGCTCAATCGATGGCAATGGAAGCTCATTGAGGTTCAAACGAAGTTTAGGTTTCCAATCATTTTTCAACATTTCTATGTAAGGTCTACTGACGTTTCACAAAGCAGGGGCCGATTTTACTGACCCGAATATAATTATGTGCCAATTTGAAAATTACATTTTAGGTAGTATGAATAAAAAAAAGAAAATGCTTATACTTCGGAATTCAAATAAATGTTTCTATTCAATCTCATGTTTAATTTTCGTCTTTTAACCTGCACATTGTTTGTTGGAGATCTTTTCTCTTCCTCCTCATTATAGCATTGCTAATGTACTTTGAGTGTTTTCCAGCCACATAATTCGCTATTTACGGTTATTCAATTTTTTTTAATTTATATTTTTTTTCCACCCTCAAATTACTCTTATTTATCATTACCTCCATCTTGTCTTTTCAGTTTTGGAATTTCGCCACTTTCACCTTATTTTCTTAATTTTTTTTTTAAAAACCTCTGTAGTTCAACTTCCACTCACAGTTCTTCATTTCAGAAAGTTTTCCACATTCATCATTTTCAATCTCTCTTTTTAAATTTTGTTCTCCCAGTCTTGAGCTTTTTTCGTGCAGTTCCTCACTTTAATCTCCCCATTTTTTGTTTCACCTCTGTCATGGTTATCTTCAATTATCGCAAAAACCCATAACATTGCCACGGTTAAGTTACGTATTTGTTCTTATGGCTTTTCCCTGCTCGGCAATTTATTTACTTTTTTATTTTTACCGGATTCCTACCGTTCCCTTACCGATGTTATTTTACATTTCTTTGATGATTTAGTTATGTTTTTGCTTTTTGGAAGAAAATCATGGGAAACGCGGTAGAGCGACTGGGGTCCTCCTCGGTCTGTTAGAAACAAGAAGTGTCATTCAACAAAACGGAAAATGGCCTATTTATACTGTAGCTTACATCAACATGTTATTCGGATAAAGACGGGGGGATGATTTAAAAAAAAATGTCATCAACAGGTGGTGACTGCTTTGAAAAAATCACATTATAAATAATTGAACAATTGGAAGAGTTTTTGAAGGTATCTGAACACGTGGTTTATGCAGCACCCTCGTTGTCGGAGGAGGGGATCTGCATTCCGTTTTTAATTAAACCCATGTGTATTGGGTGGTTTTATCTGGGCTGGGGGGGGGGAATTCAAGAATAATTGAAGTAAAGTGGATTTCTCAACATGATGAAACGAAAGACTGAGCCTGAAGGGGTATAATACCTAACAGCATAATACAATAATATACAAGATATGAGTTCTATTTTGGTAACTTTTGCGAATGACGTCACGTGGCTAGTGATATTCTGCGCAAAAACTTATCTTGAACCAATGATATGAGAGATGCAAATTCTATTTTGGTAATTGGTGCGCATATACGTCACGTGGTTAGTGCATAATTTGCGTAATACTCGTATCATATCTTATTATTACTCTCTAGAACAGTGATTTTTATCGACGACTCCCCACCCCAAAGGGCCGAGGTGCTATTTTAAAGAGCCTGCGGCAGCAAAAGAAACTTTTAAGAAGGTTTTAAAAAAACTTTGTTTTCCACAAGGGGTTAACCGCTGGTGAAGTTTTTTGTACACATCTCATGAAGTACATGACATCTCATGTGAAGTATTTGAAGTACTTCACGTGGAACATCCTCCAGTGGCTCTCTAACGGAAGATCTTCAATTTACTTCTGATAAAAATAAACTATTTGATTCGGGGGTCTGGAAGGGGGCGTGGAACACCTTCCAGTGCCTCTGCAACGGGAGATCTTTAGTTTACTTTAGATAAAAATAAATTATTTAATCCGGGGTGTGGAACACCCTCCAGTGCACAAATTTTGGAATGAAGAACATTGCAGAACATGCAGAACCCCAGACCAAGTAGTTTACTTTTTATCAGAAGTAAACTGAAGATCTCCGTTGCAGAGGCACTGGAGGGTATTCCACACCCCAGACTCCCGGTTTAAATAATTTATTTTATTAAAAGTGATGTAAATATCTCAAGTTAATTAAAATTAGCTATGGTTAAGTAAATGTGTTTAATTCGTAATTTGACAATTAATTGCGTATTTATAAATTCCGTACCCCTTGTGAGGCAGATCTCTGCAACAAAATAAAAAATAAACAACTTAATCCGGGGGAGGTGGAACACTTTCCAGTGCCTCTGCAATAAGAAATTTTCAGTATACTTCTGATAAAAAATAAACTACTCGATCCGGGGGGTGTGGAACACCTTCCATTGCTCAAATTTTGGAATCTTGGTGAGTCTCTGAAATACCAATGATGTACGTGAAATACAATGAAGTATCGATGAATTAGGTGAAGTACCGTGAATTATTGATGAAGTACGGTAAATTACTGGTAAAGTACGTGAATTACTGCTGAATTATATGAAGTACGAGGAAGTATGGAGAATTATGATGAAGTACGTGAAGTGTGAAGTTAATTGTACACGATTTCCTCTAGCGGTTGACCCTCGGTTTTCCATTATTAAGTCCAGGAATCCGCGGCGACATGATATATTTTGGCAGCGGCATCATAGAGCTTCTAGTTCATTTTTAAGCATTTAATCTTACCCTCCCGGTGCTGGCATATTCCAGATCTCCCATTTATATAGTTTATTTATTTTGTCGGCGTAACTTGAAGATTTCAAAGATATGATCTTTTAGTTACTCTTGCGATAGAATCAATGATTAATAAGCAATCGCGGGGAAGAGGGGTAATTTTTGAAAACTTTACCCACGATCTAGAGAAGAAACCCATAGAATATCAAGTATTTTATCTGTCCAAGAAAAAAGTAGATTTTGCCAAGCCAAAAACGGTGGAAAACATAGCATCATAGAGCTGATACTTAATTTTCCAGCATTTAATCCTCACCCTCTCGGTGCTGGGACACTGTAAGAAATTCCAAATCTCCCCTTTTATATAATTTATTTATTTTGTTGGTGTGAATTGAAGATTTCGGAATATTAGCCGTTGCTATAGTAATATGACATTTTAGTCACTCTTGCGATAAAATCAACGATTAATAAGCAATCGGGGGGGAGAGAGTAACTTTAAAAATTTTACCCATCATCTGGGGGGTAAACCCAAACAATATTGAGTATTTTCTCTTTCCAAGAAAAAAATAGGTTTTGCCAAGCCAAAGAACGGTCGAAAGCATAGCATCATAGGGCTGATACTTAATTTTCAAGCATTTAATGCTCACCCTCTCGATGCTGGGATACTGTAAGAAAATCCAGATCCCCCCTTTTATACAATTTATTTATTTTTTTGGTGTAAATTGAATATTTCGGAATATTGGCCGTTGCTATGGCGATATAACATTTTAGTCACTCTTGCGATAAAATCAATGATTAATAAGCAATTGGGGCCAGAGGGATAATTTTTGAAAATTTTACCCACTATCTAGAGGGGAAACTTATAAAATATCGAGTATTTTATCTTTCCAAAAAAAGGTTTTTTCAAGCCAAAGAAAGGTGGAAAACATAGCATCATAGAGCTGCTACTTAATTTTCCTGCATTTAATGCTCACCCTCTCGGTTCTGGGACACTGTAAGAAAATCCAGATCCCCTTTTATACAATTTATTTATTTTGTTGGTGTGAATTGAAGATTTCGGAATATTGGCCGTTGCTATGGAAATATAACATTTTAGTCACTTTTGCGATTAAATCAATGATTAATAAGCAATTGGGGACAGAGGGATAATTTTTAAAAATTTTACCCACCATCTAGGAAGGAAACAAAAAAAATCAAGTATTTTATCTTTAAAAAAAAAAAAAGGTTTTTCCAAACCAAAGGAAGGTGGGAAATATAGTATCATAGAACTGCTACTAAATTTTCAAGTATTTAATGCTCACTCTCTTGGTGCTGGGACACTGTAAAAAATGTTAGACCCCCTTTTTATACAATTTATTTATTTTGTTGAATTGATGACTGCCAGCAACAAAGTCTAGCAGTGGGCTAAAAAGGGCGGAAAAGAAGTTTTATTTTGTTGGTGTGAATTGAAGATTTTAGAATATTGGCCGTTGCTATGGTGATACAACATTTTACTACCTCTTGCGATAGAATCAATTATTAATAAGGGATCGGAAGGGGGGAGAGTGGTAATTTTTAAAAACTTTACTCACCATCTCGAGGGTATTTTATCTTTCCAAAAAAAAAAAGTTGTCATAAACCAACGAATGGTGAAAAATCGTCTCCACCCTGCTTGAAAAAATAACGAAAATTTCGCAATTTCAAAGATTTAAAATGCGGCTTATAGGCCGCACAATTTTGACAATCTACTTCTAAAACCAAGGAGTTTGCTGTAAAAATTGACAAAATATCACCAGAATTTCGTACGAATCTTTTATGAACTAAAGTAAAAAGCTGTAGAAATTGTATTTAAGGTTAGATACATATGTAGATTATTGCTTAATTTTATCTTAGGGGAGCAAAGAAAAAATTTTATAAATCGATAGTGCTCCCTACTACTACTAAATGGCGTGACGATTTATTTTCCCTCGTTAAAATACGAGGTTTTCTTGTTCTTAAAATATAAGATTGGTAATTTCTTATTCAGGAAACGTTCTGCAATTTGATTGGCTTTTTGGTACAAAAAAAAACCAATCAGGAATTTGCATAAGATAACGAATTTATTAAGGGTGCAACGGGTAGCAAAACTGCGAACAAAAGCGTTTTTATTTATTTAATTAATTTTTTTATTTTTATTAATCTTTTAGCAAATTATATTATTTAAAATATTTTTTTTAGAAAACTTGGCTTGCTGAGGCACTGCCTCTCTTGCCTATCCTGACAAGCCACCACTGACGGTAATTTAATTGAGATTAATTACGATGTGTTTTGTTTTTGAACGTCAAATGTTCTTCTTAAAAGTGTCCTCCTGCGTACGACATTTATTGGACATATGACGTCGCCAACCGCTAAATACCAATAAATGACGACATTATGACGACAGTGTGCCGCCTGGGTAGATACATATGTAGATTATTGCTTAATTTTATCTTAGGGGAGCAAATGAAATTTTCTTTTATAAACCAATGGTTCCCCCTACTACTACCGCTAAATGGCGTGACGATTTATTTTCCCTCGTTAAAATATGAGTTTTTCTTGTTCTTAAACTATAAAGTTGGTAATGTCTTATTCAGAAAACGTTCTGCAATTTGATTGGATTTTTGGTACAAAAAAAACCAATCAGGAATTTGCATAAAATAACGAATTCATTAAGGGTGCAACGGGTAGCAAAACTGCGAACAAAAATGTTTATCTTTTAGCAAATTATATTATTTAAAATATTTTTTTTTAGAAAACTTTGCTTGCTGAGGCACTGCCTCTCTTGCCTATTCTGACAAGCCACCACTGACGGTAATTTAATTGAGATTAATTACGAATTGTTTTGTTTTAAAGCTATAGAATCCTAATAAACGCAAAGAGAATTAAATTCAGTACAAATTTGATATGAATCGGGATACATTTTAAACTTTATAACATAAAGTTTGCTGAAATCTAAATCTTAACTAAGTAATAAATTAGGAATTATTCAAAATTCGACCCCTTAGCGGGTGAAAAAGTAAAATGAGAATTTGACTTGATTTTCGTTTACAGAGGTGCCTACACATCTCTAAATGATCGATATGTCGGGATTCATAATAATTTAATTTAAATAATTAAAAATATAATTATTATAGTAGGAACAATGTAACATCAGTAAGCACTGCCATTGGCTATTAACCAAAAGTTGTTACCGTCATTGGTTAGTATGACGTAGGTACCAAATAGTACTCTATTAATTGATTAAAATTAAAATAGTGGAGTAGGGTATCTCTTTGCCAAACAATTGGATACCAAAATAATTGAAAAAAAAATTGTTTTGGTAAAAATGCCGTTTCTTCATTTTTGATATTACCAACTGGAAAAAGTTTTAAAAAGAACATAAGCGGTAGAAAAACAAAGAAAAGAAAGCAATTAAGCAATTTTAATAAAATGGCTGACGGTCACTCTTTCAAAAGTTTAGATTTGACTCAAAGGGCCGTGGTGTGTGGTTAATCAAAGTGCCCAAATATATAGCTAATAGATGGGATAAAGCTCCAGGTAATGTCGAAGTTGGTAAACTACGAATTGCTAAAATTTCTGGATCAAAACCGCAAGTTTCGTTGTTACTACCGGATGCTGTTGTAAATGGCGGTACCGAAAAAATTCCAAAAATGCAAAAAATGGAAGTTTCTCCTATTACACAGCAGACTTTGGGGATATTATCTCAAACGAAGCAAAACAATGGATCTCGGATGGCAGTTGAGGAGAGAGTGGTGTTTGAAGGAAAAGTCGTGCAAAGATTGGAATGTAAACCGACAGCCGACAAATGCTATATGAAACTAAAATTTGAGGAGATGAAAAAAGCTGCGATACCAGCTCGGCAGACGATACAACTCGAAAATAATGTTCAAAATTACAAACCGGTCACCAATCACAGAAGCAATATAGAATTTGCTGAACGCAAGAAAGCTGAAGGGAAAAATATTAGAAGCGATAAAGAGGTCGTTTTGAAGATGCTGTTTAAAGCTTTCGGAAAGCACCAATATTATAGTTTTATAGATTTAGTAAAAATAACCAAACAACCTGTTGGTTACCTAAAAGAAATTTTGAACGAATACTGCACTTACAATAGAGCACCTCCACATAGAAACACATGGGAACTTAAGAAGGAAAATCGACATTATAATAAAAAGTAAAATACAGCTGATTCGGATTTCACTTCAGATTCGGATTAATATTTTTTATTATTCTATAAATAATAAATTTTTATATGGAAAAAGCAAATTAGTTTCTTTTATGATTGTACCATCCAACTTTATATTAATTTTATTTTGTATTTATTTTTTGCATTGGGCAAACAAATAACGTTAAGGAGGGGAATTTTTCAGAGAGGGCAAATGTAGTTAACAGATGGCGTGGCAATAAAAATAAAAAAAAGCAACTTACAAAATAAAGTATATCTGATTTTTTTCCTACGAAATGGGCAGAAAAATAATTGTGTTTCCAATTTTACAGAGCATTACCCGATAAAAAAATGTTTAGTACCTTTTAACTACAGGACACCCTGTAAAGTGTTTAATTCTTAGTTATATGACCGTCTCTTTCATTTAATTAATTTTCGGTTTATTTGTATTTTAATTGCACAGGTTTGTCAACGTAACAAATAATAAACCAAAATCAACGAAATGAAAATTACATCAGATAAACCGGTCAACTATAACATAACTTTTCAATTGGTTATCCAGGTGAATAGTCGCTCAAAGAGGAGTTTCTAGACATTTTGAAGTGCTCTGTAGTTTAATTAGTTTTATTTTTCACTTTTAATATTAATGTTATTGTCAAAAAAGTGTTAATTAAACGAAATCAATAATCTTTCAGATTTATATTTTGTTAAAACGGAAGTTATGTCTTAAACGTCGTATACTGTAATAATATTGTTTTATGATGAAAATATAAAATGGACAAAATTGTCCCCATTAAATTTTACGAGAACAATAAAATATTTTTATATGGCAATTTTTGGAAACATATTTTATCATTTTATCAAAATTAATTATCTATTGGTTTTATAACATATAAGCGTAGTTCCGAATTTTTGTCAAATAAAGATTGATAATATGAAGGTAACATTTACATTTGCTTCACTAAGCTATTGATTGAAAATAACATTTCGTAACATTTAGAATTTTTATAAAAAAAGTAAAACGTGGGCGACACGCTTACGATCCCAAATTGACGGTTTTAAATTTTCAACAATAAATTTTTTGTTCGATTGGACTTGGCTGCAAATCACCGAGTAAATATTGTTCTATTCGGCTAATTAAGCATGGTACAATTATTAAAGTTACAAAAAGTTAATTCGTTCGTAAAATATTATAATTTTTAATAAAGTGCGCATTATTCGTTTTTGTACGTTTAAAATGTATAAAAGTTGAATTATAAAATATTTTTTCATGAAAAGTGGGAAAAGAAGCAGATGCAAGCAAAAAACCAATATACTTTAAAAGAAACTTGGTTTCGAGTTTTAACAATACCGGGTTTTGTATTTTCCAAAGCATTTTTCTACATGCCAAGTGTCTGAACATTTTTTACTTTAATCGCATTAGCCACTTATCTGCACGCGTTATCCTTTTTGTTTTATTTGAAATAAACGGATATCGAAAACTTAAACACCTTTAAATAAGAATATCGTTGATACTACAATTAATCGGCCGGATTAGCCGTTAGGGCGGCATTTTATAAGGGAAACGATGAAAAATGGGTTGACAACTTAAAAAATCACAGTTTTAAAGCTTTTATGATAATAATAAAATGCTAAGCTTTATTGATGAAGCTTATAAAAGGATAAATCCGACCAAGGAAAATATGTAAATCTATGAAAATTAAGAAAACAATTTTTAAAATAAGATTATAAAATTATAGACTTAATAACATTATATATCCGAAAAATTAATTTAAAATTTTAAATGCTTTCCCATTTTCCAAAGAGGTTACATGTTTTACATTTAATCGTATTTTCGCTTAATCCCTCGTAAGGAACAAGGAAGATCCTTGATTGAGAATCAAACCCACGACTGCGGCATATGAATGTAATATTGGTGATTAATCTGATTGGTTAATCTTGTGCCAACCTTATCCAATCAAAAGTGCGCTTACTTTTGGTCCTATATTTTTTTTATGCTGATAATAAAGAAATTAATCAATATTTTTAAAATTATAACAGAACTGAATAACAAATTTGATATTTTAAAATATTGTTATGCTATCTAAATCTTTAATTAAGGGTAGTTTACAAAACTGTACAAAACTTTTCAATTTAAAATTTTCTATCTAGCCAATAAATCCCATGTCAAATTATTTTATTCAATTTTATATTTGGTTATCTACTGCGCGTTTTTATCAATAATAAAACTTGTCGCCATTGCAAATTCCCAATTACTAAAACACTTAATATTTCTGCATTAACTTACATAATAATCTTCGTCAAAACCTTTCTAATCCTAATAGAACGCATTAGCACCAACTAAATTTTTTTAATAACTTAAATTTTTTTTTATCGAAAAAATTCGCTGTTCTACTTCTTGTATTGTTCTTCTACTTGTCAATATTTTGTCCACCATCCCTTTCCATGTTTTATGAGATTTACCTCTTCTCTTTCGCGGTCGATCCACACTCATTCTTTAAGTGAGGATTTTCCACATATCCATTATTTTCAAATTTATGATGTTCGTTGATTGTTCTGTCTGATCAGTTTTTTGGTACTTTCTACAAGCATCTCATCAACTTACTCTCACATACTATCAATGTTTGATAACCTATTTTAAATTTTTCCTCTTTCTCATCCCTTTTGTTTAATTTCTTATTTTCACCTCTATTTTTTTATTTATTTATATCTTCTCATTCATTAAGCGACTCAGTTTAGATTTAGTTTTCATTATTTGTAGTTTTTTTTCCAATTTTCGACTTTAAACACGTTCTCTTTTCTCTTAAGCTTTATTATTTTGATATCTACGTCCAGGTCTTGCTTTACGAAATTTGTTAATTTGTCCTTAACTGCGATATTGTTTCTTGCTTCCAATTGCAGTCCTGATACTCCCAGTTTGTTCCTTTTTTTCTCTCTCTTGTTGCTATAGTTCATGTTCAATCGTTTCTAGTTTATTTTCTTTCCGTTTAGCATCTCATCGTATTCCCCTTCGATTTTTATATGTTTTTGCTCTCTCTGAATAATTTCAGTTCTTTTTCTTGGTTTTCCATTTGTTCTCGTATGTTTTTAAATTATATTTCCTTTTCAATCCTTATTTGAGTATTTAAAGTCAATATTCATGGCTTGCATAAATTTCTTAATTTTTTCCATCTCTTCCACGTTTGTTTCCATGTCTAAATTCTAATTTTTTACTCTTTAGTAGATGTCCTGTTAATTATTTTGCTTTTCTGCAAACTTCGCCACAATTTTGACTTTTTGTGGTCGTTTTTTTAAGATATATTCCTCTATGTAAGCTACCTACACGGAAAGAAGAAGGAAAAAAGGAAACGACAAGCAGAAAATAAAAGAAGCGAAAAATAACTACGGCACCAGACGAAATATGTAGCGAGGAAGGAATAAGACAGACCAAAAAAGCAGACACTCGAAACCACGAAGGCTTCATAAAGCTGCTCCTCTAACCCCTCAAGTTAACTCTGGAATGGTCACTCCCCCACAAATAGAATACACCAATGAAAATAAAACAGAAACGGTAACAAACCCCACGACAGTAACAGAAACTAAGTTGGATTCAGAACTGATTGACACCGACGACTTGGAAGAAAAGGTGGATATGGTCACGGAATACACCAAGTCGGCCATCCTTATGTTAAACAGTAGCAAGTCCAATTAAGGCAAGAACCTCTATGATTGGGGTCATTAGCCAAACTCTGGAATACATCAATAAGCTGGCAAGAAAAGTAATGCCCCAAGAAACTGAAATTAGAAAATTCAAAAAGCACGCAGCTTACTATCTCACCCAAAAGGAGAATATACAGAAAATCATCAAGGAGGCAGTATGAACCATGAAGCCTTCCAGAGCGGATAAAGCTCTGCGGGTGAATGCTCCACCCCCCATCAACATGAAGCAAAATCCCCTTTGAACTACCTTGCGGTAATCCAGAGGCAACAGCCACATCCAGCATCAGCTGCACCTTTGCGGACCGCTGCAAGAAAATATAAAGTAATAGTTACCCCAACAGATGGCGAAACTATGAAGACCTCGGCGGAAACGCAGGCAAGGCTTGGTATCTCTCGAAATTTAGCTTATTCACGAGAGATTGGTCCAAATTAGAAACAAACGGAGTCCTGGTGGAATCCTCGAAGGATTCCATTAACAAGCTCATTGGGCACCCTTTTCTTAAAAGAAAAAACTACTAAGAATAAGCCAGATTTCCTTCAGAAATCTGCCCTCAGTCCCCATTTTCTTGGCCCACAAATCAGTCACCAAGGAGGACGTCATCTCGGCAATTGGTGCCAGTTTCCCCGATGCCATTTCTAAGGTTGGGGAAAATTGGTACAAAACTGTTAACCCAGTGATAAAAATTACAATAAATAAATCTTGACTGTCCACCCAACGGTAAGGAAGATCCTTTAAGTGCCAGCGATTTGAGCACACCTCCAAGTTCTGCAGGTCTACTGAGATCAGCGCTTTCTGCTCTTCAACAGAGCACTGCATCTCCAATTGCAATGCAAAAACCGACTCGGTTTTGCCGTCAAAACGAGAACTCACCACATCGCAACCAACCATTCAGCATCTTCTAATACGTGCAGGGTATATAACGTCAGAATAATGGCCGACGCCTCTTATGGGTATTAATACCCATGAGTGAGCGTCTCGACCCTTTCTAAGTTAAATTTTTCGTATTGCAGTTTTTCTTTCTTCTTTAATTTTATTTTTTCTCTATTCTATTTTCTCTTTATTTCTTTTCTTCGTTCTTCTTTTACTTTTTGTTTTCTTCTTCTTTCATTTCTTTTCTGCTGCCTTACTTTTTCTGTCACTTCTTTTATCTCTCTTTTAGTTGTTAGCCATTATTGTTCGCTCTTTTAAGCAAACCCTGTACCATAGATAATAGAGAAACCCTGTACTCTCTATTAATTTAGTATACAGTCTTAATAAACAGTCAGGACCGGACTAGGTAGCCCAAAGATAAATTCAATTAATGAACTCCCCGGAACCCTCGAAAGATTTTCACCAGGATTCAAATGAGCGTACAAAACCAAGTCATTAATAACGCCAAGGAAATCAACCCAACAAGCACGGACGTCGATCTTTTTAATTTCTAGCGTGTCACGTGTTACCTACTTCTTATTTGTACGATTCGTCAATTTCCAATTTATTTTCACCGAAAAAATGTTTTTGTTTTCCTTGTTTTTGTTTCCGGCGTTTTGAGTTCGGTGATTCTGTTTTCTTTGTTTTGTTTTCGGAGTTTTGTTTTGCCGTTTTGTTTTGCCTTACCTTCGGCGTTTTATTTTTAATGTATTTGTTTTTGGCAGTTTGCTTTTAGGTTTTTGTTTTCGGTGTTTCTGCTTTTAGGTGTTTTTGTCCTTCGGTGTTTTTGTTTTTCCGAGTTTTTGTTTTCGAAGTTTTTGTTTTCGGCGTTTTATTTTCAATGTATTTGTTTCCGGCGATTTGCTTTTAGGTTTTTGTTTTTGGTGTTTCTGTTTTTAGGTGTTCTTGTGTTTCGATGTTTTTGTTTTTCCTGCTCTTGTTTTCGGTGTTTTGACTTCGATGTTTTTGTTTTCGGCGTTTTGTTTTGGCTTACCATCGGCGTTTTTATTTTCAATGTATTTGTTTTTGGCGGTTTGCTTTTAGGTTTTTGTTTTTGGTGTTTCTGCTTTTAGGTGTTTTGTGCTTCGGTGTTTTGTTTCGGAGTTTTTGTTTTCAGCGTTTTAAACCTTCGCGTTTTTATTTTCAATGTACAGTAGAACCTCGATTATCCGGGCCGACCGGGACCGTGCTCGGCACGGATAATTGAAAAACACGGATAATAATAATTGACGTTTTTTGTTAAATTATTACAAAAAAAATACACTAAACAGCTTTGTATATAACCCAATTGCAGCTCTGAAGTAAGCAAAAATTCTATACATTTGATTTCACATAGTATACTACTAAAGTTGCGAATGTCCACGAATAAACCGCTGGCGCCGCACGGATAAGCCGCCGCACGCATAATAATCTGACGGTAATCGATGTATAATGGGCCCACGGATAAACCGCTTCCCGGATAATCCGCGCACGGATAATCGGGATTCTACTGTATTTGTTTTCGGCGGTTTGCTTTTAGGCTTTTGTTTTTGGTATTTCTGATTTTAGGTGTTTTTGTGTTTTGAAGTTTTTGTTTTCGGAGTTTTCACTTTGGCATTTTGACGTGGAATCTCACAAACACAATGTTTATCACTCTAATGTCGCACTCTGGAGAACTGTCACTGATTAGTTTATCAATTAATAAATAAATATACAAGAATCTGAATTTATTTATTTATCTAATTATCTGTGTGTAATGCTCATATTATGGAGGAATTTAAAATTCCCAGAAAAAGTACTTAGCAACAATGGCAACAAGAATGATGGTACATCTACTAAATGCAATTATTAAGAATGACAGTTCTTCTTTTTAAAATGTATTCTTCAAAGTTGACAGCTATTTTAAAAGATATATCTATCAAAAATGACGGTCCGTCAAGAGTGACGGTTCATTTAGTGAATGTACTTGCTGAGAATGACGATTCTTGAAAAAATTCATCTGTCAAGAATAAGAACTCTGCTAGAAGTTGTACTCGTCAACAATGACGGTCTTTCTAGAAGATGTTTCTGTCAACGATTACAGTTGTTTTAGATGCACGCGTCAAGAATGACAGTTCTTCTAATCTACAAGATGCATCTGTCAAAAATGACAACTTTCTAGAAGATATTCACGTAAAGAATGATGATCTATTTAGTTGAAATTAACAATCTGATATTAAAGAATTATTAAATTTTTGGAACAAATTTCACTACTGATCAAGCAGTGAATAAAAGAAGTAAAGTTAAAAAAAAATTAAATCAAAAGTGCAAATATTATTTAAAATTTAAATGACAAAGCCAAAAGTTAATTTTTAAAAGGTTGGTACTCTGAGAAATGGAGCAACCGGCTAGAGGTGATAAACCTAAACTCAAAAGTACACTTTTTCCTATAAAATTGCTTCACCAAACGAAAATCACGAAAACACGTAGAGGGAGCTACTAGTTGTTCCTGCAATCTGTCGGGTCAACATCCCCAATTTTTCGAGTGGGACTGGTCTAAGCGGATATTTTAGTTAGTAAAGCGTTTGTCAAAACGGCTTCGAGCAGCCAGAGCGAAAAGAACCTAAGCGGAAAGTCGGTTTTGACTAACGCAACCACGGTTAATCTCGAATTTACCTTAAAAGTATACGCTACATTACATTTTGCTCAGAGCGGGTTGACAATTTTTTTTGATTTATAATATATTAAAAATATAAAAAGAAACTTAGTTACAATTAGTTTTTGCGCTAAAAACTTATGTTAATTATCGATGGGCGGGTTACAGTTCAAAAGAGCCAATGAAAAAATTGCATTGTAAATAAACTATTAAAGCCGTTTTTCCTAAAATTTGTGAACCGACCGCAAATTTTACTTTTTATGCGTTAGTTAGACCCTCTTCTTTCATAATCCACTTTAAAAATGGGCAAAATGAGCGACCTATTCAACCGGCAAATTTTCGAAAGGTCAGATGCGCACGAAAACGCAAAATGCTTTGGGTGAAATAAAAAGTTTTTTTAAAAAAGGTTAGAAGTTGGAATTTTTATAAATTAGATATAAGACCGCATAAAAGAATCCATTAAAGAATATTTTATTTTTTATGCATTCTATGGAATTTTTTTAATGTACCGCATAAAAAAAATCGAACATAAACAATTTCGCGCATAAAAACAGGTTTGACTGTAAATAAAATAAGAAATTCAAGAAACAAAATTTAAAATAAAAGAATTTTGTTAAAAATAATAAATTGAAATTTTGGGAATTGAAGATTAATGGATGCCGCGAAGGCGGCGACTTAAATAAAAAAAAAAGAGCAATGTGCGCTAATGGAAACGTAGAACCTAAAGAAAAAATTGGATTAATGGAATTTAAAAGGAATTCAACAAAATTTTGGAAAAGATAAGGCGGACATGGGATTCAAAAGCAATAACAGTCGAAAATTAAGAAACACGACTCGTGGTAAAAATTTTAAATAAAAATTAAATTTAAAATTTGATTTAAAATAAAATTCAATAATTAACAACGAAAATTAAAAGAAAAAGGAGCAAGAGATATAAAGGCCCTATACGCAAAGATCAATATTTTACAATTTTAGGAATTTCAAATTGCAAACATTCGGGGGTAGTTTTTAGTTAAATTAATGTTCAATAGAAAATCTTTTGTTTGGTTCTTTATTTTCTCCATAATTAATTTAAAAATTGAATTTAAATTAAGAAATAAAGGAATTAAAAACAATGTTTGTAAAGGAGGAAGTCATCCCACTGGAGAGTGAAAAGCCGAAGAAAGCCTAATCATCAACCAATAAATTAAATTCAGCGGCAAGTCCAATAGTTCGTGGCGCCCAAATTCACAAATACAATATAAGTAATCATTTGAACCATAGCAATGTATAGTATAAATTATATCAAAATTAAAGGTAAAATCTCAAAAATTTCTCGATTTCAAATTTTTGAAATGAATTGAAATAGAGCACAAGTTGGTTTTTTATCTTACAAAAGTGGAGGGAGTTTTCGATCTTGAAAAAATAACGGTCAAAATTGGTTTCTTAGTAATATCTGTCTTATTATCGGTTTTACGATTAAAAAGGATATTTTCAATATTATGGAGGATGAAATTTTCTCCAACTTTTGTTGGAAACTTGTTTTATAAACCTAATAGTTTTCAAGTTACTGGGGAACATTTCATGAATTATTAATAGCGCTGGTTCTACCCAACTTTTTGTAAGATTTAATTATTTTTACAGATTTCTTAAAAATTTTTATCAAGGTTTTCTGAAATCGTAAGTGCTTCCCTCTCAAAAAAATAAAGTTTTGGTTAGGGCACTGGTATTTAGGTCCCTCTTACCCGTTATTCCGCACGTGAAACATCTTATATTACTTTTTGGTACATTATTCATATTAAATGTCGGCGGTTTTAATAATATCACATTTGTTACACTTCCGCTTCGCGGAATTTTAAATATTTAATATTTTTTATTGTAAAATTTTACAAATTTTGTTAAATGTACCGGAAAGGAGAGAGCAATAAAAAACCATGTCTATCAGCATTTGTATATTCGTATAAATATTGGTTGTGTTCAACCCTTACTATCTTAGGATACTTTAGTAGGCTCTCACACCGAAAGCCGGAGCTCACTATTCTTCCTTCTACTCAGTTTCACGTAAGATGCTAGCTACTAATTTATTGTAAAACCGACGTTACTGGTTCAAATTAAAGTAGTAGAAAAATCAAGTGAGGAGCGTAAAAAGAGGCACCGAAAGCCTGCCGTAAAAATTAAGTCGTAGCGAATGAAAGTATACATTTATGATTGTTAAAATGTTGAGATGTAACTCTAAATTGTAAGTGGTTAATGGTAATTATGAAATGGCATGTTTTCTGTGGATTCTATTTTAATCAAAAACAAATTACATAATAAATTTGTAATCAAAATGTGAAGGTGTTCTCTCTCAAATATCCAATATCACGGCATATATATTAAGTTGCTATTAATTATATAAAGTGTAGATAAATTGAACGGTTACGGTTATGGATGATAGGATTTAGTCGACTATTGTAACATTTAAGTTACCCACGAATCTTAAGTGTTAGTTTACTGTTGGAAGCCACAATGCCATTAGACTAAGATTGAGACGATTATGTTTGGAACAAAGGTGTAATAATGTAAGTAAATACATTCTGCAAAATTTAAATTAATATATAGAGTACATAATATTACTAAAATTTTCCAATAACAGAATCGTGTTAAATTCAATGAACAGGAAAAAGTAAAATGATATCGACGAATTGCATTTTATAGAGTAACACAAAAATAAGCGTTCCAGTATCGGAGGAAAGTACATTTTTAATGGTGGATTTAGGTCTTCAGAACAAAGCTTGAAGCTATACGCTTCCGTAGGTATTTTAAATTGAAAATGTCTTACATTTAACCATTTTCGAAACCATTCTATTTTTAGTGAATTAATTGATAATCGAGCAAAAATACCTTCCAGATATTCACGTCCAGAAACTATTTTAAGCAACACCTTTGTGAATCAGGATACTATGACCACACAATTAGAAACAATTTGTGTAATAAGTGATGATTAAAAGCATCACTTCCGTTTGTAAATTTCTAAAATCCGCATCAAAGGGACGATGATAACTCGCATAAAAGTTTTAAGTGCACAAAATAAATTAAGGGTGAAATGCAAAAACTTGGCTTTTACAATTAACCACAATTTTTAATAAAAAAATTACTCACCAAAGTTAAAATTACCAAGCAATTTCCAGTAATTGCTAACATAAAAATGATGCAGTAGAGCGGAATTTGAATTCTTCCCGATTCGTACCACTGAATATGGCCGGATTGTGTGGGCACATCACTTACATTTTGTTCACTTAAATTTCCCAATAAAACTAAACTCACGTTCAAGTCCATTTCCATTTTTAAAATTGTTCTTCGTTGTTTAGTCCATCTACCCAAATTTTCCTGTTAAAAAAAATGTGCAATTAGCATTTCGAGCAATTAAGAAATCTTAAACGTAAACAATAAGAAAGATCAAAAATTTCTGTAATAATTGGAGGGATGAACATCCTCTCTTTTCCGAATAATTTATTTCATAAAACATAAATTTTACTAATTAGTTTTTGTAAAGATAATTGATTCGTTTGCATTTGCGACATAGCCATCATTTTTCTTTTCTTCCAAGGAAAAAGTTTTTTTACGACCAACGTTAACAATAATAAAATAAAATTGGCGTTGGATTTAGACGAAAGGAATGTTATTTTTAAGATTATAGTCTCTTAAAAAGTCTACCTTCTATTTTTAGTTTTGGAAGTCAAATTTTTACTTTCTTAAAGTAGGTAAAGTCGTGCTGAACATTTTGTATTAGACTTATCGATTTTGAGTTAGGAGAATGTCGTTGTTATACAGGCAACTGCAGTTCTTCAATGTTATCACTTAAATCAACAGGCGGAAAGGTACGCTTTAATTTTATTTCGTCGGAAAAAACAATTTGGAATTTCATTGCTTGGAAAACAACAGTGAAAATTAAATAAGAAATTACCGAGAAGGCTAAAAGTATACAACGGCATTAGCATTTTTGTTTAAGTTGGATTTGAATTGAATAATCTCTTAAAATTATGGAAAATATGAATTTTTACTAACAGAAAACATATTTTTAACAACATCCAATTAAAAGCAAGAAATTGTTCTCTATTCGATATTTGGAAAATACTAAGTTGAAGCTACGTCATGCCATCAATTTTCAGGACCACTAACTTAATTCTTCCACTATTTAGCGACTTCTAAGCAGACACTTTTGTGTATTTAAAGAATTATATTATATTCTTGCACTATAAAGTTAGCTTTACATTTCATTTAAATGTTGGATGTTGGTTTCCCCAAATCCCTAGTTTGAATTTTAATATACGCAAATATTGTCTGTAGTTGAACGGTGCGTTGAATTGTTAAATCCAAGATGTGTGGACTTGATTTTTTCTGTCTATGTGAGTGATTCTATCCACATCTTACTTTTGCAATGCCATTTGAGACGCATCGATAAAAATCTTTATAGCTTTCTAAATCCTCTACGAAATAGTTTCCGTTCATCGAAAAACGGAAAAAATTATAAAATTAAATTGGGTTTGAACAAGGTCAGTCTCATCAGATATTAATTGTTTTTTTGGGTATTTTTATATTTTTATCTTTTCGGGGAGTACAGAAAAAGATGTTTCCACTACAGAAAAAATACTTTCTCTAATTGTAATTTCCATTTTGGACTTATTTGAAGAAAATACAGTATTAGAGACAATTCGAAATGGTTTTTTAGACTGAAGAGAGAGAGAGGTATGACATAGATCGATTTTCCCAGTTATGGCTTTAGTGTTAGGAAATAATAGCAAATTAAAGCGTCGTCTTAAAGCTTCGTCACATTTAAAAAAAATTAATATTTTGCTACCCAGTACCTACTGTAGCACTGAAGGGTATTCAATATTTGGCCAGCCAATCGATGCAATTGAAGAAAACACGCATGTGCAATGATTAGAAATTATCCACAAGTCCGAAATCCGCCACATTCTTGCATCCAATTTCTACTTTCTGCTTCTTATATTGCTTTTTTTGTATTTTTCACTCTCATTGCCTTCAAGACCGCTATGACTTCCTTGTGCCATCTCAATCTAGGTGTTCCTCGTGGTGTTTCTACTTCATGAGTTTCTCAACTGTTTTTCTGCCTGGAACATAATCACATGTCTCAGCCATCTCAACTTCAACTTCTTCACTTCTCTTCCAATTCTAATTCTGCATTTTGTTCGTTTTTATTCTTCATAATTCTTCGTCGATCTGCATCAATCTGAAAATTTTTCTTATTTTCTTCCGCTCGAATACTTGTAGTTTTTCTTCCTCTGTTCTCGTCATGCATGTTACTTCCATTCGGTACATTTCTGTTACAGTTCTCTTTTAGCTGTTCCACTGCTAATCGTCTTCCTATCTTTATTTTCTTCTTTTTACCTTCGTTAAATTTACTAAGCTTTATTTTCATTATGATTATGCTATGGCCAGTGCTTTCATAGGATTTTGCATCTCATACCTTGAACAGTTTTCTTTTTGTTACCAGAATGAGTCGATTTGGTTTCTTCAGTCCCTTAATTGTGTCCCAAAAGGGAAAAAAGACCCAAAAGGACGCGAACCATAAAAACGCAGACGCAGAAAGACGCAAAAAATTAATTTGATATTTTACACTTGATGATACAGCCTTTCAACAAATTTTATTGATACAAAGTTTTACAGTGCAGAAGCAAATTTTACCATGCTAATTGTCAGGGGAGCCACTGAAACAGAATTAAACTCATTTCAAGCAATGGATTCCATTCCGAGTAATGACAAGATATCTTTTCTCCCCGATGAGTAGTCTGTAAAAGTCGGGGGGTTGACCAAAAATGTGTACACCAAATTATCATTTACAATAATTTGCAAAAAATTGCAAAAATTTGCAAACAATTGCAAAAATTTAGACAGATATTTGCAAACAATTTCTGACATTTGCAAAGATTTACAGTCATTTGCAAAAATTTACAGGCATTTCCAAAGATTTTTACACATTTGCAAAATTTGCAAAATTTGCAAATTTACAAACAATTGCAGAAATTGCAAATAATTTCAAAATTTGCAAACAATTGCCAAATTTGCAAACATTTGCAAAAATTTACACAGATATTTGCAAACAAGTTCAGATATTTACAAATATTTACAGGTATTTGCAAGCATTTATAAAAATTTACAGGCGTTTGCATAAATGTACACACATTTGCAAAATTTACACTCATTTGCAAAATTTACATAGATATTTTCAAACAATTTCAGGCATTTACAGCCATTTACAAATATTTACAAGCATTTTTAAAAATTTACAGGCATTTGCAAAAATTTACACACATTTGCAAAATTTGCCAACATTTGCAAAATTTGCAAACAATTGCAAATCATTTACAAAATTATGTACACCAAATATACCAGGTGGTCAACCCCTCGATAATTTGTATTATATATAATACTAGCTGACCAAGGTTGTGCGGCCTAAAGGCCGCACTGTTGGGAATAATTTTAAATTCACTCTGTATGGTCTATTATTATATTTAATCATACATTTTTTAAGTGAACAGTAAAAATGTTAAAAGTTTAAAAATAAAAATATTATTATAAATAAAACAGCGGCTCAACTAAGCTTCGGCTCAGATCAAGCTCAGTGAAGCCGCGATTGAGCTTGCAATTGTAAAACCGGCCCTTACAGGCATTTGCAAAGATTTACAGTAATTTCCAAAATGTTACAGGCATTTGAAAAAATTTACGCAGATATTTGCAAACAATTTCAGACATTTGCAAAATTTGCAAACAATTACAAAATTTGCAAACAATTACAAAATTTGCAAACATTTTCAAAAATTTACACAGATATTTGCAAACAATTGCAAAAATTTACATATTTGCTAAATTTGCAAACAATTGCAAAATTTAACCAATTGCAAAATTTGCAAACAATTGCACAAGTTGCAAAATTTACACACATTTGCAAAATTTGCAAACATTTGCAAAAATTTACACAGATATTTACAAACAATTTCAGACATTTACAGACATTTGCAAAGATTTACAGTCATTTACAAAATTTACAGGCATTTGCAAAAATTAACTTACATATTTGCAAAAATTTAACACATTTGCAAAATTTGCAAACAATTGCAAAAAATTTAAACAATTGCAGAAATTTGCAAACAATTGCACAAGTTGCAAAAAATGTAACACATTTGCAAAATTTGCTTTACAAGCAATTGCAAAGATAAAATGAAAAAGATTTACAGTCATTTACAAAATTTACAGACATTTGCAAAAATTTACATATTTGCAAAAATTTACACATTGCTAAATTTGCAAACAATTGAAAATTATTTGCAAAAGTTTACACACATTTGTTAAATTTGCAAACAATTGCAAAAATTTAAACAATTGCAGAAATTTGCAAACAATTGCACAAGTTCGCACAAATGTACACACATTTGCAAAATTTGCATACAATTGCAAAATTTGCAAAACAATAAAATTGCAAACATTAGCAAAATTTGCAAATTTACACGGACATTTGCAAACAATTTCAGACATATACAGTCATTTGCAAAGATTTACAGTCATTTACAAAAATGTACAGGCATTTGCAAACATTTACACATATTTGTTAAATTTGCAAACAATTGCAAAAAAATTTAAACAATTGCAGAAATTTGCAAACAATTGCAAAATTTGCAAACATTTGCAAAATTTACACAGATATTTGCAAACAATTTCAGACATTTACAGTCATTTGCAAAGATTTACAGTCATTTACAAAAATTTACAGGCATTTGCAAAAATTTACACACATTTGCAAAAATTTACACACATTTGCATAATTTGCAAACAATTGCAAAAAATTTAAACAATTGCAGAAATTTGCATACAATTGCATAAGTTCGCAAAATTTACAAACTTGCAAAATTTGAAAACAATTGCTAAATTTGACACATTTGCAAAATTTACACAGACATTTACAGTCATTTACAAAAATGTACAGGCATTTGCAAAAATTTACACATATTTGCAAAAATTTATACACATTTGCTAAAAATTGCAAAAAAATTTAAACAATTGCAGAAATTTGCAAACAATTGCTTAAGTTCGCAAAAATTTAAAAACTTGCAAAATTTGCAAACAATTGCAGAAATTTGGTAACAATTGCAAATCATTTACAAAATTATGTACACCAAATATGTATACTAGGTGGTGAACCCCCCGGTAAAAGTTAAAACAGAATTAAGGTTTAGAATTGTTGTTTTCTTTCTTTTAAAGGGTAATTAGGTTGGGAGTTCATTAAAATTTTAATTTTATATTTTTTTTTCATAATTTTTGTTTACTTGTGACATTCAATTTTAGAATCTAGTATGTCAATATAGGTTTGTCAAAACACATGTCAATTAATTTTATTATAAAAATTTTGCAATATAGTTTTGATTTTAATTTGAATGGATTTTAATCCATTTCATTCATTTAGGATAGTTTAGCTGATGATATCTTGAAAGACGAAACCACTTTATATAAGGGTTCCTAGACTAAAATGTAAGTCGGAAAATTTTCAAATTTCATTAAACTTGAAACCTTTTAAAATATTTTATACAACATATAATTTCAACAAGTAATAATAAACATTTACAATTAATTTTTTTTTAGTTTAATACATTAATACCGCTGTTATATAAATATATGTTATATAGGTGGCGCAAAAGTCGCAAGCCGTTTTTCTTAACCTATAAGGGCTAGAGTTAAAATTTCTGAACTCGAAAATGCACGTTTTCCTATAGAAATGGCTTCACCAAACAAGAGACGACAATTTGATTAGTCTTTTAAAATGAGGATGAATTTTGTGGTTCCTTTAATAAGCCAGAATTTAAATTTAAAAATTACGACTTTTTCATAAGAAATACATCACGTAAGAGTATTATAGCGTAATATTACGCCATAAATTGAACACATTCTATCACCAGTTCGTGCGTTTTACATGGGTCGACACTCACATCCGGAGAGGAGCTACCAGTCGCTCCGTACCATCTGTGGAGTCAACATCTACACTTTGCCGAGTAGGACCGGTCTAGGGATTATTTTAGTTAGTTAAGCATTTGTCAAAATTGTCCGGAGTGCAGGGTGCGAAGGATTGATTTTGACTAACGTAAGTACAGCAAATCTCGGATTCATCGTAAACGAATAAATCTCGAAGAGCATGGTTACGATTTGGAAGAGTCAATGATACCAACACTCGTCAAATTTATAATATCTCTCTATTTTGATTGGGGGTTTTTTGCGGCTTTTTGGGCCTGCGTATATATGACCGCATCTTTTGGGTCTGCGTCCTAACGCTCGCTTCTTTCGGTCGCATCCTTTTGGCCGCGTTCATTTGTCCGGTACTATCTTCATGTTTGGCTTCATATTTAAATCAGTAGTTACGTTTTTCATGTTGCGTGACCCCGCGAGATTGCACATCATTTCTTCATTGTCGTTTGTTCTCTCATGGATTGTATTATTTTCTGTCACACTTTCAGAAAGTTTTTATTTCTTAGTATAATAATTCTACTTTTTCCTTCTCTTGAATCAATTTTCCAGGTTTTACCATTGTTCTCTTGTTTTCAGTTGCCTTTAGTTCACTTCGACTGATATTATCTTTTGTTATTTACCGTTAGTTTTCGATAATCTCTCTCAATTCTGTTCCCTTTCTCTATGTCCTCTGCTGCGTCTTCTCTAATCTTATTTCAATTATCAACTTTTTTGTTGTCATATCAATGCATATTTTCTCACCTTGTAATTTACTTTACCTTGTCTGCCCAGTTTCTAAGCTTTACTATTATTGGCTTTTTTCAATGCTTTTACCTATCACAAAGATTTCCATTCGATCTCATCTCTTTTCTCATATGAAAATCAAAATTTTTTCTTTTATGTTAGATTTGTTAATTATTACATTATTTTCCTGATTCTTAATAACTTTCTTTATCTTTTAGATTTTTTTGGAGTATATTATTAATCTTTGCGGGTGTGGTTCTGGGCTCACTTGTACCAAAGCTTGAGGTTTATTGTACCTCAATTTTACTCACCTTCAGACTTGCACTTTCCAACAACGACTTCTCTTCCCCATAAACCACCAGTAATGCTGTGTATTAAACTGCAGCATGTCGATGTTCACTGGAGGGCTGAGCCAAAAAGCTTCTCGATTATCGGATAATAGGTATCGGATTAAGCTACCCGCCCCAATAACTCAACAAAGCCAAGCGTTGCACAGCCGATGGAGGGGAGTTTACCATCAAATCAGGGAAACCGCCGGCTTTACAGAAAGAAAACTTTTATTCGTAGGTGCCTCCAGGTGCCTTAGCATCAATAGTCGATCGCTCTAACTACTAGACCAGGATTTTTTCTTTCTGTCATTTCCTTTTTTAACCTTTTCATCTGCTTGAATTAAGTTATTTTATCTCTATTTTCTTTAAAACCATTTCTCATCTCACCTTTTCCATGTGTCTCAGTACTTTATGGATTTCACAATTTTTCCATATATTTTTGCTTTGTGCTACTTTTCACCGATTTTTACTGATGTATTCAGATCTTCAGAATATTTTCGGTTAGCAATGTCTCTTTTCTATTTGCATATAATGAAAATTTGGGTTCTCTTGCGTTTCTCGTGTTCAGTAATTTATTCATATCATAAACAATTCCTCAATTGCGCAGAACTTGGTGGTTGCCTAATATAATTCACTTTAATATGACATCTTCATCTGTTCTTATTATCAATTTCCTTAGTTCCTAACTTCTGTTTACTGGACGGGGCCGTCTGCCTGTCTAATAAATTTGTTTAATTTTGAACTGAGATTCCCAGTTTGAGCTCGCTTGGAGTAATAGTTTTATTATGACCGCTTTTTTTTGACAGCCAATGCTAAACTAGGTAGCAAAGTAATGTAAAGAAAACCACGCTTTGTTTTTCTTTTCCAAGCAGATTGAATAGTTTATTTTTTATCAAAATTAAACTGACGAAAGCACTGGAAGGTGTTCCACACCCCCCAGACCCCCCGGTTTAAGTAATTTATTTTTATTGAAAGTGAATTAAATATTTAAGCATATCTCAAGTTTATTAAAATTAGCTATGGCCAAATAAATTTGTTTAATTCTTAATCTGACAATTATTAATTATAAACTGCGTAATTATAAATTCCGTACCCCTGAGAGGTAGATTTCAAAGATTTCGGTTCACCTCAGTGCACAAATTTTAGAATGAAAAACATTGAAGAACATGCAGACCCCTCCCACCAGACCCCCGGATTGAGTAGTTTATTTTTTATCAGAAGTAAACTGAAGATCTCTATTTCAGAAGTACTGGAGGGTGTCCCCCCTCAGATTCCCCAGATTGAGTAGTTTATTTTTTATCAAAAGTAAACTAAAGATTTCCCGTTCCAAAGGCACTGGAGGGTGTTCCACACCCCAGACTCCCCGGTTTAAGTAATTTATTTTTATTGAAAGTAAATTGAATATTTAAGCATATCTCAAGTTTATTAAAATTAGCTATGGTCAAATAAATGTGTTTAATTCGTAATTTGACAATTATTAATTATAAACTGTGTAATTATAAATTCCGTACCCTGGGAGGTAGATCTCTGATCGGGAGATCTTTAGTTTACCTTTGATAAAAAATAAACTACTCAATCCGGGGGGTCTGGGGGGTGTGGAACACCCTCCAGTGCAAAGTGAAATACCGATGAAGTAAGCGAAATACAATGAAGTATCGATGAAATAGGTAAAATACAGTGAATGATTGATGAAGTGCGGTGAATTACCGGTGAAGTACGTGAAGTCCCGTGAATTACTACTGAATTATATGAAGTACGAAGAAGTATGGAGAATTATGATGAAGTACGTGAAGTGTGAAGTTAATTGTACACGATTTCCTCTAGCGGTTGACCCCTTGGTTTTCTCTGAGACAGAAAAGAGTGGTAAGGGCGCAGGGAAATACCAAAACTCTTTATTGATACATAGTTAGTGGCAAGACAAAAAAAATAAGCTGCATCGGATGTCAGGCTGTTGATCCATGAAAAGTTTGAGTATAACATGGAAAATATGACCTAAGTTGTTTTTCCCACACAAGAAACAACACAAAATAACTAGGTCAAACACAAGAGGTTAATCAATCAACCATCGATTAGAATGATTTGCCCAATCCAAATATTGAATGTAAAAGTGCTAACATCGGCAAATAGTGCCAACATGAGAATATCGGCAAATCTCAACAAGAAACCTACTTCAAAAACTGAGAAGAGGTTAAATGTGGAATCGATCATGGAGGAAAGCAAAAGTATGAAAATAGACTAAACAAGAAAATTTTGCTTAACGGTATATGGCGAAGAAAGACAGTGTTGACTCCAGTTGGGAAAAACATTACTCAAGCTGCAAATGAAGCTCTGGGTACTAGAAAAGTTTCAACTAACAATAAAAAAAAGCAAAAACCATGGTTATTCAAGGAGGTCAAAAGCTTAGCCAAAGAGATAAGAAGTACATAAGCTGCATAATACCTGAAAATTTTAAAATATGCCAGAAACAGAGGAAACTCCGATATCAGAAGCCTAAAACGAAACTACTGGGGAGAGTTCACGAAAGGTATGGAACATGACCTTTATGGCGTCCAAAATAGGATTTAGTCAATACTACGGAAGTTCAAAAAGCCTATCAACAAGTAACTCCAAAATTGCTGAGGAATAATTGCTATAATATATGCAACAACTGTACCATAACGACAGAAGTGATTCCAATGACCAAAATTGCGGGTTAGATATTGGCAAAATGAAAGCAGATTTTAAATGCACCAGCAAACACCTATCTGGCGCTATGCAGAAGCTGCAGGAGACGACGGAAAATTAAACCAAGAAGTTCTGTTAGCACTGCTTTCACAAAACGGTACTCTCAACTTCGAATCCAGATCGAGGAAAAATTTTTTCCCACATTATCTCGCAAAGGATGCTATCATTTTTTCTACATTGATAAAATGTATTTACATATTTATTATGGGTTGTCGATTTAATGCAATAGCTTGTTGATATGAATACCAAGAAAAAATGAGACATAAAATATATCAACAGAAACGTGATTTGAACGACGATGGTTAAGAATTTTTTAACAACGGGAACGCATCCAAATATGATTCTCATTTTATCGATCATTTAGCACACTGCCCAATGAAAAATTGAAATAATAATTTTAGCAGTAGCATAGTTTTGAAAATTAAAAATTTAAATTGATCTTTCGCTTTAATAAACCTCCCATATGACTTATAGGAGACATTAACTAATGACTCTCTCAATTACTTCATAATTGAAGGCCTCTTATGGGATGTCGAGAGAATACATCTTTGCATGCACCCTTAGGTTAGCAAGTGAAAGTGATAAAATTTATTAATTACTAACCACGTTTAGTAATTAAGTAATTACATAGCAAACAAGATGCGACTAAATAATCGCTTTCATGTAATGTCACTCTTAATTTGTCATTTTAACATTTATTACATGCGTTTGTCTCTATTCTTAAGCACAAACGAATTAATCACAATACGTCGGCCGTCATCCCTATATAGTATCTTCTTAATCCTCTTATTCATCCGGCAGTTTTAAAAATTTATCTGCGATTAATTAGATTCAAAATCAAATCACTTAGTAATTTTCACTTTCCTCTGGAGGACTTTTTATTTTTTTAAATAGTAAATCCTAAAAGCATTTCAATGCTTTCTAAAAAAGAGGCGTGCGAGTTGGTGAATACGTTTAAGGAAATAAAACAATCTGTGATGTGGTGGGTGTCACATCCACAGTCAATCTAATTGAACTTCAAAATCGCACAAATTTAAAAATAGAAGAGTTAATTTTTTATTTTGTTAAAATAAAAACTCGAACGAAAGAGAAATTGAACGAACACAAAGTGAAAATGTGAAATTGAATTTTCCTTTTTATTGTTAAATAATAATTACGTGTTAATGCCAAACGAAGTGTTTGTAACTTTTATAACTTTGTGACAGAAGTTAAAATTTTCTTGAGATCATTAAATTTAAACCTTTTCCTTTGGGTTTTATGTGTCTCTCATGTTTCCAACTTTTACTTGACCTAACTTTGAAACAGATACGGATCGTGTTATAAAGATTCTGTCAGTTGAAAGCAGGCATTTTCGTTAATTAAGTAAATTTAAACATATATTCCTGTGTTTGAAACACACGGTTATATCGAGCAGATGTCTACGTTTTATTGAAAAGAAAATCATTGTGTATAATACTGGCGGCGGTATCATCTCGTAAACTGCGTTGGAAAAACGAATAAAATTTAGATGTTTTTTTAATTAGAAAATCAAGAACGAACAAAGGGTGAAAGATGCGCCACGACAAAAGCATTTTTAAGTAAAACAATCCCCATCGATTATATTTTTAGAAAGGTTTTTCAAAGGGCATTGTAGGCTAAATTGATTGGTTCCCAAACTCGAATTAACGTTATCCACATTTTTTTCTTAAACAACAATTCACACGAAATAAAGTTCAAAAATATTTTTTCCTTTATCCGAAATATTACAACTGCAAATCTTGAAATCGCAAAACCCACACAAGTTTTTTTTAAGTTCCAAGCTATCATAAGATCCAATAATGTCCCAAGTAATTTCGTATTGTGTGGTCGGTAAAACCATATTTATACTAAAAGGAATAAAACTGTTTGAGAAAATCGCATATTGATATCTTCGACGGCTTAATAACAATCGGCACGAATTGAATTTTTCTTTACCTCCAACAATCACGAACGCTACAAAAATTATTTTTAGACATTTTTTTATGTCAGGTTTAAATTTATTTTATGAACGCAGGTACTCATCACAACAATAAAAAAATTTACAAACCGTCCTGGTTAACAAAGCAGAACTTAATGCCATTGTATAATTTGGCAATTCCTTTTATTATAACCGAATTTTAAAATAAAAATTAAAACATTTCAGCGAATAAACGCCAAATATATTTTTTTGTGAGACGCATAACTGGCGGTTTAAAAAATTAAAGATTCCATAAATAATTGGCTCGAAAATAATTTTTAAAGTTATAAATGAAAATATATTTTTTCCCACGGATTGACATGAAAGCGTTGTTGAAACGACCGCAAATATATTACCTTCCAAATGAGAAATATCACCTGTCTTGAGGTGGTCTTGAAAGAAAACGGACGGAGAGCCCCACGAAATGGGGGTAGTGGCTAGATCAATCCTAAGAGAGACTCTAGCAAAAGTTTTAGCCAAATGGAGGAGGATAACGGGCGAAATTAACACGGAAGTTCTATACCCGGAATGAAGGATAAAAGGTGAAATTTGTAGTGGAGACTCTCTTCTCATCACCTCAGGCACTCAATCAGAGAGTTCGTAAATCTGAGATTTACCCCTAGAGGTGTTGATGATCAATAGTACGGACGGTACAACGTTTGGATGATGAGGTTTTCTATTACAGAACTAAGAGTAGTAATCTCTTGAATAAATAAATCTGAAAGGTATTTTAGTTTAAGTGAACACCCTGTAAAGTTGCAAAGCTTTAGAACTTAATATAAGAAAGACTACTGACATAACATGTAACACATTCCAATTTGCCATGACAGCCGTTTCCAGAAGGCTCTCCAATAAAAAAAAGCTGTGTAATCGATATAATTTACATTTTCAGATTTTCAGTGCACAAATTATTATTTTTAGAGCTTTAGAATTTTGCGGGTTTATTAATATTTTGTTTTAATCCATGTTAATGAAAAATATTATGTTACTTTGATATATTTTCATCAAACTAATTAAAATTGTTTACGTTTGACCGAAATTGCGTTTTTTCTTGGAAAATCGAATAAAAAGGAAAATTTACTCGGTCACACTAACTTTTAAGTAAGAAAGTTTTCGTGTTCTCGAGGAAAAGTGCATCATCTAAGAAAAGTTGGCTATTTTAAAATTTATTTTACAAAAAGGATATCAACGCTTCTGAAGCGCAAAATAGCAGGTACATGGAAACTTTTAAATTTTGATGACTTGGTACTTGCAAAAGAATTTAAATTAAAGCAATCGAGAATTTAAAAAAAAGGCTTTAATGGTGTAGGATGTGTACTTTAACGTGAAATCTGAACCACGGTATACGAAATTAAATAACTATTTGACTTTTTTCATCTCTGAAACAATTTTGCACACTTTAATAAAATGGATAGGTACTGTCTGGGATACACTAGCGACAAGAAACTTCATAAATAGCATCCAACATGTCACTACCGATTAAAGGGACAAAAATAGAACACAACTCAATAAAATGTACATTTTATTCAAATTTTTCAGTCCTAATCCAAACTTCCAAACATTTTCACTTATCGATTACCACAACTTGAGAATTTATATAAAATATGTACATAAATACCAAAAATTAGATTTTTGAAAGTTGATTTATTAATCATATGGTGATATATTCAAAATATAGAAGAAAAATCTCAAAAAGATAAATCTATATATTTACTTATTACGTATCCCTTCGTAGTGAAAGTAAAACAGGCTCTAGATAGACAGCTTTAGTTGAAAGACATTTTATACTAGATACTCAAGGTTGTGCGGCCTAAAGGCCGTACTTAGAGAAGTATTTTTGAATTCACCCAATGCTATATCTGCAATACAAATACGACATAGATCGAGAAAATAATTGTTCTAATACTAACTCATATGTAGTAAATAAACCATATCGCCATTAATTTCAGAACAAAAAAGGTTTTAACGAGGGGTCAACCGCTAGAGGTTCCCCGGTAGAGGAAATCGTGTAAAATTAACTTCACACTTCACGTCCTTTATCATAATTCTCCATACTTCTTCGTACTTCATATAATTCAGCAGTAATTCACGGGACTTCATCAATAATTCACGGTATTTTACCTAATTCATCAAAACTTCATTGTATTTTACGTACTTCATCGGTATTTCAGAAACTTACCGAGATTCCAAAATTTGAGCACTAGAAAGTGTCCCCCTTCCCCTGATCGAGTAGTTTATTCTTTATTAGAAGTAAACTGAAGATTTCCCGTTGCAGAGGCACTAGAAGGTGTAGCACATCCCCAGAGGGGGGGAAGGAGAATTAAGTAGTTTATTTCTTATTTTATTGCAGAGATCTGCCTCCCAGGGAGTACGTAATTTATAATTAATTGTCAGATTACGAATTAAACACATTTACTTAGCCATAGTTAATTTTAATAAACTTGAGAAATGCTTAAATATTTAATTAACTTTCAATAAAAATAAATTATTTAAACCGGGGGTCTGGGGGGTGTGGAACACCCTCCAGTGCCTCTGCAACGCGAGATCTTTAGTTTACTTCTGATAAAAAGTAAACTACTCGATCTAGGGGTTCTGCATGTTTGTCAATGTTTTTCATTCCAAAATTTGTGCGCTGCAGGGTGTTCCACACCTCCCAGACCCGATCCTCCCGGATCGAGCAGTTTATTTTTTATTAGAAGTAAACTAAAGATCTCCCGTTCCAGAGATCTACCTTCAATAGGGGTACGGAATTTATAATTATGCAGTTTATGATTAATTGTCAGATTACGAATTAAACACATTTACTTGGCCATAGCTAATTTTAATAAACTTGAGATATGCTTAAATGTTTAATTCACATTTATTAAAAATAAATTATTTAAACCGTGGGGTCTGGGGGGTGTGGAACACCCTCCAGTGCTTCTGCAACGGGATATCTTTAGTTTACTTCTGATAAAAAATAAACTATTCGGTCTGGGGGATCTGGATGTTCTGCAATGTTCTTCATTCCAAAATTTGTGCACTGGAGGGTGTTCCACCTCAACTATATTTTCTTTTCAACTTCATTGGTAATTTCGTCAATTTAACTTTAATATATTTTAACTGATAGATAACTATAGTTGAAGAAATCTGGCATAAGAAGATAGTTTAAATTGTATTATTACATTCTGGAGCCGTCTCTGTAAAACCGGGACAAGCGCGTTATTTTCGCTTTAATGTAATTAATTAATCACGACGAAACAATGAATTACCAAAGCTTTTTATTGAGCTACCAAACCTCCATGATATTCAAACAAATGAGCTAAAAAAATTACAAAATTAACTAAAGAAATCAAAGTTTAATTTAATTAATTGATTACTATTAAACTAGCAACTACCAAAACTTTTAATTGGTAAAATAATGACCGCCAAAGGTCTATTCAACGTTTAAGATAAAAAAATGTTAAGAAAATCTACTGATGTAAGTTAATTTGCTTTCAAATAATTATTATTGAATACGGGTGTCTTAGCTATGATACACATTGACCGTAGCGCATGCGCATAAGCTAGGTTCAACTTCATTTAATTCACCAAAAATTTACTAACTTCATGATACTTAACACGTACTCTACCTATTTTACACGTACTTCATGTGTTTTACCAGTACTTCATGTACTTCACAAGTATTTTATGTATTTCACAAGTACTTCATTATTTCATGTACTTCACATGAGATGTGATGTACTTCACGAGATGTGTACGAGAAACTTTACCAGCGTTTAACCCCTCGGGTTTTAAAGTTCTATAAGACCTAAATTAAATATTTCAATATTTAATACTCACTTAGGAAAATAATTTTAATTCACTTCATATGTGGAATGATTTTTGCTCGGAAATGGCCGCCCCTTTTTGGGTCCATACTCCACTGTCAGAACAAACTGGGAGATTTGAAGGATAAAGCATATTTCTTAGTATATATTGCTATGGTTTTTTTTTATCTAATTAGATATAAATCGGAAGCTCAAAACACTGTCTGACGATCAATTTTCCTACCTATCTTTTCCTTAATCTTAATTTTTCCATTTTAACTTTTTGAATATTTGATTATCGCACGAAATTCTTATATTCTTGTTTAAATTGCTTAATTTAACTAAAAATCATGTTTTAAATTTGTTGCACTTAACGAATTTAACTTTCAAAATATTAAAATTTGCTAAAATTTGTTTTTTTTAAAGAAATTTAAGTATATTTTTTCTAACAAAAAACGTCGTTAAGTTTTTTATTCAAATCTGTTTCTTAAAATTACCCCAATTTTGTAAAAGATAAAATTTTATTAAAATATTTTTTTTCTTTGTCCAAATGTACTGCTGATTTATTGTAAGTTTTTATATTGTTTTTGATTAGTTCCATTTCCACCATTTTTCTTTCCCAAACTTTGTTAGGTTTCCTTTCCAATTTTCTCTATTCGGTTTTTGTTTTTGTTCCACTTATTCTTTTCGTCCATTTTGTTCTATTCATAAAACTCTTTTTTAATCATCAATTAATTTTAATAATTAAATTGACGGCTAGCGGCCTCCATTTTCATTAAAATTTCAAAATTTATATTTTTAACAACATTTATTTATTTCAATTAAGTTACTCAATTTCTATAATAATCTGATCAATTTTTCCTTTGACCCAATGCATTTTTCGTGTTTACTCGACGGTTTTCATCATGGAACTGTATGCCGATGAAAATAATAAACCTTTTTTATTTAAACGAAAAGTAAAAAAGAATTAATTTTCATTCTTTTCAGTTCCTAATTACATAATTTTCTAATTAATTTAACAGTTCTTTTCTAGCTACCTTTTGAAGAAATGGATAAATGGCAGTCGAAACTGAACATTGCGTTTCCCGCTCAATTTTGAATGTTTGTTTATAAATTACTTACTTGTCAAAAATTATTTATCTGCTGATTTTTCTTAGAAGATTAATAATAACTAAATCAAATCTTTAAAATAATCAAAAAATAGCAATTAATTTAATATTACTTGATTTTCAGAAAAGAAAAGAAAACAGAAGATTAATCAACATCAAAAGAAAACAGAAAAACTAGTTTTCGTCTTATTTATTAAATTATTTTTAAAATTTAATTGAATTTTTGATTGCTTAATAGCAGTTCAATATGTATCACCATTCCTGACAGGCATGATCATGATCTGGTAGTTACATCTATCTAACCATCGGTCTTGGTAGTTATTTGGCAATTTCTCCCTTGCCCACCCCTAAATACATCACTGAAGTGTACTAATGAATTTCATTAATATTTACTTGTAACTTGGCCCTCCAGGTTTGGGGTTCTTCGTCGGGCTAGCTCCTCGTCGGGGATAAAAGATGTAAAATGCTAAAAAACCAAACGCCAAGCCTCGGATTCTGGATGGATTTAACAATAGACGACTTATGCTTAGAAAATGGATATGGAAAATGGGTACGTGGAATGTTCAAGGAATCTCTAACAAAGAACAAGAAATATGGAACCACCTGATCAAACTAGACATAGACGTGGCTTGTCTCACAGAAATCAAGCGAAAGGGCCAGGAAAAAGTGGAAAAGAACTATGACATATACTGGTCCGGGGTCCCCAAAGGAGAGAGAGCTAGAGCAGGGTAGCAATCGTTCTTAAGAATAAACATGCAAGAAAAGTAATAGATTTTGAGGCGATATCGGAAAGATACATTAAAGTAACTGTTAAAGTCAGAAATCAAGAGATAGTTATATTAGGTCTATATGCACCAACTGACGACGCAAAAATAGAAGTTAAAGAAGAATTCTACCAGACGATAGCAGAGCAGTTAGACAAGATCAGTAGTAAACAACAGCTAATAATTACAGGAGACATGAACGCCAGAGTAGCAACTAGGAATCAGGATTGTGTTGTGGGTAGTTTTGGGGAAGCAATCAGAAATGACAATGGAGATAGATTGATAGATTTGTGCACACAATATAACCTAAAGATATGGAATACTTTCTTCAATCATAAACCTATCCACCAGATTACATGGGAAAGGCCATCGCTTAACCAGAAATCAATTTTAGACTATTTTATCACTAAACAGAGGCAGAATATGATAGTAAAAGATGTCCGTGTTAAGAGGGGAGCAGATTGTGAATCAGACCACTACTTAGTAATGGCAAAAATTAGTATACCTCCCAGGTGCAAAGATAGTAAAGGAGTACAAGATGACAGAGAGACAGAGATACAAACTTTATTTATTAAACGATGAAACTATTAGACATCTATATTCTGACAGATTAAAGCTGCAACTCCAAAAGATAGAGAATACGAACAATATAGAAGTAGAGCATTCAAGGATAATACAAGCGTTACATCAAGCGGCTAAAGAGGCCCTAGAAATGGTGGAGAAGGGAAGAAGAAGAAAGATGCCATTTTGGTGGAACGATGACATTGCAGTTCTTATTGATCAGAAGAGCGATTTATACCACAAGTGGCTCTCCCAGAGAACGACAAAATCTCTACAAAATTATAAACAAATAAACAGACATGTTAAAACCAAAATAACCCATTGCAAAAATGAGGCGTGGAAAAGAAAATGCCCAGAAATAGATGGAAAAATAGGAGGGGCTCAATCCACAGAAGTTTGGGGATTTTTAAAAAATATCAAAAGAGAAGATAATAGTGGTAATACAACACTGATTACAACTACACAGTGGACTGTACACTATAAAGACCTCCTGGTGGAAAACAGACAGCAATACAGTCAAGAAGAAAATAGAGGGGACAAATACAAATACGGATGTGGAAATAACCAAGGGCATAATAGCGACATGCCTGAAAAGAATGAGGAATGGTAGAGCAACAGGGCCGGGAGATATTCCGGCAGAACTGCTGAAATACGGTGGACCAAATCTGGTAGAAAGACTGCTAATTCACTTCAATAACTGCCTGAGACAAAATAAAATACCAGAACAATGGAAAGAAACTCATATCATATCTATCTACAAAAAAGGATCGAGAAAGATCCCAAGCAATTATCGAGGCCTCAGCATTAATGGCACCTTTAGCAGACTCTATGGCAAAATCCTATCAACCCTACTAATAGAAGAACTGGAAAATAAGATTAGTGAGGAACAAAGTGGTTTCACACGAGGAAAATCTTGCATGGATAATATCTTTGTGATCCAGCAACTAATAGAAAAAAGAATAACGGTAGGACAGGAAACACATCTAGCCTTTATAGACCTTCAGAAGGCTTACGATTCCATTCCCAGGAACATGCTGTGGAAGGCACTGGAGAAGTTGAACATCAATTCACAACTGATTGATATTATCCGAGAAATGTATAGGAACAATAAAGCACGTATTAGAAATGGAAAAGAACTATCGCAGGCGTTTACCCCACTAAAGGCTTAAGACAAGGTGTAGTCTCTCCCACTTCTTTTTAATGCTTATCTGGAGATCGTACTGAATGAGTGGAAGAGAAGGGTCAGGGGCATGGGTATACCCATAGGAGATGAATATCTTTTTACATTAAATTTTGCCGATGATCAGGTAGTAATAGCACAAGATGCATACGATCTAGAATTCATGCTGAAAAGACTAAACAACATCTATCAAGAATGGGGTCTAATAATAAATATTGGAAAAACGGAATATCTAGCGAGTAATAGCGTGGCACAGTTCCAAATACTAATTAATGACACGGAGCAGATAAACCAGGTTCAGCAGTTTAAATATCTGGGTACGATTATAACAACTGATGGTATCGGAAGTGATGATATAAAATCCAGAATAGAGAACAGCCGAAGGGTGATAGGAGCGCTAAACTCAGTGTGGTGGAATAGACACATTTCACAAAAAACGAAAAAACACATAGGACGAACAATGGTCGAGTCGGTGTTAAGTTATGGAAGTGAAGCATGGGTGATAAAGGAAGATATGAGAAAAAGATTCAAGCGGTTGAAATGGATTACCTGAGACGAAGCTCTAGAATATCTAGAATAGAGCATATAACAAATAACGAGATTCGACGAAGAATGGGGGCCCAAGATACAATAACGGATAGAATCGATCGCAGAAGTTTGAAATGGTTCGGCCACGTACTCAGGATGGATGAACAGAGATGGCCCAAGAAGATCTGGAAATGGAAACCCCCTGGGAGACGGAAAAGAGGTAGGCCAAGAAGATCATGGAACGATGGAATAAGGAGGGTATGGAAGTATACCAAGTGGAGGAAGAGGATGCTCTTAACAGAGATAATTGGCGTTTGAGAACCGGAAAGCCGCGTATTGCGGTATAAACCGGATATATATATATTTACTTGTAACCTAGAAAAAAAGTGGGTGAGAGGGGAAATAATCTTTTTTTTATCGGTATTTTTTTTTATTTATCGGAAATTGGAATATTTAACCAATCAGATGCTTAATGTAGTGTTTTAGATCACTATTGTCAGAACATGGATTATTAATTTTTCACCTATATTGAGATTACATAGTAAACCCATTATTTCACCCCAATATTTAGACAATATTACACAAATATTGCATTTAAATATTGTCTGAATATGGATAATCAATATTATACCAATATTGGCATTATATAGTAAACCAATTTTGCACCCCAGTATTGAGCCAATATTGCATTTAAATATTGTCTAAATGTGGATAACCAATAATGTAACAATATTGGAATTACATAGTAAACCAATATTGCGCCCTAATATTGAGCCAATATAGCACCAATATTGCATTTAAATATTGCCTAAATGTGGATAATCAATATTGTAACAATATTGGCATTACATAGTATATCAAATTGCGCCCCAATATTTACAATATAGTAAACCAATATTCTTCTTCTTCTTAAATTAGGACTAGGTCCTGTATTATTTAACAGTAACCTCGACAAAGATCCGAAGCTACTGCTAGTACTGTGAGCATATTGTTTGTTTTACATCTGAAGTAGTTTCCTAGACTGTAGTAAACTAATATTGCGCTCTAATATTGAGCCAATATAGCACCAATATTGCATTCAAATATTGCCTAAATGTGGATAACCAATATTGTAACAATATTGGCATTGCGTAGTATACCAATATTGCGCCCCAATATTAAGACTATATTGCACCAATATTGCATTTAAATATTGTCTGAATATAGATAGGTAATCAATATTGTACCAATATTGGTATTACATAGTAAATCAATATTGCGCCCTAATATCGAGCTAATATTGCACCAATATTTTATTTAAATATTGTCTAAATATAGATAAAAAATCAATATTGTACCAATATTGGTATTACATAGTAAACCAGTATTGCGCCTCAATATCGAACCAATATTGCACCAATATTTTACTTAAATAATATCTGAATGTGGATAACCAATATTGTAACAACATTGGCATTACATAGTAAGCAATATTGCGCTTCAATATTGAAACTATTTTGCACCAATATTGCATTTGAATATTGTGTGAATATAGATAATCAATATTGTACCAATTGGTATTACATAGTAAACCAAAATTCCGTCCCAATATTGCATTTAAATATTGCCTGAATATACCTAGATAATCAAATATAGCACCAATATTGGGATTACATAGTAAACCAATATTGTACTCCAATGTTAAAACTATATTGCACCAATATTGGCTGTAGATTGGCGATATTGTGCCAATATACAATATTTCCCTAATATTGGTCCAATTTTGCACCAAAATTATGTGCTACGTGGGCGGGTTCAAATCCGGTGAGAGTTTAACTGTATTAACGCTGCTTTTATGCTTCGGAGGGCACGTATGGCCATCGGCTTTTTGTGTTGACGATTACAACTATTAGCAATAAAAATAATTTTCAAACATTTAGTGTTCTGTTTTCCCAATATTGAGACGCTGGGAGGGTATTTTATACTTTCCCGTTTCCCAAACCTCAAGGTTTATGTAGTTTCTTTATGGAGTAGTGATAAGTCGAATCAATTTAAAATGTGTATGACTAATTCTAGAAGACATGCAGATCAAATTTGTACAAACCGATAGGGTTTAGGGTTGGAGGGGTGCAGATTTGTACAAGAAATTAGTGTAGCTGGATTTTTTAAAGAAACGGTCAATAGTATGCTCCAGGCGAAGTAAGAACTTATTCTAATCCTTTTCCTAAAATTCGTCAAGGTGTAATCTGCTAAATAAATCTATTTAAAAAAAAGAATACTACGTTTTTCGTTGTTTGGATTGCACGTTAAACAGTAGGTCCTCTACGAATATAATGAAACTTCGAACTCTCGAACATAACAGTGAAGAAGGTACTTAAAAATTGATCAAATATGCTAGAAGATCTGTCAAGAATATAAAATAAAAGTTAGAGACCGGGGAGGGGGGGCTGGAATACCCCTGAAAAGAAATTTAAAAAATGAGAAAATAATAAAACATTAAAAAAACATAGTTTAATAATTTAAAAGAGGCGGTTTTGACCTAGTAGTTAGAGCAATCAACTACTGATGCAAAGGCACCCGGTTTGATCCCGGGAGGAGTCTAGAAAGGAAATTCTTTTCCTGATTTTCTTTCTATCTATGACCGTCTCCCGTGCTTCGGAGAGCACGTAAAGCCGGCGGTCCCCTCGAGTTGATGATTGCCAGCATCAACGATCAAAAGAGTTACAGACACATTTCCCAACCCGGACTAAGCAACCGTGAGGTTTTAATGCTTACACCTTTCTCTTAGAGAAAGAAACCAATGCTCAGAATTGGGTGAAAAAAGGCTGACTATAGAAGATAGATAGAGAATAATTGAAAGGGGCAGGAGATTTAAATAACGGCAGCAAACGTTGTTCGTCAGAGAAAAAATTGTATTTTCATTTAATTTTAATTTTATACAGTGTGACCACTGATAAAGGGTAAACAGTACAAATAAAATAAAAAAACAGTGAAGTTATGATCAAGGTTTATTAAATAAAAAGTTTAAATGTATATTTAAATTTTAAAATAATAGAAAAATTAGTTATTCAAAATTTTGGAAAGCCACAAGAGTCGAATTTGAATATTATGTTTTATTTTCAAGGAGTGCTTAACAACATTAAATTATTTTGTAGTTAAAAAGTTTTTCAAATTGGTAAAATTAATTATTTAATTTAAAATAATTACAAACAAATTAAAATTGGATGAATAGTGCAGATTGAAACATAATCAATTAATTAATAAAATTTTATGTTGTAAAATAGTGGAGGCCGAATCAGATGGCGAGTTTAATAAACGTTTGACCAATAAATCAAATTTTTGTAATCAAAGCAAAGTAAATAAAAAAATTAAGGGTGCAGCATTCGAATTTAATTCATTTTTTTTTTGTAAAAACAAGATTTATATTAGTATTATGCAAATAGGAGAAGTCTTACATTTAAACCTTTTAGATAATCTAAAGATGAACTGTTTAATTTAGAAACAATTGAATGTACGTTTTATACTCTCTAGTATTAAAAAACACAATTTTTTTAAAAATTATTCAAGTATTTCCCAAAATTCAATCAACACATGGTAAGAAATCATGCCACCCTAAGTAAAGAAAGTCAATAAAATAAAAAAAAATATTTAAATATAAGCGTAACACAATTATAAAGCTTTGTATGGAAATTCTTACATATATCTGCCTAGGGGGGGGGGAGGGGAGTAGACTAATTTAATATTAGGTATTTTTAGTTTCGCAGGAAAAAAACAGATTGTTTTCATGAAACTCATGAAACCTGACTAAAAGTAAACTTTTAGAATTAAATAGTAACAAATCTTTGTTCACCCATTGAACAAAATTCAGTAGCTCCCAAAGAGGTAAAATTGCGAGTTCTTAAATTAATAATCATTAAAAACTATGTTTTAATTTTTTCGTTTCTTTAATCGACTAAAAATTGCATTGCTGACTCGTATGGCCTCCTTTAGTCAGATAATACAGAAGGGTTAATCATGAAAAAATTTAACAAAATTAACATCGACAAAATCCTTTAGCTCAGAATTTAATAAGTAATTATATTTCTATAATTCTATGGCCAATTAACAAATCGAAAAGTTAAAAAAATATTACTTAATTATAATTTTTATTTTTACTTCAATTTTGGAACACAAGTAAACTTTTAAGTACATAAATTGAATGCTTGAAATAATTAAATTAATAAACAATTTTATAATAAATTTTTAAAACGTTTGGTAGATGGCACTGCCACTTGACAGTGCAAATAAACTTTTTGCCGTAACTTATTATAAAGAAATTTAAAATAACCCGAAAACATACACAACATTTTTTGTACTCTCTACCTCTTGGGTTCTTGTAACCATAAATTTTGAAAACCTGCCAGCGAACAACCGGGTAAAATTTAAATAAGAAAATCATTAATTTTGTTTCAGCAGCAGTTTAAAACTATTTGAAGCACAGCAGAAATAAAAGTCGTGTCAAAATTTTTTAATACTTTGATCTGATCTATTAGATTGTCATTGATGGGAAAACCAAAAATCTGGTCATCCTAATATATTATTTATTTAATTTGCATTTATGATGTTTGAAATAAAAAATTTAAATTTTATTAATAAATGTAAATATCTTTCAAAAATGAATCCAGAAATTTATGCATAGTAATTAATTCGGTCTATTGGGTGGGAATATAAATTACGAATTATTAATTACCAATTATTTAAACGTCTATAACATTAAATTACGTTTCACTACTACAAATTAAAATTAATTGTTGTAAATACAAATAGGTCGATTATTAATGATAGCGGCAAGTTGTGCATATTTTCAGGAAGGAATGAAATTTAAACGTTTAACGATTTCAGTGTTACCTATTATTATTAAAGTTATAACTAAGTAAAACTGGGCTAAGCTCATAAATACATCCAATGGTTTCCGATGTTTACATTGTTTTTGTTTTTCATTAGTTACAAGAAACTTTTGAGCTAAATTAAACTCAAAGAAGTCGTTGATTCTTGCACATATCCATTTGTTAAAAAAACATGGCCCAAAAATTGGCCCAACAAACAACCCAAAAAACTGAAGTAAAAACTAACGAAAAATAGTTGCTCCTTTGTCTCGTCGAAACAAGCCATATACATAACACTCAAAGACAAATTTGTTTAAAATGTAATAAATGAGACTATTCGAAGAAAGTTTTTTGTTGCAAGAAATTTAGCATTCACAAAATCAGATAGGGAAAAGTAGAAAGAACAAATGGTTCCTGTGCAAAATTATTTTAGCCAGACGGTTAAATTTGCAAAATTTGACTTATTACAATTAATCAAAACAGCTAATTTACTTTAAATTTAAATTGATTGTTAATTTTTGATATTTTAATATCTTTTCATCGTGATAAATTGTGCAATTTACTTATGCAATATAAAAGTTTATAAGAATTGTGTAGGATTTTTATAACATCGTAAATGTTATGATGATTGATTGTCAAATTTGATGATCATATTTGTAACGCATAATTTGTTTCATTGTGTGGTTGAAAAATATCCTCCAACTTTTCTCACGAAAAGTATTATATTTAAAAAAAATTTACAGTTCCATTCGTTTAAGCGCTGTGGTAGCGAAGTGTGAAACGTTAAGCTGAAATGTAAGCGCTTCCCAATTAAAATTTCATTGTAATTTGAGATTATAATGTTTATTTAATATTAGACCATATTTTCTAAAGAATCGAACGATACACAAAATTATACAAGGGTAAATCTCCACATGAATAAAATTTGCATATTTCTATAATAGGGCTCGTAGTCTTTAAGTGGTGATTATATTTTCTCAACTCTTGTTGCAATTTAAACTTTTGTATTAAAATTATTAACATTTTAAATTACTCTTTCATTACCTTCAATGTAAGTTTACATGCTACAAAAAACATGAAAAGAAATTTTGATATGAAAACCAGATTAAATTGGTTCCCTAAGGATAGATTTTACTTTTTCATAAGTTTTTGACAGAACGCACTTATTTGATAAGAAAAAAGTATTTAGATATTTTTAATTTTTTTTAAATTTAAGATGTTTTCCAAAAACAGTTGTTTGCAAATGCTGGATATTGAACCAGGTTTAAGGTCGATTAATAACCTGGATATAAATTTTGTTAGCATTGATACGTTTAAAGATGTAATCTCCCTGATTACTGAAAGTTATCGTCTATAATAAATAATTCTATACAATCTGAATTATTAGTAGGCAAACAAGGCGGGTTCTAGCGCAGAATATTGCCGAATTCTTTAATCAAGATTTCAATTGTTCAATTTTAATGTTACATGACGCTGGTGGAAGACCAAATATAAATTTGAAACTTGATTCAATTTTATAAATTGGAAAATTTTTTTCTTCACAGATTGCAAGTACAAAATGTCAAATTACAAAATATTAAAATGGTTTATACTTTATGCAGGATACTCAAGAAAACAGCGAATTATTTTTCCAGCCCATTCAATCAAAAATGGAAGCCAATTTTATCCACTTAAGAAATAAAAGGAATTCATACATTTAATTTACAAATAATGGTAAAGTTAAAATACCTTCAATAGTTAATTATCCGAATGCTATACATTTTCAAGCTAACTGGCGCAAGAATCTATGTATTTTTAAGAAGAGGCGGATACCGAAGTTCTTCTTTACGTACTTCATGCTCAGGTGTCTGAATTTAAAAAATCAATTTTAAGATTTATGGAATGTGTCGCAGTTGAGTTGAGTAAAAAAACACTTGCCATGAATACTATATTGCAATGATCCAAATTATATTGGCTACTGTTCAAATAGAATATTTAGGCGGTTAAAATTTCTTGGCTTTTCATTGACTAAGCGTTTCATGGTTTGAGATCTAACAAATTGTTGAGTATTCATGAGAAAAATCAAACTTTCTTTAAACTTACCTTGTTTTTGATAAAGTAAATCGTTTTACATTCATATTTAATAACATGCGACCAAAAATTCAAGCGTGCAAATCAATTTTTTTCAATTTAAACTGCAAACCTTCAGAATCCTATGAAGGTTAAGCTCATATTACTACCAAAATCAACTTTAAATTTTTAACAATAAAATAATTATTTACTTGAATTTTTGTGTGACCACCGTTTATGTTTAAATTTTTTAATTTTTGCTGATTAGTAATTTTATTAAACTTTGTTTTAATTAGTGCCAAGCTTGTGGTTTACCGTATTTCCTTGTTTTATTTCACCGTTTCTGTTCAAAACTTTCCAAATAAACTTCTCCGCTTGTTCTGCACTTTTAAATTGCGCACTTTTACTCCAATTATAATTTTTAAACTTCTGGCTAAATTTTCGGCCTTCATAATTTTCCTACTTGTGTTTTTACGGATCTCAGAGAGCGACTGGTATCTCCCCATCGCTAGTGACTGTCGACCCACCTACAGCACACGAACGGGTGATAGAATGTTTACCATATCTAGCATAATATTACGCAATAATTCACATTCGACATAATTTATGTAATTTAATTAATTTTAAAATCTTTTAAAAATCTAGAGTCGCAGTTAAGGTTTTAGAACTATTTGATCTAGGTCGAGGTAAGAACCCTGTCTTTGAAAGTACACTTTTTCGTATAAAAATGGCTTTACCAAACGAAAGAGCATAAAAATGCAAATCGTGTAAAGTGAGGATGAATTTAGTCGGACTTCTAATACGGCCACAATTTAAATTTGAAAATTACAATTTTCCCATAAAAAAGACTACATGTCAGTGTATTATTGCGAGGTATTACGTCATTAGGGTGGCCATACTATCACCAGTCCGCGTGCTGCGCCTGACTTCACAGTGACTAGTGGTGGTGAGATACCAGTCACACCCTGATATCCGTAGGATCAACATCCACCCTTTTTCGACTTGGACCGTTTTTGGGGATGATTTTAATAAGTAAAACGATTATCTGCGGAGCAGAGCGCAGGGTGCAGAAAGTGGTTTTTGATAAACGCAACTACGTCAAGATTGAGATTCACATTAAAAGTGAATATTTTCGAAATATGTTGACCAACCACAAATTTTAATTTTTTATTTGTTAATTACACCACTATCTTTCATAATTCGTTCTAAAAACCGAGATTCTGATATCTTTACTTTCGCCACAACCTATTTTAATTTTGATGGGCGGGATTACAGTTCAAAACAGCCAATGAGTAAATTGCATCGTTAATAAATTTTTAAAACCGTTTTTTTTTAAAATGCGTGAGCCGTCCGCAAATTTTATTTTTTTTATACGCTAATTAGACCCTCGTCTTTCATTAAAAATGCTCAAAATCGAATGATAGGTTTTTACCAATTTACTGACCACACCCCTTTGACACACCTTATTATTTTCACTATTTTAACCACGCCTTCTTGACCGCCCTCTCTTTTGTTTCCTCCAAAAACATTGTACATCATGATATGATTATGAAAAACAATACATATGATGATAAAGTACAATGTTTACCCCCCGATGAGCCCTAGCAAGAAACTTCAGTGTCTCTTAATTTTTAACGTTAGCCACGCCCATAACAAGAACTGCATTTAAATTGAATCTTGTTAATCTATTGATCTACATCTCGTTAATATAAACTGAAAAATATTATTACAAAATAAGAAAAATACGAAATTTCACAAGTCAAATTTAAGTTAACAATCCTTGATAGTCTAAATTTGAAAACACAGTTGTAGAAACCGGGGTCTGGGGGGTGTGGAACACCCCCCAGATACACTAAATTGTAATAGATGTATTTGCAAACTTACGGCATTCAATATTAAGTGATTAATAAGTGAAACTTTTTAAAACGTAAAATTCAATATAGTGACCGGGTTCGGGGGGAGGGGGGGCATGTATGTCTTCGTTTTCTAGAATACTACAGCGCTATCATAAATCTTTCTCATAATTTGTACACATTCAATGTTTACCTTCGATAATGAGGCACTGGAGGGTGTTCCACACCCCAGACCCCCCGGTCCGCGCAGTTTATTTTATTTTATCCTAAGTGAATAATACAACATATCAGCATATCCACTTGCCGTTGCTACATTTGATTATCACTAAATTTAACAAGTCAAATTATACATGTACCATACGTCATGTACGGTTGTAAATATGCCAAAAGCCTTTAAATACAATATAGGTAGAAATAGTTAAAATTTGTCAAACCTTACGTGCATAATGTAGAGAAATTTTAATGCCAAAAGCCCATTAATAACATGAGGGTAAAGATCTGGGGGTTTGGTAAATTATGAACACTTCGGCATGAAGTTTTTTCCTACAACTTTTACCACAACCCGGGGTCCATTAATTTTTCGTGAATTTCTCTTTAAAATTTATTCTTTGGGTTTGACAAAATTGATGAGATTTTCCTTAAAATCAGATTTATCCTACAATTTTTACCACATTTTGGATCTCATCGTTTTAATTTTTACAGTGTACAATTCTTATAATAAATTTTTATTATTCTTTGAATTTAAAATTTTTACTGTGATATTTTCATTTAATGAATCAATTTAATTAAATTTTAAACTTAAAATTTCAAATTTTGTTCTTGGGGGCAACCTTTAAATTTTTTCGTTTAAAACGGTTCAAAATCAATGTTTTACTTTCCCTTTTTTTTTAATTTAAAATTTTAATTTTGATTTAATTTTATTTATTGAATCTAATGTTAGCGTCCCTTTTGATTTACAAAAGAATCAAAACTTAAAATTAATTACAACTTTTTTTTCTTGGTGAGCAATCCTTTTCCTTTTCAAATTTTTTTCACATCGTTTAAAAACCTGGACCCTTCAATTGTTTAATTGTTTAATTGTTTTACTGTTCCATTACTTTAATTTACTATTTATAATTTTTAATTTTTCAGATATAATTTATATTTATAAATTTAATAATTTAGCGTGCCTTCGATTCTAGGGCAAGTAAGAATCAAGAATCGCCGCCCTTGTATTCAAGCTAAGATCCATTAATTGGGCAAGGACAATTTTTGAGATTTTCAACATGTACGGGTTTGTAAGCTTAGTTACTATACCCTTTTTGCGTGAAAATTGAATTTGTAACCTCTTTCTGCCACCTTTAAGATTTGAAATTTATTAAAAGATGTTTTCTGCATTTCCCGATATTACGGTTGTCATCATTTTAATGATGTTAATGATGAATTGAGTAAAGTGGTTTGCCAAATTGCATCGTACTCAACCATCATTGGTTTGTTAATGATGATGTATTGTAATGACTTTTATAATTCATTTTATTGATCTACGTTTTATTAAAGAACAAGAAAAGCGCTGGTCGAATACGTGGCGAAGCTCAACATTCACTGCCAGTTTCACCTGGAATATGGACGTAACTAGGTTCTCGACGATGCCAACTCGAATGGGTAAAATATTTCTGTGTAGCATCTCGCTAACTTTCTGAGAAAAAGATGAATCTCTTGTATCTGACTCATGCATAGAACGAACTGTCGGCTTCCCAATCAATTTGGAGTAGATCCGCAGGCTAACTTGCAAAATTCTTGGAGCATTTCAGCAAGTACAGCAACGCTTTTTGCTCGATAACGGCGGGTTGCATTTATCAGTTGAAGCAATTGACATGGTTGTTGAAAATGGCGTGATGATGCTTTTTCCCGTCGTATTTCAGTGATCGGTTGCAGTCCCTTGATGTTTCGGTGTATGGGCCGGTGAAAACTCATGCAATCAAGCTCACAATGCATGGATGCGTAACAACCCGGCAAAACACTGGACATTACCCTCATTACCATTCTTGTTGTTGTTGTGGGTTTTGCTGAGAGGTGTCGGTCGAAAAATTATGGCCGGCTTCGGAGCCACTGGAATTTTCCCATATGATTCGGGTGTTTTCAACAACTAATTTTTGATAGTCTTGGCGTGGATGAAGCAAATGCAGAGACTTCTGCTGTTGAAAAGGAATATAATGGAAACGAACAACGTTGCATTATCGTTGATAGCGCGCTAATTGATGTTACTAGCTGCACGTGATCCATTACCATCTAGCATTTCTTGCGCTTGCAGTTTGCTCTCGGAAAACAACGGATTTGACTTCATCGGATAATGTTGCCGTTCTAAAGGAACGGGCAAATGCGCAAAGAAGAAGGAAGCTAGCGCTAAAGAAGAAGCGCAAAGCTGCATCAAACAAATCGCTAAAACGAATGCCAGCAAAACGAACGAAAAAAATGGCATCGTCATCAAGTGATGAAAGCGTTGATGACTGTGATTTGTTTTCAAATTTCCTCAATATTTTTTGTTAATTTATTTTTATTGTAAAATAAAAAGAACAAAAGTTAATGTATAAAAATAAAATAATAAATATTCATATTACGGATATTTGGATTTGGATATCAAGATTATCGAAAGAAAACAGGAATAGAAATAGTTCGGGAAGGGCACACTTAAATTGTCAAGTCTCACTATGGAATGATCAATGGAAGAATTTCGTAAACAACAAAGAAAAAGAGACAAATAGAATTCGTCCCTGGAAGTATTCCAGAATATGACAACAATGTAAAATGAAAGGTTCAAAACTAGGAAAATTTTGAATCTCTAGAGATATGAATTAACTCCTGCCTCCAGTATACGTTATCATTTCAAGAAAGATAAAGCAGTATCATGAAATTTATGCTAATTTTGAAACAGTTAATGTTTGCCTTGTTAAGTATGTAAATCGAAAGTGAAGAGTCATACAGGAATATTAGTAAGATATTTACAGCAAAGAGGGTATCTTTGAAAATGCTAGCAGACGTATATATGTAGATATTATAAAAGCAATTAATTCACGAGCTTATCGTTGAAAAGAAATGTAACATTTAAATTTGGAATTTCGTATCTTTATATTGAGACTTAGAGCCGATTAGATTTTGGTTAAAATTGTTTCATGAAAACTTTTTATTTAGTTCTTTTACGGGTAGGTTCCATAAGTATTTCATCTTTCTTTAAAATTGATATTATAACTAGAAATGAAAAAAGAGGCTTTTGAGAAATATCAGATCCTGTTCTAAATAACTGCAAAAATATTACCTCAAAATTTCATAGTGATACCTTAAGAAGTTTCTTAAATTACTACGAAAAATAAAAATATTGGGCGTGCTTATACTTTTCGTCGTCATTTAAGAAACCTCTTAGAATATTACCAAGAAATTTAGAAGTTATATTTTGGAAATTGTTTAGGAAAGCACCTGCCCATGTAGCACAAAATCTTAGCGCAATATTGTACCAATATCGGGGCAATATTCTACATTGGCGCAATATTGCGAATCTAAGCAATATTATTCGCAAGTACTCAATATGTACATTCATTATCAAAGTAAACATTGAATGTGTACAAATTATAGGAAAGATTTATGATAGTAATTTTATGTAGTATTCTTGAGAACGAAGACATACATGCCCCCCTCCCCCGAACCCGGTCACTATTTAGCATTTTAAGTTTTAAAAAGTTTCACATATTAATCATTTAAATTGTTTCTAAATTTTACCTCCGGTTTCTGTCTCTATGTTTTCTACTCTGGGCTTTAGGCATTATTTACTTCCCAGATAGCACGTAAGGTTTTGACAAGATTGTTATAATATTATCACAATATTGTCGCATGCTTGACGATCTTGTAGCCACCTTGTGACAACCGTACAATGCTATTGTACTATTAAATTTGACTTGTTAAATTTAGGATAACAAATGGTTAATTTTAATTCTCATTTTTTAAAATTAAATAGTTATATTAAGAGTTGTCAAAAATATAACGTTACTGTAGCAACGGCCAAGTGGATATGCTAAAATGTTGTATTATTCACATGGGATAAAAATAAACTGCGCAGACCGGGGGGTCTGGGGGGTGTGGAACACCCTCCAGTGCCTCATTATCGAAGGTAAACATTAATGTGTACAAATTATGAAAATATTTAGATAGCTGTAATATTCTGAGAACGAAGACATAATGCCCCTCCCCGAACCCGGTCACTATATTGATTATGTTTTAAAAGTTTATTATCACTTAATATTGAATGCCATAAGTTTGCAAATACATCTATTAAATTTAAAGTAAAAGACGTTTCTACAGTATGTTTTCTAATTTGAACTATCGAGAATTGTTAACTTAAATTTGACTTGTGAAATTTCGTATTTTTCTTATTTTGTAATAATGTTTTTCAGTTTATATTAACGAGATATAGATCAATAGTTTAATAAGATTTAATTTAAATAGTTTCTATTATGGGCGTGGCTAACGTTAAAAATTAAGAAACACTGACGTTTCTGGCTAGGACTTATCGACGGGGATTATCTATATTCAGACAATATTTTAAATGCAATATTGGTGCAATATAGTTTCAACATATAGTCTTTCAGGTAACAATATTAGCATTACATAGTAAACCAATATTGCGCTCCAATATTACTTATCCAGATTCAGACAATATTTAAATGCAATATTGGTGAAATATTGGCTCAATATTGGGGCGTCATAAATCATTAAAATCATCTTAACGTACATTGAACAATATAGGTTTATGCAATGTTGGTACAATATTGGCTCAATATTGGTTTACTATGTAATGCCAATATTGTTACAATATTGGTTATGCATATTCAAACAATATTTAAATGCAATATTGGTGCAATATAGTCTCAATATTTTTGTGCAATATTGGTTTGCTATGTAAATATAAAGGTTTTGGAAAGAGATATATAGTACTTACTAAAACCAAAAATTATAATTTGTCAACCAGTTTCGGCTTTATGCCATCTTCAAGTCAAATACGTCAGTATTTAAGATATTGTTAAAATTTAAAGTTGTTTTTTTATAAAAACATTGAAACACAAACATAATTTAATTATTTACAATAAACAGAGATCTCAAATTGGAACTTCTTACAAAAAATTAATTTGTGCCTAAAACCACATTTTCAACATATCAAATTTTTGATCTGTATTTTGTTATATTTTGAAAATGTGGTTTTAGACAGAAATTAATTTTTGGTTAGAAGTTGCAATGTGAGATCTCTGCTTATGTTATTTATCAAAAGATGTTTTTTTTTTATTTCTTGGTATAAAATAATTTAAAAAAGTAATTGGGGAACCCATGGAGCTTATTCCATAATCTTATTTTTTGATATTAGGTTTTATTTAATATTTTAAAAACTAATTGGGATTTCAAAATTAAATTTGGGATTTGGTATCTTGAAAGTAAAAATTAGAGCTGATTAGATTAGAACTGATTGTTAAAATCAGTGCTCACATTTTCACAAATCAACATTAAAATTTACAATTTTTTACTTGGCGAACATTCCAAAATTCAAAAATTTAATTTATAAAATTTGTAGATTGCGGCCACTATTTAAAATTATTTATACAAATACAATAGGCAAGAGTGTGACGCAAAGCGTACACGGGCAGGCTAGAGAGCGGGCTAACCGCGGTTCTATTCCTAGTTACCTAAAAGCCATGGTTAGAGCAGCTTTCATAATGACAGTAATTATTTTGTCTTTGAAAATTACATTGATACCATCTGAACAATTAAAAGTGCGTTTTAAAGTTTTTTTTCTTTTTTTTAATTACATTTTAGTAATTTTTGTCGTTAAAAGTTTCGTTAGGCATCTATTTGCAAAACTATTGTTTTCAAGTATAAATTGGAAAGATTAAATAAAAGAATGGAAACTTGGATTTGTTTGTTATTTAAGTGATTGATCCCTAAAGTTGTGTTTTAAGCCACGAGATTATTTGATTATTCTTGCAAATAATATTTTTAGCCAACGGAGGTCGATGACGTGGTTCACAAGGACATCACGTCCAGATTTTTTTTTCACCTGGTTTATTTTCAACTTTCATTAAGTTTACTCCTAATTCATATGCTTTTTTGGGAATAATTATTGTGAAATAATTAAAAAAAATTAGGTTATGTTTTATGGGATATTTAAGTACAAGAATCTCTACAAAACTTAAAAGACGAGATGAAATGCACTGCACAATTAGGCAAAAATTTGAATTATTTGTAGAGAGAATTATCTTTTTTATTTTACTTGGTTATGATGAGTAACTTCTGGATTTTTAATTTAATAAAATAAAAAAAAGTTTTCTAATTTTCGATTTTCACTAGAAGATCCTCCTATATACTACATAATTGTTAGGTTTTAAAATATTTTTTGCCGTTAATATTCAAAAATAATAAAGTTAAGATGAAAAAGTAGACATAAATAATACATTTAAGTCGCTACTGTACATGTAGGTATATAATAAAAATGATATTGATTTCTACGTCAAAATTTACATTTTACGGTCAGACACCAATAATTTTAGGTTAAATAACCATCTATGAGGTCGAATTTAAGCACATATTTCCTACCCTAATTGAATGCGAGTGTTTTGAAATTCCGTGGTTCCGCTTTTATATCGATACGCACATTGTTAAAAAATTTCAAATATTAACAAACATCGTAAATTACAAAAACAAAAAAAACTACATGTAAAGCGAAAATGTTGCTAATTAACTTTATAATAATCAACGTTTTAATTAAAAACTTTTCAATGGCATGTCTACCGTTTCGAAATTATGCAATTTAACTTAAAATTATTAACTGAAACAAACACGAACTTTGCGTTTATCAGTTTACCTGAAAGTTATTATTTTCGGATAATGTTAGGTGAGTCTTTATTGCTTCTATTACAAATTCTTCATCGAGCGTCGATTCCGCAGGATGCTATAAAACACATGGAAATAATTGTGTGATGTATACCCCGAACGTTTTCAAAAATCAGACCGATTCTTTGACACGTAGTGAAAGAAATCCTGAAAATTAAAATGCGCGTTAAGAATATTAAAAATATAAAATAAAACTCTAAAGCGCGCTGATTTCAACATTTATACCCAAACTAATTCTTTCGCAGACGCTCGGAGAATATTAATAACCGAAATCGAATTTAAACTTCAAACTCAAATTTACTTCGAAACTATGCTTAAGTCTACTAATTAATACTAATTTACTTTAATAGCTAATGCTAATGTTATATTTACAAAAGCAATTAGTAATTTATATTAACGCGAATTTTGGTTTCATCAAACTTTACTAAACCTAATTACCTAACAAAACACAATTAATTTTAATTCTGTTTTTATTTTTCTCACTATTTAATAAAAGAATTAAAATAATAATTTATACGAACAAGGACTCGAACGGTCATGGCGGAAGCGAAACGTGAAAAAATGACTCTTCGCGAAAAAATCGTCAAAAAAGTTGTTATTGTTAATTAAAATATTTTTTGTTTTAAAAATATAATATGTTGTACATATACGAACTGGAGCTTTCCTCTGTATTCGACCAGGGGTGACAACAATCCACTGCTGATGCTAAATTTCACTTTCAAATCTTGCGTTGTAAATGGTTTTAATCGATAACCCTTACGTTTGTATAACAAGAAACTCGTAATTTTTAATTATTTACATTTTGCGTAGTATAAAAATTTTTGCGTTTGGTAAGTAAAAAACGTTTTAATTTGTGAATCGAACAACGCAGCCACATGCTGTATAATTGGTTATTGTACGCCTACGCTTTTCGTTAGCGATCTTTTTGCGATTTAAACTAAAATTCAGAAGTATTAATCTCAATTTTGCAAAACAGGTTTTATATTTAGAATAATTATTATTAGCCAAATATAGAGAATTCAAATATAGCTTTAATTCGTACTCTTTTGACCTAATTTTGCCGAGAGTTATCTAATAATATACTGCTTTTCCATGTTGTTGCTTACAGATAATCGCAAGTTTATTAATGGGGAACCACACAATAGACATACTTAGCTTTGGCGTTCCGAACCATGCCGTTCATTAAAATTTAAAAATACTACCAAATTGATTGTTTATTATCTCCCACAAGATATAAATAAACTATAAACGCAAATAGCAATAAAAGCTCACCACCACGCAACTGTACTATATTATGTCGATTTTAAATCAAAGCTTAACAATTAACGAAGAATTAAAATAAACCACTTTAAAGGATTTTCAAATTACAATAAAAATCGCGTTTTAGACGAAAATCGAAAAACAAATAATTGCTTACCTCTCAACTATTTCGTGAAACGAGGTGCTTATTTTCGACTACCCAAATTGTATACTAAATTAATGATCGATTTTTTATTTCTGCTCGATATCTCTTTCAAGTGGTTTTTAATTTAAGCCGATTGTTATTTAAAAATAAACAATTATAGATTTGATTCGACGAGAGCTTTTCAAGTATAATAATCACAAAGGAAATCCGATAAAATGCGGGGATTTGTTTGTAATTTATACGAAAAAATTGTATATTTAAAGAAAAATTGCTACTTATTGAATTTTACTTACATAAATCAAAATGTAAAATTTATCAGTATAATATCGCTAATTGCCAATAAAAACAAGATTATTTTTTAAAATACAGTTTTCGGTAAGAAAAAATGTTATTTAGCAAAGTTCTGTTAGTAACTGCATATTTTACTGTTAATATTTAGTTTTACTGCAATTTATACTTCGATCTAAAAAAGAAGATATCTTAATAAATCAGTTACTAAACGATCATTTGATAATAATTTTTATTAAAAAGAAGATCCCAATTTTTTTTTAATTAATTTACTCTGTGTTGTGACTAGAAAAAATCACATTACATAAGCTAATCGTATTTTAGTGACTGATATGTTATGATATCTTTCTTATATTGTTCAGAAACCTACAAATTAACTAACCCTGACTCGAAAGTACACTTTTTTTAATAGAAATGGCTTTACCAAACGAAAGAACATAAAAATACAAGATCTTTGAAGGTAGGATGAACTTAGTCGGACTTGTAATAAGGTCACAATTTAATTTTGAAAATTACAATTTTTCCATAAGAAATACATGTACGTAAGTGTATTATTGCGTAATAAAACGCCAAATATGGATCCATTATATTGACGGTACTTTCCGCACCCTCCGCGTCGCTCTGAGCGCTACAAGCGGTTTTGATAAACGCAACTACGTCAAGAGTTGGATTCACACAAAAAGTAAATTTGTTGTTCGATCACAAATTTAATTCTTTCATCCTTCATAATTCGTTGTAAAAACGAGATTCTGGTATCTTTAGTGTCCCCACAACCTATTTTAATTTCGGTGGGCGGGGTTACACTTCAAAAGAGCCAATGACAAAATTCTATTCTAAATTAATTTTTAAAGCCGTTTTTTAACCAAATTTGTGAACCATCCGCAAATTTTATTTTTTTTAATGTGTATATGGCATAGTTGTGTTTCGTAATTTACAAAAAATAATGGTGAAAATCGCAATCAGGGTTGATTAACTCTCGCCCAAATTACATACTATAGTTTAAGTATAAATTGATAATAAGCCAATTCTTTAAATAAATTTCTTAAAATTAGTTAACCTTCAAAATCTATATAAATTATCAATAGTTAATCCATTAAAAGTATCAATTTCTGGCAGCTTGAAGGTAAATAGAGAAAAATTTTGTTAGATCCTGATGAAACTCAACGAAATAGGAAAAGGCTCTGATGAGAAGTGTTCGGATTCGTTAGAAAAATTAGGACAACTCGCATCGGCGATATTTTGTTTAAGACGAAGAGAACAAGTTTTGGAAACTCCCACGTCTACAAAATTCAGTTCCACAGCAGCATCAAATATCTAGTGAAAGAAGTGAGGGAGAAGTTTAAATGTTATTGAATCCGAAGGATACATAATCCTTTCAATCTTAAGTGAAATGAATAAACCAGCGCAAAGATGTTCTGGACACTTCAAAACTAAAAATAACAAATGCTGGTAGTATTTGGGTTTTCGGAATTTTACTGAAGGATAAAATGGCTTTAAGAATTAATTTGGAATGCAATTTTCTGATTGGCTCTTTTCAAACCGTACTCCTTAGCCCGGTAGCACTCGAAATTTTCCAAATTGAGTTGCCGGATACGAAGTTGACTGATAAAACTCATTAAAATATCTCATATCTTCAAGCCAAAACTAATCTAAAAAATAATTAATCTTTGAGCCACGGAGTCCTAGAAGGGATTCCATGTCAAAACACCGAAAACAAAAGTACCACTAATTCAAACAAGATACCTTCTAGAGTACGTGTACAGTTATTCAAATAAAACATTGAACCGCGACAATTTAAGAAGGTTTTGACAAAAATAATTTATATAGTGAAATCAAAATTTGCCGTGGTTGCGTTTGTCAAAACTTCCGACTAGTTGGCCACGCCTTACGGTTGATTTGTGTATATCGAGATGCACGTCCCGCCAACAAAATGTAAATCGCGCCCGTTTTCGTAATTTTTAAAATCGATTTTTATCGTTACTACTGGAAATAGATGAATTTTTGACAATTTTTTATTACAATAGTATAAATGATATTATTTCAAGTTTATACAGTAAGATTTCTTAACTTGAACGTCAAACTGACTATCATAGCTTATACGTGATGACGTAGGTGGTCCAGTTGTGTTATTTCTACTGTAATACAGTCACCAAATACTTTTACAAAATATAGAAAACAATATTATTAATCATTTAACTAAGAATCCATACTAAGTTTTGTCGTTGAAATAAATATGATGAAATTAGTTGATATGAACTTCAAATAAATATATACAGTAATTTCATTTCACCGAATAGAATTTTTATAGACTTCTCTCTCATAAATATTTTGCATACTTTATATTTCAAAAATAGCTTTTTCACGTCCTCTACGTACTACCGTAAAATGGGGTGAGATTGTGCCAGGTTTTGAGGTTCTTTATGGCATTTCTTTATTTACCAAAATAATCGGATGAATTTAGTCTATAAAAATAGATACACATTTCAGCTATGTATTTTAGAGCAAAAAATTTTTAAGTGGTTGACGGTGGCGGGGGTAATTTTTTTCTCTCTACCGAGTGGGGTGAGATTAAACCACCCCATTTTCTTCTTTATAATTGCAATGGATTCAGTTATGGCACATTCATATACCTCTTTGAAAAAAACACCCCCCCAGTTAATTTTAACATTTTTTTTAAATAAAATTTACTTTTTCTCAAAAATTTATAATTTTTCCGAAAAAAGTTTAGTTTTTAAAGAAATTTAAATGAGAAATTATTGCAATAGTTCCACTCATTGTAATAGTTAGAATTGTCAATAATTTCTCACTTTACAAAAAGAGTGGCTGCAGTGTACAAAATTATATGATAATGTATGACAACCAAAAAAGATACAGTAATGGGTCAGAGGAAATAAACCTAAACTCAAAAGTACACATTTTTCTATAAAATTGCTTCACCACACGAAAGAGCACAAAAATACAAATCATTTCAATTTAAAAATTACAATATTCTCAAACCAACACAGACAAAAAATTTATTGCGTAATATTTCATAACAATGCATGTTTTTGTTGACGGGACGTGTACATCTAGTTAAGTGAGCAGAACCGGTCTAAGGGGATATTGTTAGTTAGTAAAGCGTTTGTAAAAATGGTTCAGAGCGGTCGAAGCAAAGAGGACCAAAGCGAAGCCTGCGGAGGGTTGGTTTTGACTAACGCACCACGGCAAAAATCAAATTTTTAAATTCGTTTTTTTCCAAAATTGGTGGACCAACCGCAAATTTTATTTTTTTCGATTTTTTCAAAAATTGCAGTTCAGGCTTATTACCCGTCCCTAGTAAGTTAGGGAACGTCCATTAATTACGTGAGCTCAAAATAAGGGGGGGGGGAGGAATATCCAAAAAATTTCACCAAATTTCCTTTAAAGAGAGGTAAAAATTAAAATACAGTAAACATTATTAGTTTCCGGTGTGGTAAAAATTGTAGGGTAATTCTCACTTGAGAGAGGTGAGTCTCCCACATTTACCAAATCTCGCAAGAGGGAGGCAAATTTAGAAAAATACTCATGTAATTAATGGACGCTCTTTGCTTTAAACAGTTTCTCTGCTGATCACTTCATACCGAAGTGTTCGTAAAGTTTACCCCCAGACCCCCCACTCTCTACCTTTATGTTTTCTAGAAGTTTTCTAGAGGTCTACGTTAAGCTTTTGGCATTATTTACTTGCTTAAATGTGACTTGTTAAATTTAGGATTACAAATCATTAATATTAATTCTAAAAAAAAGTTGTATAGGTAATCGTAATTTTCGTATCATGGCGGAGAGTCGAGTTATCGCAAGAAAACAAAATTTACACCTTTTTGTTTTCGCCATTTTGACTTCGGTGTTTTGACTTTTGGCGTCTTTGTTTTAGGAGTTTTGATGTGCTACCATTAGCTTATTCTCACCCAACCTTGCATAATCTCACCCTATTTTAGAGTATAACTTGACGACTAAACTTAAAAATCAAGAAAACTAAAATAATTTAATTTAAAAGGTGCATGTCCGTGAAGTTATCCCCTCCCTTTTTTTAAATTAAAAAAATTGATTGTATGATGTTTTCAATTTTTTTGAGTGTTTTGTTAAAAATTTTAGTTCTAAACTTAATAATAATCTTGTCGTTTTTTTTTTTGAATATATTTTGTTTTGTTAAAATTTCAGTTTAAACTTAAAACCAGAACCCAATCGCAGCCTTTTTAAATTTGGAATTTTTTTCATGTATTATGTTATATTTCATTTTTGGTGTTTTGTTAAAATTTCAGTTCTAAACTTAACAAAACCGCAGAAATCACGAAACAAAATTTCGCGCGGCCCTTTTTAAAAATTTTTGGAATTTTTTCTTGTATTATGTTGTTTTCAATTTTTTGAGTGTGTTTGTTAAAAATTTTCAGTTCTAAACTTAATTAAAACCGCTAAAATTCCGAAATTATTAACTCGCAGCCTTTTTCAAAATTTGTGAATTTTTAAATTTCTAATGAATATTGTAGTTTATTTCAATTTGTTTTGGGTGTTTTGTTAAAATTTCAGTTCTAAACTTAATAATAACCGGAAATCCGAAAAAAGTTTTGGACGCTAGCCCTTTCTTTTTAAAATTTGAAATTTTTTTCATGTATTGTTTTTTTGGGTGTTTTGTTAAAAATTTCAATTTTAAACTTAACAAAAACCACAGAAATCACGAAACAAAATTTTGCGCCAGCCCCCCTTTTTCAAAAATTAGGAATTTTTTTCTTGTGTGTATTGTTTTCAATTTGTTTCGGGTATTTTGTTAAAAATTTCAGTTCTGAACTTAATAAAAACCGCTAAAATCACGAAACAAAAATTCGCGCCAGTCCCCCTTTTTCAAAAATTTGGAATTTTTTGATTGTATTGTGTTGTTTTCAATTTGTTTTGAGTGTTTTGTTAAAAATTTCAGTTCTAAATTTAATAATAACCGCGGAAATCGCGAAAACCAGTTTTGGACGCTAGCCCTTTCTTTTTAAAATTTGAAATTTTTTTCATGTATTGTTTTTTTGGGTGTTTTGTTAAAAATTTCAATTTTAAACTTAACAAAAACCACAGAAATCACGAAACAAAATTTTGCGCCAGCCCCCCTTTTTCAAAAATTAGGAATTTTTTTCTTGTGTGTATTGTTTTCAATTTGTTTCGGGTATTTTGTTAAAATTTCAGTTCTAAACTTCATAAAAACCGCGAAAATCACGAAACAAGAATTCCACCTTTTCAAAAATTTTGAATTTTTGATTGTATTGTGTTGTTTTCAATTTGCTTTGAGTGTTTTGTTAAAATTTTAGTTCTAAATTTAATAATAACCGGAAATCACAAAAAAGATTTTGTGCAGCCTTTTTCAAAAATTTGGAATTTTTTATTATGTTGTATTGAACCACCACAATCTGTTAAATTAGCAGATTGTTCGATTTGGTAAAGGTGTAGATCCTATTGAATAAATCCAAATTTCCTTATAAATGAAAATCCAAATCAAATTTTCTGGATTTTATTTTACGTTTTACGCTAATAGTAGTAATTGTTTAGAACTTAAATTTATAAACCTTACAAATTGAATACAACATAATAAAAAAAATTCCAAATTTTTGAAAAAGAGACTAGCGCAAAATTTTGTTTTGTAATTTTCGTGGTTATTATTAAGTTTAGAACTGAAATTTTAACAAAACACCCGAAAAAATAGAAAACAATACAATACAAGAAAAATTCCAAATTTTTGAAAAGGGCTAGCAAATTTTGTTTCGTGATTTCCGCGGTTTTATTAAGTTTAAAAATGAAATTTTAACAAAACCTCCAAACAAATTAAAACAATACAATACAAGAAAAAATTTCCCAAAATTTTTTAAAAAGGGGGCTGGGTACAAAACTGTTTTTCGCGATTTCCGCGGTTATTATTCAGTTTAAAACTAAAATTTTTAACAAAACACCCCAAAACAAAATCAAATTAACATAATTCAATCGATTTTTTTTATTATAAAAAAGAGGGGGTGTTGAACTGAAAAGATTTTAAATTATGGAAGCAAATTGTAAAGATTGCGCCTCATGAAAAAAATGTTACTTTTAATTTTAAGCAAAAGTGTGACCACTGAAATCACACAGTGAATTTAAAATAGTGAAGTTATAAAATTTTTAATAAATACATAAAAGTGCAAACAAAAATTTAAAAACAAAACCAAAGTTTAGTCGTAAAAGTGAAAAACGCTGCACGACTTACATAATAGGCCATATTTTTGAAAAGAAACATTAGTTTCATCATAAACGTCAATTAATGCACCGAAAAGATTTGAAAATTTAGTTTTTTAATTTTGAGTTGTTCACAAATTTGAGTGAATCGAATGAGGTTTAAGAAGCTAAATTTATAAATAAATTAATTAAATTAAAGTAAAAGTTTTAAAAAATCTGCTAAAAATTGAAACTTTGTGAATTTATCTATTAATTGGGAACAAAAACAAAAAGATATCGCACTAAAAAATTTTCAAAAAACATTCTACAAAAAGTTTAGAAAAACAAAGACGAACATGGGACTCATAAACAAGAGCAAGCGGAAATTTAAAAAATACAAGCACGGTAGAAATTAAAAAACTTATTAATACTTTGAATTGAAAAATAATAATTTTATGGAGGTAGTAAATTTTTCGTTTGATTTAAGAACAATTTCAGTAAACAGTTGGATTTTCTAAAGATTAGATTTACAACATAATTTTTGACAGAAGTTGTACGCGATTCTAAATTAAAATTTAATTTTTATTCTAAGCCAAAACTATATTTTGAAATTAAGAGCTTATATAATCGAAGAGTTAGAAGTTGAGGGATAGTTTAATTAACAAAATATTAAATTTAGACGCGAGTCTCTAGTGCAAGGCGCCCATTTTACAATAAAACATTAACACTAATTATTTTGGATCATAGCAATATGTAAATGCACACATTCTGCTTGATTTAAGTTATTATTGAATTTCCGTTCTCTTTAGCAATATTGCATTTAAAAACCTTTAATATATGGAAAAGACATAAGAAAAGAAGAGGAGAAAACTCAAAGATGATAATAAAGATTCCAAAATGCAACGCGGGCCCAGTTGGTACCTAAGATTTTAAGGGAGACGATTTTCGTTTTAGTATACAAACAGACACACGAAAAAATATAGGAAAACCAAGACAAACTTATACGACCGCCTATAAGTTTTAAATTTCTTTTTATACAATCTGTTTAGCGAATATTGACTATTAACTCACCTAAAAATCTCAGTTAGACTTCAAATCACAGCACTGTAGGGGGCGCCACCAGAAATATTGATTGGCTGTCGGTGGTTGTTTTACGCCACACTGCTGAAATATAAAAAATGATTAAACTTATGGTAGTAATAATTTATTTAAACATACATATTATATTTCTCAAGAGAGGGGGGGTGCTCGATAAAACTATTATTGTTGAAATTTGCATGTTGCTAATCAATACTCCAGTTTAACGATTGATTTTATCTAATGTGTCCCCCGTACCAATTATTTCCCGACATTTATTTCTTTGTTCCTCTAATACTTTAATTACAACAAAGCTATACTTGCCAACAACTAAGTTGTTGATTTTTATCGAACTGATGACTGTTTAGCAAAACATAAGGAACGATAAAAGAAAGAGTCTTACGTCTTAGCAATAAGTTTCTAGACTTTCGCTAACTTCGTTATTGACCCTTAATTGTGAATTAAATCTCATTTTTAGATAAACTAAATTAATGAAAAAATGATCGCGCTTGTGTCAATTGTGATGAAAGGATGAGAATTTTTAAATGTTCTACCGACACAACCGAATTAAAACATAATTTATTTTCTAATGAGTTCTATTCATAAATATAACAAACTGAGTGTAATTTATTTACGTTTATATACTGTGATAGTCATGAACCCGACACGCATATTTAATATTATGAAAATCGAGGGTCTTCCTACATCGTAAGCTACCTATTTCGATTTATATGCTGTGGTTGGAATATCAGACAAACTTCAGATGCAAATACCTGTATTATCCGCTTGGTTAAAGCAAGTTAAAGAATTTATGTCATCTTTATGGATACAATTTAAATATAAATTAAGTTATTTTGTGTATACTTGGAAAAAAATTGTATTTAGAGCTTCCCGGTTTTAAGGTGATTGTCAATTTTGTCAATGGGAAAATGTTGAAGCCCGCGCTTTTATTATTATGTACGTAGCACGATTCGACGGTAAATTGAAAAATTGTGTAAAAATATTTTAAATTAATCTAAAAATTCAATTTTAACATGCATTGTTAGATCGTGATTCATTTTATTATTTGTCACTAGACTTAAAAACATTTTAGGCGCCATTGTGAAAGTGTTCGGTATAGAAAACTTTCTTTTTTAATTTTTTTTTGAAAGTATTATATTGAGTAGGTATTTATTTTAATATAATATATAAATTATTTTTTATCTGACATGGTGTAATCTGCACCGTCAAAGCATTCTTTTAATTTTTTCCTACCATGCCCGGTATAGCATTTTAAGCATTGCAAAGAGAGCTACCACTGGGATTTGGGAGGAAACAAAGCTTCAAGAAAAAAAAGAAGTTTACAGTCATCTAGCTGTCACAGCTGTTGAGGTACAAAAAAAGTTGTCTCAGCGATGTTGGTCGTTCACTTTATGGCTAACTGCCAGCTATAGTTATTAAGTGGCTGCGATAGCTCTTAAAGCTTTTTCGAGTGTTTTTAAAAATATGACAGAAAACCGCATTTTTTTTACTATTTTGTTCAATTGGAAAAATTTAAATTACAATAATTTTTTTAAAACATTCCCCAATGAATACCAAATTTTATCATATCAGTGCGTACCAGTCTACCGCTCCACCACCGGACACACTTAAATATTTTAATTATCGATTTGTACCTGTTTGTAACAGTAAATTTGAAAATTTCAATCAATGTTGATTATTGTGCTTAAAAATTATCACATATAAAAAAACATAAAACATGTTCGTAACTGCGTTTGTTTTACTTTTGGTGCCGGTAGCAAAACACAACAATGCAAAATATATAAAAATTTTATGCATAATATAAAATAACAGCACGTGGAATTGAAATAATTATGATAATAATTAATTATTGTAAACATAATTAAATAAGCTGTTGATTACTACCTCGTTAGCGTAGCCTATCTATAGCTTTAACTGCATTAACTATCTATGACCGACCATCTGTCAGTTAGCTGTCGCAGGAAATTCACACTTTTACAAACGTAGCTTAATAAGTTTGTTTATAGCTAATTGTTGCAGTCAATTTGGCTGTCACAGCTAATTGCCAGCTGAAAATGGTTACTTGAATTGGTAGATTTAAAATTTTATTGTAATGTTCATTATAGAAAATTGATTTATTTACACATTGTATTGAATGTATTAACATTTAATTTTTGTTTTTTACATTATTTTATTTTAATTTTACATAACCGGAAGCATATGACACCATATTACAATAATATCAACATGATTTCATATTATAATCGAGTCGGCACTCGAAGTGTTACGAATTAAAAACGATGTAATTTTGTCAATTTTGATTTTTTTTTATTTAAAAACTTCAGAATAACGACAAAACATCTCAAATTAAAAAAAAATATGTTATTGTTCAATAGCATGGAATCTGTCCGAGAAGGCTTCACACGCCGCTAGAATGTAGTATGGTGGTATTTTGTCCCATTCTCGGCCAAGACCAATCTTTAAGGCGTCGACCGTCTCATATTTGTTAGTTGAAACTTTTGCCTCCAGAATGGATCATATGAAAAAATCAATTGGGTTTAAAACCAGGGAATATGAATTCTTGATGAAGTTTTTGTACACATCTCATGAAGTACATGACATTTCATGTGAAGTACATGAAGTACTTGTGAAATACGCGAATCACTGGGGGTCATTATTTTACTAATTAAAAGTTTTGGTAGTTGCTAGTTTAATAGTAATCAATTAATTAAATTAAACTTCGATTTCTTTAATTAATTTTGTAATTATTTTTAGTTCATTTGTTTGAATATCATGGAGGTTTGGTAACTCAATAAAAAGCTTTGGTACTTTATTATTTCGTCATGATTAACTAATTACATTGAAGTGAAAAAACGCGCTTGAGATGGCTCCAAAATGTAATAATACAATTTAAACTATCTTCTTATGCCCGATTTCTTCAACTATAGTTATCTATCAGTTAAAATTCATAAAAGTTAAATTGATGAAATTACCAATAAGGTGTTTGATTTTGTTTTGTTGTGAGCTTGGTTATTTCGATGTGGTCTGATGGGATAGGATTGGTTAAGGTGCATATCATCAACCCTCTTCCATTACGAATTTTTAATTCAAAAATCAAAATCTATTGTGTATTCTTTATTTTCGGTTGGACTTTTTGTTTTAAATTATTTAGAAAAATAGTTGGGGGCTGAAAGCCTGCTAGCTCCATCTCTCGATTTTGAAAATAACGGTAGCGGAAAGTTTATACTAAATTTTCAAACCTTTAATATGTTTGCCTGCATTGTAATGCAGTAAGATGTTTCACACCAGACCTCGATGAATAGTTTATTTAATCAGAGTAAACTGTAGATTTCCGTTAGGCACTGAGTGTTCCACCCCAGACCCCGGTTTAAATAATTTATTTTTATTAAAAGTGAATTAAATATTTAAGCATATCTCAAGTTTATTAAAAATAGCTATGGCCACGTAAATGTGTTTAATTCGTAATCTGACAATTAATTATAAACTGCGCAATAATATATTCCGTACCCCTGGGAGGCAGATCTCTGCAATATAATAAAAATAAACGACTTCATCCGAGGGGTTTGGGGGTGTGGACATCTTCCGGTGCTTCTGCAACGGAAATTTCAGTTTACTTCTGATAAAATAAACTACTTAATCCGGGGTCTGGGGTGTGGAACACCTCCATGACAAATATTGAATGAAGAACATTGCAGAACATGCAGAACCCTCAGACCGTGTAGTTTATTTTTTATCAAAAGTAAACTGACGATCTCCGTTGAGAGGCACTGGAGGGTGTTCCACACCCCAGACCCCGGTTTAAATAATTTATTTTATTAAAGTAAATTGAGATATCAGCATAACCGATCTAGAAAACTAATTAATCTAACTTTAACGAGTCACGATCAAGTAATATTCCAATAAACCCAAAATTTAAAGCAATTAGAGACGCCTGGGGTGTGGAGCACCCCAGAATCAAACTGTGATAGATAAATTTGCAAACTTATGTTTATCAGTATTAAGCGAGAATGGTGAAAGTTTTAGCACAAAAATATAAAGCAGTGACCAGGATCTGGGGGATTATGAATTCCTTCCAGAATAATATATAATCGTTCTGAAGAAAACCAAAGCGCTATAATAAACCCTACTCATAATCTGAAACATTGAATGTTTTCACTTTACAGTGAGGCACTGGAGGGTGTTCCACCCAGACCCTCCGTTTGTGCAGTTTATTTTTATTAATAATAAATTGAAGATATCAGCATAACCGATCTAGAAAAATTTCTAGAAAACAAGTAATGTATTTAATTGATAATCTGACAATTAATCATTAACTGCATAATTATAAATTCCGTACCCTCTAGAAGGTGATCTCTGCAACAGGAGATCTTCCGTTTACTTCTGATAAAAAATAAACTGCTCGATCCGAGGTCTGGAGTTGGAACACCTCAGTGTCTTTGCAACGGGAGATCTTCAATTTACCTTTGATAAAAATAAACTATCAATGAGTCTGGTGTGGAACACTCCAGTGCACAAATATTGTAATGAAACATTGCGGAACATGCAGAACTTTCAGACCGAGTTGTTTACTTTTATCAGAAGTAAACTGAAGTTTGCCGTTGAGGATACTGATGTTCCACCCAACCTTTAAATAATTTAATTTTATTAAAAGTGAATTAAATACTATTTAAGCATATTCCAAGTTTTTTATAATTAACTTCTTCTTCTTCTTCTTCATCGTTTGCTTCTTGTCAGAAGCGTCGTGACCCAGCTTGGCCGAAGCCAAGATGAATTGTTATGGGAATATAATTTATGGGGTAGTTTCCCGTTGCCTACCCCATGGTCAGATTGATATTGGACCTTTGATCACAGCAGTGTATCCGACTCGACTAGGATTCGAACCGCGGTCTACCGCTTTCCAGTCGGCCGGTGCATGCTTTGTGCTACACTGCTGGTCATAATTAACTATAAACAAATAAATGAATTTAATTCATAATTTGACAATTAATCATTAACTGCATAATTATAAATTCCGTACCCCCTGGGAGGTAGATCTTTGCAACAGGAGATCTTCAGTTTACTTCTGATAAAAAATAAACCGCTCGATCCGGGAGGTCTGGGGAGTGTGAAACACCCTCCAATGCTTTTGCAACGAGAGATCTTCAATTTACCTTTAATAAAATAAACTACTCAATCCGGGAGTCTGTGGAACACCTCCAGCAATATTGAAATGAAGAACATTGCGGAAAATCCAGAACCTCCAGACCGAGTTGTTTACTTTTATCAAGTAAACTGAAGTTTGCCGTTGCAAAATACTGATGTTCCACACCCCCAGCCGTTTAAATAATTTATTTTTATTAAAAGTGAATTAAATATTTAAGCATATCTGAAGTATCTGAAGTACCTGAATTAGCTATGGCCAAGTAAATGTGTTTAATTTATAATCTGACAATTAATTATAAACTGCGTAATTATAAATTTTGTAGCCCTGGCAGATCTCTCAACGGAGATCTTCAGTTTACCTCTCATAAAAATAAACTACTCAATCCGGAGAGTGTGGATGTGAAACATATTCCAGTGCTCAAATGTTGGAATCTCGGTAAGTCTCTGAAATACCGATGAAGTACGTGAAATACAATGAAGTATCGATGAATTAGGTGAAGTACCGTGATGAATTATATGAAGTACGAAGAAGTTTGGAAAATTATGATAAAGTACGTGTAGTCTGAAGTTAATTGTACACGATTTCCTCTAGCGATTGACCTCTCGATGGTGGCCATTGTTGTGAAAAAATGAAGTTGGAAACTTTTTCTTGTAAAAAACGTTGATTTGACAACAAGTTGTCTTTTTATTTGCATTGTAACCATACACAATCGTTTTGTTTGTTTACATATTGCTGAACTGTCAAAATTGTTTCCGCTGGTTGCGATTTTCCAACCAAATACAAAGCAATAACACTGTCGCGTTTGAATTTCATTTTGATCACTTTTTTTAATTGCGAGGTAAAACGATATGCTACCGTAGACTTGTAAACAACATAATCGACTGACGCATATCACAATATGAGCGCGCTGTCATTAGCCGTTTGGTTCCTACAACAGCGTGAATTTGGTAACACTTTGAGCGCCGACCCCGCAATTAAAATTAAACCAACTAATGAAATTTTGTATTTTATATAGAAATTTTTAGATTTTTAATATTTATATACAATGAAAATATAATTTTACCATACATATATGCACTGTAACGCACATATACACAGTGAATTTAAAAGGATTTCCCTAAATGCGGGATTCAGGCCATACAATCTTAGCAACGTAGTATTTATAAATATAGTTAACAACATCATTTCAATAGTTTGTAATATATCCTATTTAATATTCTATAATCATACCAATATACCATATGATCAATGCATTGCCAATACTATACAATTAATATAATAAATTAAAACTTTTAATATTTTAATTATATTTTTATGTAGCACTAATTGTAAATTTGAATAATTTAATATTATAATAATATATTAAAATAATGTATTTTCCAATATTAGGTATGGTATGTAGTATGGTATATACCATACTATAATGATAAATGGGTACAATATCATTAGCTATACAATTCGAATTTTTAATATTTAAATGATCTTTCATTTAAGGACTTCTTCATTTTGATTCATTTTTAGATAATATATATAATATAATAAATAAGATTAACAATTTTAAATATTAATAACAAACGCTATGTCAAATATATTACAACATATACACTATAATAATAGTAATATAGTAATAATATATTAGTTTAGTTAAGTAATTAATTGTTTAAATATAAATAAAAAAACCACCTATATAATTAGTTTACAGAAAACACAACCCAATATCAACATTTGGTATTTGCTTTGACAATAATTTAATGTGATTTAAATATCGAACATAATAATTTTAGGCTGCTTTATAAATTACAAGACTAAAGGTATAAAATCCAATAAAGCCCTTCCAAATAAATTTTATTTTTAATTGGAACTAATAATTTATTTAGAAAGGTAAAGTGTAATTTCAGTACGATTTAAATTATTATGTCGGAAAGTTAAATGTTTTTGAAAACATTTGCGTTGTAATATATCAGACATTTAGTATCGTGTCGGTTTTTCGAGACGGCAGAACTTTTGTACTATTTCAATTTGTGTTAAAATTTAATAAACAATTTTGTTGTGAAATGTTTAGTGTAGTACATCTGGGGACCAATTTTAACGAAGAATTTAATATACCTATCTACATAACTAGCAGAATTATAATTACAAGGTATTAAATTTATATTTAACTGTTATGTAATAAACCAAAATAATAGCAGTATCTTTTTACATCACAAATAAATCAAAAGTCAAAGTTCAAAATTAATACTGTAAATTTTCATTTAAATAGATTCAGGTCAGTATCATCGTTGAAATAGCATCAACGCAGCGCTCTATAATTCGACGAACGACTACACCAAGTCATTACTGAGGAGAAAATGTCTCACCAGAGAAATTATATGGTTAATGTCCCGGTGATTAAGAGCAGAAAATTTTTCAGGATCAAAAAAGAAAATTTATGATACAACATATTTGTTAATTTTATTTCTACCAAGCTTTCTTAATTATCAAAAAGTATGATTTTACACAATAGAAATGGTAAATAAATAAAAAATTTAACTAAACCAACATACTTTTGTTAAAAATATGTTTGATACCATTAGAGATAGATAAGTAATAAAATTGCAGACAGGGATTAACTTTAAAGAAAATCTTTTGTTTAATATTTTTACTCTGATGATGTGGCCAAAAGCTTGATAAAAAATTTACTTTCCCTATGTCACAAATCTGCAACACATTTATGTCTTTACATCTAGAAAATACGCATTATATTTTGTAATATCTAGCATATTACTCGTAGTAAAGTATAATGAACAACAATTTATAACATCGTTGCAAAGGAAGTTCAAAAGCAATACTATTTAAATTTTAAGTTTAACCTCCTTTCCACAAGCTACTTCTACCCCCTACCTTTTGATACATCACTTCAGTTAAGTTGAAACCAATCGCAAAGATTTTTCCTCCCTATGTTCTCTAAAAATTTCTTTTTCATCTTTGCTATAGGTACGGGTTGGTTGGGAAGTACTGAAAGCGACACCTATTAAGCAGTAGAGGAATCAAAATTCATACGTCATTTTGATATTTGATCTTTCATATGGGCCTGCTAAAAATTTTGTTTCGATCTGTCAATTCATTCATTGTTTACAAGCCATTTGAAGTCGACGTGTCGGTGTATTTTTTAACAATGGAAAAAACTGAGTATCGTGCAGTGATAAAATTCTTTGTTTTGGAAGGTTTATCAGCAACAGAAATTCATACAAAAATGGTGAGCGTGTTAAAAGAATCTGCTCCTTCATTTCCAACTGTACATCGATGGGTTTTAGAGTTTAAACGTGGTCGTACAAGCGTTGAAGATGAACCACGTAGTGGACGACCAAAAACTGCAACAACACCAGAAATCATTGAACAAGTACATAATATTGTTAGTGAAGATCCAAGTTTGACTAAGCGTGAAATTGCTAATACCATAGGCATCTCAGACGAACGAGTACTCTATATTTTACATAAAGAATTACGTATGAAAAAGCTGTTTGGAAAGTTAGTGCCGCATTCGTTAACAATTCAACAAAACTCACACGAAAGCAAATTTCTCAGCATCATTTGAATCTTTTTAATAAGAATAAAATCGATTTTGTGCGTCGTTTTGTAACTATGGATGAGACTTGGATCTACCACCATGATCCTAAATTGAAACAAGAACGATTACAGTGGACTGAGGCTGGTTGTTCAGCTCCAAAACAGGTGAAGTCAGGACGATCAGCAAAAAAGGTTATGGCATCAGTTTTTTGGGATGCAAAAGGATTTTATTGATTGATTATCTTGAAAAAGGTAAAACAATTAACTCTGAATATTATTGTAACTTTTTGGATTAACTGAACGAACAAATTCGTGAAAAGAGACCCGGTTTGCAACATAAAAATCATCTTTCACCAAGACAACGCACCTGTCCACAAAAGTGTTTTAACAATGGCAAAATTCAATGAACTAAACTACGAATTGCTTGAACATCCACCGTATTCGCCAGATTTGGCTCCTAGCGACTACTACCTTTTCAGAAACTTGAAACAATTCGTTCGTGGAAAGCGTTTTTCATCGAATGAAGAAGCTATTTTAGTCGTGGAACAGTATTTTGCAGAGCTTCCAGAAAATCATTACAGAGATTTAATAAAATTATTGCAGGATCATTGGAATAAGTGTATTGAAGTTGAGGGAGATTATATTGAATAAAAAAACTAATTTCATTTAAAAGTTCACATTCTTTCATTTTTGCTTTCAGTACTTTACAACTTTGTATCATCAGTAGTGATTCTTTCCGCAAATCAGGGAAAATCCCAGACTTCAATGATGTACATAGATAAGAGATTCACACTTATACAATGAAAAATGTAATGCATCAGTGCCAGCTAAGTACATCCTTCTTTCGACATTTTTATTAAATTTAGCACTATTATTGATATATCGGTAATACTTTGTCCATTATCAAAATCAATTGTTTCAATGTTTTTATTATATTCCTTCAAAACAAACCTATTACATATTTTATTAGAACTTATTGATATATATGCTATTACCACTTAATGGTGCCAACAAGCTTTTAACGTGCACTAACCATAAGTAAGTTTTTCAAACCATTAAATCTATTGTTAGTATGTACTCGTAATTTTTATCATCAAAAATTTCAAATTTAATAAATATAATTATGAAAGATATCCTTATGACATCTAACTCTTTTGGTTAATTTGTTGGGATTGAAATACCGAATTATTATTACTACTTTTCGTTCGATCCAATTTTTTTTATTGTGTCACAGTCTATCTTATTATATGTATCTAAGAAGCAAATGCAGGTCAAAACATTTTTTCCTGTTTCAAGTAAGAATAAAACTCAAAACTATTTTAATACTTACGGTAAAAGTAGTTAATTTAGAGAAAAAATTAAGGGATCAACAAAACTGCATATTATGTAGTCGAATATTTTTACTCATTCAGGAACTGCTTAGTTTTAAGTTTATTAAAGGGTGAAAAAAATGTTGTTTTATAAATTAAGCACCATTTTTGTGACTTTTGAGGAGTTAAATGAAGTGCCTGTATTATTTTCATTAAAAGAATCTAAGAAATCTATTTCTTATGAAATTATTTCTAAAATAGTAATTTTACCCATTTAATGACAACTCTGAAACAAACAGTGCTGGGGTAAGCTCAATGGCTACTGAAAAAGATTTTTTGAAAATATTCTCTGCTTCCGTAGCAAAAGTGACATTATTAATTTCACATTATCACAACACATTATTAATAATTTTGAATATTTTCCGAATAGAAGATTATCACATGCATGCAATGCTATCATTATACAATGAATTGCAACAAGAAATATTTAAATTTAAAATTAATTTGTAGCCCAGTAGAGTGGCGTGTTGACAAATGTAAGCGACTACGAATAAGTAATCGTGAATTTGAATTCCATTGGCGCCTGTCGGGTGGAGTAATGACCAAAGATATTAAATACTATGTTAAATAAATCATAAAAAAATTAATTTTTTTTATATTAGTTATTCAATTTTACACTTATTATTTGTAATATACTATTTTACTATATAATAATATAGATACATACATTCATCAGTTTATCGGTAAATAAAATTTTAATATTATTCGATATATGCAATTAAAAGGCTTTTCTAAATATATTATCGAATAAATGTTTTTTTCATACTACCAATAAAAGAAATTTATTCTCCGTTTTTAAATTGACCCAATCATAGAACATTCTTAAATTGAAACAATGCATGCTTAACTTAGGATATCATATTGTTTTCTGCAATATTAATTAAGTACGTCATTCTTAATTTTTGTTTCAATTTAAGAACATTGGATGATTGGATGAATTTCAAGTTCATTATTCTAGCTGGTAAGAACGTATTTTTTAGCGTATATACATAATATATTTATGTTGTATTTGGTTTTATAAACTATAGTGCAGTGTATTGCATTGCAATATTGCAAAATATTATATAAGAACGCTTCTTTGCCAATTTCGAGAAAATTAATTTGAATAATTATATATAACTGATGAACTGCATAAAATTAACATAAATTTGGTAAGTTGTTAATGGAATTGTTAAGATTGCAAAAAATAAAACATATTCAAAGGGTACTGGAATCGCATCCAGCTCCTGCCAAGTTTTTTATTTATTTGATTATTAATTCTCCCAGTATAAAATGTAATCGTTCTCCAGAAAACCAAAGCGCTGTAATAAACCCTACTCATAATCTGAAAACATTGAATGTTTTACCTTTTAGCAGTGAGTCACTGGAGTGTTCCACACCCAGACCCGTTTGTGCAGTTTATTTTTATTAATAGTAAATTGAAGATATCAGCATAACCGATCTAGAAAAATTTCTAGAAAAAATAATTAATCCTAACTTTAACGAGTCACGCTCAAGCAATAATATCCCAATAAACCCAAAATTTAAAGCAAAGTTGTAGAGACCGGTCTGGTGTGGAGCACCAGGAACAATCAAACTGTGATAGATAAATTTGCAAACTTATGTTTATCAGTATTAAGCGAAAATGGTGAAAGTTTTAGCACAAAATATAAAGCAGTGACCAAGGATCTGGGATTATGAATTCCTTCCAGAATAATATATAATCGTTCTGAAGAAAACCAAAGCGCTATAATAAACCCTACTCATAATCTGGAAACATTGAATGTTTTCACTTTTAGCAGTGAGGCACTGGAGGGTGTTCCACACCCCAGACCCCAGTTTTTTGCAGTTTATTTTTATTAATAGTAAATTGAAGATATCAGCATAACCAATCTAGAAAAAAATTTTTAAAAACTAATTAATCCTAACTTTAACGAGTCACGCTCAAGCAAGTAATATCCCAATAAACCCAAAATTTAAAACAAAGTTGTAGAGACCGGAAGTCTAGGGGTGTGGAGCACCCAGAAACACTCAAACTGTGATAGATAAATTTGCAAACTTATGTTTATCAGTATTAAGCGAAAATGGTGAAAGTTTTAGCACAAAATATAAAGCAGTAACCAAGGATCTGGGGGATTATGAATTCCTTCCAGAATAATATATAATCGTTCTGAAGAAAACCAAAGCGCTATAATAAACCCTACTCATAATCTGGAAACATTGAATGTTTTCACTTTTAGCAGTGAGGCACTCGAGGTGTTCCACCCCAGACCCCCAGTTTGTGCAGTTTATTTTTATTAATAGTAAATTGAAGATATCAGCATAACCGATCTAGAAAAACTAATTAATCCTAACTTTAACGAGTCACGCTCAAGCAAGTAATATTCAATAAACCCAAAATTTAAAGCAAAGTTGTAGAGACCCTGGGGTGTGACACCAAGAACACTCAAACTGTGATAGATAAATTTGCAAACTTATGGTTATCAGTATTAAGCGAAAATGGTGAAAGTTTTAGCACAAAAATATAAAGCAGTGACCAAGAATCGGAAGAGGATCATGAATTCCACAATATATATCATCGGTCTCAAGAAAACCAAAGCGGTATAATAAACCTACTCATAATCTGAAACATTGAAAGTTTTAACTTTTAGCAGTGAAACTAGGTGTTCAACAGACCAACGATCTCTAAAACTTTGCTTTATATTTTGCTAATTTGGATATTATTACTTGATGTGACTTGTTAAAGTAAGGATTAATTAGCTTTTCTAAATTGTTTCTAGATCGGTTACGCTGATATATTCGATTAATTTCTGATAAAAATAAACTCAAACTGGGTCTGATGTAACAAGTGCCTCACTGCTGAAAATAAAACATTCAATGTTTACAGATTATGAGTAGGGTTTATTACAGCGCTTTGGTTTTCTCGATGACATATTATACTAGAATTAATAATCAAATAAATTTAAAAAATTGGTAAGCTGGATGCGATCCCAGTATCTGCACATGTTTTATTTTTTTAGCAATCTTACGCAATTCCATTAACTTACCAAATTTATGTTAATTTTATGCAGTTCATCAGTAAAATAAAATTATTCAAATTCAATTTTCTCGAATTGGCAAAGATGCCTGCCCTTATACTTGCACCTGTTTAAGACCTATACAAGACCTACACGCGCAATGAAAATGGATCAATTCAGTGAGAGGAAGTTGCCGATCTCCCCTTGTTAGTTAAAAATAATATAATAATACTTCTTAATATATTCTATATAATATACTTACTACATCTACTATATCACAATACATAATATACCATTACACTATTTATAAAATACAAACATATTATAGTAATATAATTAAAGCTTTAAAAAATTATATTAATTACTTTTTATTTAATGGTTAGTTTATTCTTTTCAATTTAAATAAAAATATTAACAAAATTGTAATGATTTGTAATGACATAATATTCATATATTATGTATGTATATGTCATAACATACAATTAGTAACCTATATCGTAAAATGTATTACTACCTGTAAATCCTTCTATTTAATATAAAAATTGTTTTTATTTAATGGATATTTTATTCAGTTAGATATTCCAATTTTTAATTTTTCAATACCTAGTTTTGATTAGGTATATATTGTAGCTATACGCCGTAGTAGTACAATACTAACAATGTAAACAGTAACTCATTGTGCTATTCTTCATCTCCTATTTATGATCTCTAATGCCTACGTTTAGATTTTTTATTGCTTTAATTATTATATTTTATTTAATGCTTGTTTTATGTTACATTTTATTATCTTTAATAATAATAGATGAATATCAAACATTGATTAGATTATAAAAGTTAATGTCATGACACATGTGTATAATAATTTTTACAAGCTAAGTGACTTTTCAGTAATAGTATATTATTTAATGAGTGTATAATGTAGGCCATATTACACGAAAATTGTTTAACACGAGCGAACGCAGTGAGCAGTGTTAATTATTCGAGTGTAATATGGATTATCGAATTGAATACTATCTTTATCTTCGACTGTTAAACAATAATTATTTTATCTACAACTGCATTATTTAATTATCTAAGTTTTATCGTGTTTATTAATTTTAAATATCAAAGTTGCCATGGTTGTTAAGGAAACAAACTTGTTTATTAAAGTCAATGTGTAAACGTAAACGTGTTTTGTGCGTAAAATTTAATTTTGGTCGAGAATGTCTACAGAAGGAAGTGAAGATGATATGCAGTGTACTCCTCCAAATATTAAAAAGGCAGCAAAGGAAGCGTCTTTGAATTTGTTACCTGAAAAATCAAGGACAAATTACGAAATGGTTTACAATAGCTTCAATGAATGGCGGTTAAAGAATAAAACTTCCTCCTTTTCTGAAGATACTGTGCTTGTATACTTTAAGGAAATATGTGCAAAATTCAAATCATCGACGTTATGGACTCGCTATTCAATGCTGAAAAGTACTCTCAAATTAAAGCATAATGTGAATATTGAATCTTATGGGCGAGTACGTGCTCTACTTAAAAGAAAGGCGGAAGGTTATAGACCAAAAAAATCAGAAGTTTTACTGGAGCAAATTAACATCTTTATTAAGGAAGCGCCTGATGTTAAATATCTCGCAACAAAGGTAACAATTTGCTAATTTATTATTAACTTTAAATAAAACAATTTTTACAGGTTGCCTTAATAATGGGGGTAATGGGGGCTTGCCGCTCAAATGAACTGTATGCCATGAAAACTGCTGACCTAAAATTCTTTGATGGTTGCATTCAAGTATTTGTCCCGCACACCAAAACAAAAGTGCCTCGCAACTTTTCCATCACCGAACTTTTATGATATCGTCAAAAAATATGCAGATCTTCGTGTACCGAACACACCATCGGACTCATTTTTTGTCAATTATCAAAGTGGCAAATGCACTAAACAGATAATTGGCATCAACAAATTTGGAGGAATGGGTAAAGAAATAGCAAAATATTTGGGGCTACCAAATTTAGAAAAATTTACAGGACATTGTCTTCGAAGATCATCTGCAACTTTATATGCTGACGCAGGGCATCCATGACAGGATTAAAACGTCACGGAGGGTGGAAATCGGCTTCTGTGGCTGAAGGTTATATTGCAGATTCAAAACGGAACAAGATGGATACTGCCAAAAAAATTATGAACCAAATTGATCCAAATTTGCTGAACAATAGTTTTACTGTTCCTAGTGCTTGTTCTTCTGTTAACATTAATGATAATTCTACCATTCTTCACGACGATTTGCCCGTTATAAATAATAATGGAACCAATCTTAAGATTTCTAGTGCACCTTCGACTATAAATTTTACTAACTGTAGTAATTTAACCATTAATTTTGTAAATAAGTAGGTATAGGTAATAAGTAGTAGTTTCAGTAAAGTTCATTTAATAGGTACTCAAAAGTTAATTGTTAATTGAATAAATTAAAAGTGCACTAATTTTGTTTTATTAAATTTACATTTAGCTGTGTCAAAATATCAATAAACAGAAATTTTCAAGAGCCGTGGAATATGAATTCATATTCCACTAGTGTAATATGAACTAAATTATGTATCTATGGTTACACATATAATAACACTATTGTTTAACAGTCGTAGATAAACATATTTTTTTATTAAATACAGCGTGACCCACAAGATCCCGACCAAACATGTTTTTTTTCTTTTCGGAAAAATCATTAAATTTTTCTGAAAAATAATCTGGTAATCCGATTATAAGAACTATGGAATTCAGAAAAACCAAAGAGCAAAAAAATTAAACAATCACTTTGTGAGTTACAAAATGTCAAAAAGTCGCGCCGCAATGTTATCATTATTTGAAGCTGGAAATCGTCAATGTGAAATAGTTTGAATGCTTAAAATTCCTCAACAAACCGCTTCCGACGTTATCAAACGATTCTAAAAACTTGGTAATATAGAAGATCGACCGGGAAGAGGAAAAAACTGTTCTACTAACTCTCGCCGGAATCGCAATATCATCAAACTTCGGATTCAAAGAATCCGAGACTGTCGATGCAAAAAGATGCAAGTAGCTAAAAATGAACTTAAGAAGAAGCCTTATAAGCTGGAAAAAGCCCAAATGCTACCGATATCACACCGCTGCTCAAAAATCGGAAAATTTCGTTTTTACTGATAAATTTTTTTTTACTATTGAACACTTTCACAATCATCAAAATGATAGGTGCTGGTCAGAAAAAGCACCGGACCTTTGCCATTGGGCCTGTGCAAAACCAAAAAGTTTGGAATTGTTAAAACAATCTTTGCGTCAGGAATAGGATAAAATATCCCTAGAAGAGGTACGAAAAACAGCCGAAAATTTCATTCGACGTTTAAAGTTATGTATCCACTCAGAAGGAAGCCACTTTGAGATTTTATAAGTTATGATGTACATAAGGTTATTATTAATTATTATCCATTTTTAAATTTTCAAATTTCTGCGTTTAAATAATTATTTTTTTAATTATATAGTGAATTTTAATCCATATTCAATCATATAGGGTCGAGTTTAACTGTGAGAAGAATTTAAAATTTGAAACACCGATGTACAACGACGTCTTAAACTAAAATTGTAAGTAGAAAATTTAACAATTTAATAAAAAAAGATTTTATTTGAAAACTTTTTAAAAAACAAATTGCTAATACCATAGGCATCACAGACGAACGAGTACTCTATATTTTACATAAAGAATTACGTATGAAAAAGCTGTTTGGAAAGTTAATGCCGCATTCGTTAACAATTCAACAAAAACTCACACGAAAGCAAATTTCTCAGCATCATTTGAATCTTTTTAATAGGAATAAAATTGATTTTGTGCGTCTTTTTGTAACTATGGATAAGACTTGGATCTACCACCATGATCTTAAATTGAAACAAGAACGATTACAGTGGACTGAGGTTGGTTGTTCAGCTCCAAAACAGGTGAAGTCAGGACGATCAGCAAAAAAGGTTATGGCATCAGTTTTTGGGATGCAAAAGGATTTTATTGATTGATTATCTTGAAAAGGTAAAACAATTAACTCTGAATATTATTGTAACCTTTTGGATCAATTGAACGAACAAATTCGTGAAAAGAGACCCGGTTTGCAACATAAAAATCATCTTTCACCAAGACAACGCACCTGTCCACAAAAGTGTTTTAACAATGGCAAAATTCAATGAACTAAAGTACGAATTGCTTGAACATCCACCGTATTGCCAGATTTGGCTCTAGCGACTACTACCTCTTCAGAAACTTGAAACAATTCGTTCGTGGAAAGCGTTTTCATCGAATGAAGAAGCTATTTCAGTCGTGGAACAGTATTTTGCAGAGCTTCTAGAAAATCATTACAGAGATGGAATAAAATTATTGCAGGATCATTGGAATAAGTGTATTGAAGTTGAGGGAGATTATATTGAATAAAAAAACTAATTTCATTTAAAAGTTCACATTCTTTCATTTTTGCTTTTAATACTTTACAACCAACCTGTAGTTCATAAAGGATTTATAAGTAAATTTATTAATCACCAAGTTTTTTGAAGAAAAATGTATGTATACGTTTAATTTTATTTTTAATATAATATTTACTACTTGAGTAAATAATTTTTGGAATCTTATTTTCACGTCGACACGTCGATCACGTTTTGTTAAATACTCGGAACTGTAATAAAAATATTAAAATTTATTTTTATAAATAATAATTACTTAGCATGATTGCGTCTAATCGCTGAGTAAAATAAAAAACTTTTGGTAAATTTCTGTTAATTATTGTAAAACTATATTCTTGATAACATTTTCACTTTTTAAAAGCGTCACTTAGTATTAAGTTAAACGTCAACATGCGTTCTAGTGCTACGTTATATTAATAAAATTTAAATATCTAAGTAAAACTCTAAAGATATTTATTCAAATAGTAAATATTACACTGAAAAACAAAGTTTAACTTAAGCCAATTCATCCTAATATTTTATAAACATCAATGTTTAATTGAAGATTAGATTGTTTAAAGATTAAAATATAATCATGAAATCAAATCTTTTCTTTTATTTATAGCTTGTAATAGCTATAAATTAAAAATAACTTTGTAAATTTTGTAAGGCTATCAAAAAAAAGTTACTAGAAACAAATAAGAAAATTTTGTAATTTTTTGTTCGAATTTCCAGAAGCAGGCAGAATTGTTTTACGAGTCATTTTAGTGGTACATTTACTTTTACTCGCATTTTTATGGTAAAACTTAGTTTTGTTTAAATAAATATATAGTACAAACGATGTAAAATAACTGCTGCAGATAATTTAAATACAAATTCTGAAAACACACTCTTTTCAGAGTAGTATGGTAGAACCAAGTCTCGATTAGGTCACAGTGCAGTCATACAAGTAGGTATCTGGGAAGCATTGGTAGATGTCGCTACCACTGGATGGTACAAATAATCTGTTGATCCCAACTTCACATAATGCTTAAGTAAAACTTAAAAATTATACAAACATAATTCTACAGTATGTTAAAAACTAATTTTTGAAAACTGGCTTACCGCTACGCGGTTGCCCATAAATTTAATAAATAAAATTGCAATAACAACCTTTCAAATTAAGATTTGTATGATTTAACACAATGTTTTCTTGAATTTTAATTTTGAAAACCAAGAAAATTACAAATTAATGATGGGTTTACGGAAAACTTGATATTATGTTCGGTTTTAATTCATCTACCATTTCTCTAATAATATTAAATAGATAAAAATTAATTGTTAGTAAATCATGAACGTTGTATGAAATTCAATTGTAGTATAATAACCTTAACAGACAAACTTTTTACGAATTGCTTTATGGAACGCTAATGGCTTCCAGACATCAAAAGGTCAGGAAACTTAACTTTTTATAAAAACAAATAATAGAGACATTCTACTCATATCTGAGTACCTTGTTCTGAAAACAATCAGATGAACGAATAAAACAGTTCACATGTCTGTGCTAATAAAAAAATAAATTCACAAAGTTCAAAAAAAAATTAAAAATCTAAACAAAGTGAAAAATTTAATATACAAACTCATACCAAGTAAAATTTTATCTGAATAACCTTCATTGGAAGTAAAATTTATTACGACTATGATTATACGGGTTGGCACTCGGAAAATGCTGTAATTTTGTCAATTTTAGATTTTTTTTATTTAAAAACTTGAGTATATCGTAAAAGCATTTCAAATTAAAAAAAATATGTTATTGTTCAATATAGCTACCTTTAGCGCGGATCAGATCATCACTGATGCACAAATGTGCAGATCACTGCACATTTTTGATGCAGCCGTCACATAATGGTTGATTGAAAAGTACTGAAAGCGACACCTATTAAGCAGAAAAGGAATCAAAATTCATACGTTATTTTGATAATTGATCTTTCATATGAACCTACTAAATTTTTATTTCGATCTGTCAATTCATTCCTGGTTTACAAGCCATTTGAAGTCGACGTGTCGGTGTATTTTTTAACAATGGAAAAAACTGAGTATCGTTCTGTGATAAAATTCTTTGTTTTGGAAAGTTTATCAGCAACAGAAATTCATACAAAAATGGTGAGCGTGTAAAAAGAATCTGCTGCTTCATTTCCAACTGTACATCGATGGGTTTTAGAGTTTAAACGTGGTCGTACAAGCGTTGAACATGAACGACCAAAAACTGCAACAACACCAGAAATCATTGAACAAGTACATAATATTGTTAGTGAAGATCCAAGTTTGACTAAGCGTGAAATTGCTAATACCATAGGCATCTCAGACGAACGAGTACTCTATATTTTACATAAAGAATTACGTATGAAAAAGCTGTTTGGAAAGTTAGTGCCGCATTCGTTAACAATTCAACAAAACTCACACGAAAGCAAATTTCTCAGCATCATTTGAATCTTTTTAATAAGAATAAAATCGATTTTGTGCGTCGTTTTGTAACTATGGATGAGACTTGGATCTACCACCATGATCCTAAATTGAAACAAGAACGATTACAGTGGACTGAGGCTGGTTGTTCAGCTCCAAAACAGGTGAAGTCAGGACGATCAGCAAAAAAGGTTATGGCATCAGTTTTTGGGATGCAAAAGGATTTTATTGATTGATTATCTTGAAAAGGTAAAACAATTAACTCTGAATATTATTGTAACCTTTTGGATCAATTGAACGAACAAATTCGTGAAAAGAGACCCGGTTTGCAACATAAAAATCATCTTTCACCAAGACAACGCACCTGTCCACAAAAGTGTTTTAACAATAGCAAAATTCAATGAACTAAAGTACGAATTGCTTGAACATCTACCGTATTCGCCAGATTTGGCTCCTAGCGACTACTACCTTTTCAGAAACTTGAAACAATTCGTTCGTGGAAAACGTTTTTCATCGAATGAAGAAGCTATTTCAGTCGTGGAACAGTATTTTGCAGAGCTTCCAGAAAATCATTACAGAGATGGAATAAAATTATTGCAGGATCATTGGAATAAGTGTATTGAAGTTGAGGGAGATTATATTGAATAAAAAAACTAATTTCATTTAAAAGTTCACATTCTTTCATTTTTGCTTTCAATACTTTACAACCAACCATGTGTACTGTTATTTGAATACAACATGGAATTGCGTCGATTTAAGAAGTATTTTGAAGAAAATAATTTTTTAGAGTGAATTCGATTCTTGACGTAGTTGCGTTGTCAAAACCTACTTTCCGCTCCCTGCGCGATCTTCCGGGTCGCTTTGGACGCTACAAGCGGTTTTGATACGCGCTTAAAACATACCCCAACCTTGTCGGTTGCAAAAGGTGGTGAGTAGATTTTGTACTTTCTTTATCAATCTGGGTCTGAGGAGATCAATTCCACTTTGTGGATAAGATCGAAACCTTAGGTCATCCGGTAAGTTGTTGAAATTATAATTTTGTTTGCTATTTTTTCATTCGACGATGTTGCTGAATGCGACTCAACTTTTTTGAATGTTTACGTAGGTAATGTGTTGTGAAAAAGGTGTCTACTGGTTAGACTTTCGTTGGCCAATCACCTCAACTATATTTTCTTTTCAATAAAATATATCTTTTTATATATCTACTATAATATAATCATCTAAAACGATTTTTATAAAAAAAATCGTTAGTACTAACAAAATTTTAATAATTTTAAATGTCTTCCAAATAAAACATATACATACATATGTAGGTAAAATGAATGCAATTGCATTATATTACTTGTATTGTTCGTTTTACAACGAATTGCTATATGAAATATTTAAATTTAATATTTTTTGAGACTGAAATTGCTTATTCAATTTTACATTTAAATATTTGTAATGTATATACATAATATATCGTACTACCCTAATACAATCATCCCGTACCATTCTATTGCATAGTATGTATTTCATAATATCATTTCTTGTCGATCTTATCCATAAATTTAGTTTTATTAGGTATTTGCAGTCAAAAGATTATTACCTATATTCTATATAATTCACTAAAATGCATTGTAGTGCACTTCAATATTACAAAATATTATATAATAATATATATGTTATATTGAATTTGCTTTCTTTTTCTATGTATTTGGATATTTTAAAAACTATTTTATACGTTTAGTTGACAATATTATATTAATAGTTTTTAGTATACCTATGTAATATATTGTCTTACTATATATTAATATATTATCTATTTTCTAAATATTTTTTTTAAATATTTGGGATAATAAGCAATATTTATTTATTAAACGTCTGATGACAGCAGTAACCATTGCTGAAAGCTCACAAATAAAGTTTCGTTTTATTGTTTATTTAACTTTATAATTTTAAAACATTTTAATCAAACATACATATACTATCTATATATTAATATATATTATGTATGTATTATATTGTACATATATTGTATTATTAGTAATACTAATATACATTAATAATATATCATAAAGACATAACAATTATTTTATTAATTTTTAATATTTTCCTTAATACAATAATTATTTTATTAGAATTTTTCAAAATGCTTCTATTATAATATAAAAGTGGTTTTTATTATTTAATGAATATTTTATTCAGTTGGATATTCTAATATTAATTTTTCGAATACAAAATGTTTACGTTTTTAATGTTTGTTAACTATGTATGAGTGTAGTAGCAGTATTACAAGATATTACTCATATTGAATAGCTATTTTTATGATTGTTTTATTGACTTACATTAAGGTAGTGAAAAACAATTTTTTTATATTTCTAAATATACATTATACTTATATTTCATTAAGGTACGCTTCTGCAAGTGTAATTGTACAAAAATACCAATATGTATGGGTTTTCATTAATCACCGTGCTTTTTTTTATCTGCTATTTTGTATTTTCAATACAATTAATTGAAATTTTTATTAATATATTTATTGTTTTTACTTTATCATATGTAATATGAGAAAGTATTGTTTTCGTGCAGAAAAAAATTTGAGATTTTGATGGATTTACACTTTTGAGGTCTCCTGAGTAAAATAAGACGATTTCAAGAAATGTCCAAAAATTTTGTGTGCAACCTACAGCAAAAACTAATAGAATTTTCAAACAAAATTTTGGATTTTGTATCCTTATATTGACACTTACAGCTGATTAGATTTTGGCTAAAATTGGTTCATGGAACTTTTTTTATTTTTAAATTTTATTATTTAATATTAGTTTTAATTATTATTTCAAAAATAATAAAATTTCAAAACAAAATTTAGAATTTATAGCAGGAATTAGAGCTGATTAAATTTTGGATAAAATTGGTTCATGGAAGCAATTTTTTAAATCTTTTATTTAATATTAGTTTTATTAAATATTTCAAAACTAATGAATTTCAAAACTAAAGTTGGTATTTTGTATCTTTATATTTAGACTTACAGCCGTATTCACCAAGCTCTGTTAAGTTGCTATCAGGGAGTTAAGTCAGTAACAGTTTGTTAATGTGACGCTTTCGTATTCACCAATGACTGTTAGCAATAACAGTCTGTCAAGTCGTCTGATAAGTTAACAGAGCAATATCGGTCTGTTAAACAGACTGATAAATATTACTTATGTCTCAAAATTGTAGGTTATAATTATTAGTTACACTTAAAACATTATATTATTTAAAAATCGTAGTGAAATGGACAGAGTGGACTTTCACGATTTGTTAAATTCATCTTCCGACGATAGTGACGATCCAATCAGACGTTCAAAAATAGTTAAAGAAAGAAATAATTTATTGGAAGAATTAGATGATCTAGATTTTAGAAAACGATTTCGTATGAATAAAAGTACCATTGAAAGATTGTCTAATTTGCTGCAGGGGGTGTTAGAACCGGTCGACAGACTAAATAACCCAATATCTAAATTAAATCAAATATTAATTTGTCTACGATTTTATGCGACAGGTACGTTTCAAATTAATGTCGGCGACCACTTCAATGTATCCCAATCAACTGTATCTCGCATTGTTCGAAATGTCTTTTTATTTTCTAGTATGTGAAAATATTGTTTCACTAAATTTAGAAGAACCTTTTTTTCTAAATTGCTGAAATTAGACGCTCGTTTCCTTTCTTTGTTCATCTTAAGAACTAATAAAAAAATACATTAATTTTAGTTTGTTCGAAATCAAATGATTATTTACTTTTTATTAAAATATTTAACAACAATTAATTTATTTAAATTAAACTTGATACTATAACTTAAAAATAACACAAAATGTCATAACTATTAGGTTTTTAAGGTTAATTTATACCAGTGAATTTAGCTGGAGCAAGCTTTACCAACAATAATTCTAGTAACTTTTGAATAACAGTTAGTTTACTATTTCAACTTTGAAATGTCATGGTGAATACGAATTCATTTTAACAGACTGTCAAGTATTAACAGTTTGTTACTTATCAAACTGTTAAGCTGAAAATGGTGAATACGGCTGTTAGAGCTGATTAGATTTTGAGTCACATTGGTTAACGGAAAATATTTTTTCATTTTATTATAAAAATTGTTATTTTAATATTTAATAAAAGTATGATAAAGTCATGGGCATGGCCACATCCAATTTTTTAATGTAAAAGCTTTCAATTTAATACACTGCATACTCAGGTGTAGGTTATTAAGAGATTATTATCAGATAGAACAGTTTTTTTAATTGCTAATCTTACCTTTAATTTACTCGAAATCAATTTAATGGCGTAAAAAATATATTGAACCAGTAAATAATATAAATTTTTAAAATTTTCTTTTCTTTTATTTATAGTTCTTGTAAATCGGTGAGCACCCAAACATAGGGAATTAACATGGCAAATTGCTTTTTCTAAATTCCTGCTTCCCATTATAACCGATTTAATAAAAGAATATCAATCGAAAGATATTATCTTTCTGCGTCTAAAGATATGCAACATTTAGTATTTGTTTCTTCATTATTGACTACAAATGAAATATAAATAATAACTGTTTCGATCCAGTAGACGTGAATAGTGAATTGTTAATAAAATGCAAGCTATATTTTTAAATTTATTTAAAATAATTTATTTGTATTTTTACAATATTGAAAACAAATAAGAATTTTTATAATAGGAAGGATATTAAAGAAAAATCAATTTTCTTGTTAATTTCCTATATTCGGGTGTACGGATGCCTACACGGTATATTAACAATTAACTTACTAAATTTTCTTAGAGCATAAAAATAAGTTAGAAGCAAATAAGAAAATCATGATATTTTTTCATTTTTTGTTTATACTTTCTGAAGACAAAATGGTTTTATTCACGTAACATTTACTCGCATTTTATCTTGGTTTATCATAGTAAAACTTGGTTTAATTTAAATAAATACGTATTACCACTAATAGAAAATAACTACAGAAGGAAATTTGATTATAAATTTTGAAAACACATTTTTGCAACGTTGCCTGGTTTAGAATCAAGTCTGGATTAGTTACAAGTCGATCATACAAGTAAGTATCAGGAAGTGTCGATAGATGTCGGCACTACTATGGTACAAATAATCTCTTTATGTCAACTTAACATAAATCTTAATGAAACGTAAAATCAAAAAATTTGATTCCTCCTTCAAAGTAATTATAAAACTAATTTTTGAACAACGTTGCTGTTTGCACCATCAGCTAAAATTTAATAAATAAAATTACAATAACAACTTTAAAACTTAAGAATTATAAAATGTAAAAAATTAATTTTTATTATAAACTTTCTGAGAATAAATTTCTTGTAAGTCGAACGTAAGCACAGTTTATTATTTCAAACCATTTCGTTTAAAGTTTGTACTTACCGTTCCTTTGCGCATTTGTTACCTAGTTTTGCCAAACTTCCTAGTTTTATGTAAAATTGTAATTAAATTTACCGCATTACGATGTTGCACCTAGTTCGGATGTAAAAATGTTTCTAAAAATCTAAGGACTTCAAAAATTTAAAACTTGAGAATAGTAAATTATTCAATTGAAAACCTGTTATAGCGTTGCACTATATGTTAAAATACAATAAATAAATTTCAATCAACTTAAAACTGAAATTTATTATTGATGAAAAATGCAAAATCAAATGTTTAAATAAATTGCATTTTGACTTCTATGACCCAATTTATAGCTGATACTAGTTTTAAACTTCAAACCAATTTATTAATATTTTATTCATTTTTGCATCGAACTATAATTTCTACCTTCATTAGAAAATTAATTTAAAAATTCTATTTAAACACACATTTAATAAATTTAAAAATTAAATGAACAAAATACTTCCAATTTGATAAACCTTGGAATTTAATAAGCTGTTTATATTTCTCAAATTCTGGTCAATTAATAAATCAATAAAAAATATTATCCCTTCAATTTTGTTTAAAACTGAAATTTATGTATAGGATGAAAAAAATGACAAAATCAAATGTTATAAATAAATTGCATTGCTGACTTGCATGACCCAATTTACGTCAGCTGATACTGTACGTTTAATACATTCAAATACCAATTTATTATTATTTTATTCATTATGCATCGAACTATAATTTCACCCTTAACATTTTGAAAATTAATTAAATAAATTCTATTTTTAAAAAACATCACATTTAATAAATTTAACAAAATGAAAATGAACAAAATACCTTCGCTTAGACCTTGGATAAACCTTGCGAATTTAATAAGCTGTTTTATATTTCTCAAATTCTGGTCAATTAATAAATCGGCAAGTTAAAAAAAATATTATCCATTCCAATTTTGTTTCCGGAAAAAATTTAAAAGTTTATATAAATGAATGATACCACATGGCTAGCTAAAAATGAAGCAATGTCGAGAAGTAGAAAAATTTTGGAATGATTGTTGAATTATAATTTTGAATTGTTTTTGAATGGTCCCTGTTCTTGAGGTGCGAACCTTCTGCTTGAGATTTATATTTTACACACTGACAACTCTTATGTGTGTGTAAGTTGACAGGTACAATGTTGATGTCACATTATATGTTTTTTGATTTGATTTTGCTTGATGAAGCCTCTAAGACTGATGATGGAATGCTATAGATTTCCGAAACGCATTTCGAAAAATAAAAAAGACTTGGAAAAAAGACTTTGGGTTTATTTAATCAAATAACAGTTAACTTTAAAATTGGGAAGATGGAAATTAGGAAATTAAAAATATCATCAAGAGACGGTCATTGGCATGGTTGTTAGCGCGATGAACTGCTAAGGTAGAACTCCCGGTTCGCATCCGGGTGGAGTTCGCTTTGTAATGCCGTCTCCGTGCTTCGGAAGGCACGTAAAGAAGGTGGTTCTCTCACAAGATGCTTGCAACATCTTTGAGATATTAATTGCTGGAGTACCCTCTTGAGGGGGACGGGTAAACGACCTTGGTTGTATCCTTACATAAGGGTACCCGAAATATATAAAAATATCATCAACTTATTTAAAAACAAAGTTTCGGGTCACATCACAAATTCTCAAACATCTACCCAAGAAACCGATTTTCCAATTGACTATTTATGCAAAACAAGATTCATTAGAATTAATTTTTGAAAATCTGGCTTACCGCAAGGCGGTTGCCCATAGTCGGGTAAAATTAAATCAAGAAAATTATGATTGGAATAAGAAGCCAGTTTTAAAGAAAAAATTATTTAAAATTAATAAATAACTTGATGTTTAGTTCCATTTGCGTCTTATGTTCGTTTGCATCGTTTTTGACTCGCGAAAAATGATTAACTTTTTATGAAACACCTGCCTAAAAAAAACCACCACAAATATCTACCCTGTTTTTCATTTTGAAATAATAGATGTCTAGATTTAAAATTTTAAAAAGTCGTTATAGTGATGCTACTGTCATTTTTATCATTTTTTTAGTATTATTAATTGTGTCGTTAGTTACTGAAGTTTATTTTGCTTAAATTGACAGAAAAACATATAATTACATTAAATTTACTAAATAACATTATTTTAGTTTATGTTCCATTATTATCAAAACGATCGTTCATTGAAAGCTGTTACGTCACATCCGTTCTGTGCGTAGTAATAAATTTCCCAAACGTATCGATAGATGTCAGTGCGATTTAATAGTGCAAGCCAACTTCTTGCGGTAAATTTACTTAAGTGAATTTTAAATTAAAAGTTAAACTAAGCAGGGTAGATTATAACTCCAATTTTTGAAAACCTGGTTACCGCTACGCGGTTGCAAACACCGGGTAAAATTTAAATAACAAAATCACTGTTCAACTAAGAACTTGTTACCTCCAGTTAAAATTGCAGAATAACAACTTTTAGTTGATTAGTAATTATGCTATGGTAATATTTAATTAAATGTCGCTAGGTAATCAAAAGTCAATTCTTTTTGCTCGAAGGGAGTAATTTATGGTTTTATTTCAAAATCTCCTAGTTTATAAATTCGTAATTAATAATTATTTAATAATCAAAAATTCTATATATTTTACGTGTTGCTTTTAATAATACGACAATGAGTGCAATTCTTACTTTATGTCAATTTATTTATTAATAATAATAACTTTTATTATGCAGTATCTACTTTACAATAAATAGTTGAAAACATTTTTAAATTTTAAACTTGGTAAAATTTGAAAATTTTCCAACTTACATTTTTAGTTCAAGTTTAGTTTTACAAAGTTGTTTCGCCTTATCAAGGACTTATCAGTTAAACTATCCCTAAATGGATTAAAATTGAAATCAAATCGCTAAATCAATCATGTAGGGATGATTTAACTGATGATACCTGATGAAAACTTTGTACAACTAAACTTTAGTCTAGACTAAAACGTAAGTTGGAAAATTTTCATATTTTACTAAGCTCGTAAAAATTTAAAAAAATTTTATTCAACATATAATTTTAGTTCATAAACTATTTACAATAAAAAATTACAATATATAAAAATAACTTAAAAATTTAAAATCTGTGTGGTTGCTGGTTTTCATCTCAACTTACAAGGGGAGACCGGCGACTTACCCTCATTTAATTAATTTATTTTTATTGTGCGTGTAGGTCTTGTATTGTACTTCAACAGATGGAAGTACAAAGGCACGCTTCTTTGCCAATTTCGAGAAAATTGAATTTGAATAATTATATATTACTGATGAACTGCATAAAAATTAACATAAATTTGGTAAGTTGTTAATGGAATTGCGTAAGATTGCAAAAAATAAAAACATATGCGAAGGGTACTGGGATCGCATCCAGCTCCTGTCAATTTGTTTTTTATTTATTTGATTATTAATTTCAGTATAATATTTCATCATTCTCAAGAACCAAAGCTATAATAAGCTCTGCTCATAATCTGTAAACATTGAATGTTTTACTTTTTAGCAGAGAGGCAGACCCCCAGACCCCCAATCACAACAACTTTGGCTTATTAGGATATTAGTTACTTGAGTGTGACTTGTTAAAGTTAGGATTAATTAGTTTTTCTAGAGATTTTTTCTAGATCTGTTATGCTGATGTCTTCAATTTATTACTAATAAAAAATAAACTGCACAAACTGGGGGTCTGGGGTGTGGAACACCTCCAGTGCCTAGCTGTTGAAAAGCAAAACATTCAATGTTTACAGATTATGAGTAGGGTTTATTATAGCGCTTTGGTTTTCTTGAGAACGATGACATATTATATTGGGAATTCATAATCAACCCGCTCTCCCCGATTCTTGGTCACTGCTTTATATTTTTGTGCTAAAACTTTCACCATTATCGCTTAATACTGATAACCATAAGTTTGCAAATTTATCTATCACGTTTTGAGTGTTCCTGGGGTGTTCCACACCCCAGACCCCGGTCTCGACAACTTTGGCTTATTAGGATATCAATTACTTGAGTGTGACTTGTTAAAGTTAGGATTAATTAGTTTTTCAAGAGATTTTTCTAGATCTGTTACTCTGATGTCTTCAATTTATTACTAATAAAAATAAACTGTTCAAACCGGGGTCTGGGGTGTGAAACACCTCTACCACTGCTAAAAGGTAAAACATTCAATGTTTCCATATTATGACTAGGGTTTATTATAGCGCTTTGGTTTTCTTGAGAACGATGACATATTATATTGGGAATTCATAATCATCCCCTCCCGGATTCTTGGTCACTGCTTTATATTCTTTGTGCTAAAACTTTCACAATTATCGCTTAATACTGATAACCATAAGTTTGCAAATTTATCTATCACAGTTTGAGTGTTCCTGGGGGTGCTCCACACCCCAGACCCCGGTCTCTACAACTTTGGCTTATTAGGATATTAGTTACTTGAGTGTGACTTGTTAAAGTTAGGATTAATTAGTTTTTCTAGAGATTTTTTCTAGATCTGTTATGCTGATGTCTTCAATTTATTACTAATAAAAAATAAACTGTTCAAACCGGGGTCTGGGGTGTGAAACACCCTCCAGTGCCCTACTGCTAAAAGGTAAAACATTTAATGTTTCCATATTATGACTAGGGTTTATTATAGCGCTTTGGTTTTCTTGAGAACGATGACATATTATATTGGGGAATTCATAATCATCCCTCCCGGATTCTTGGTCACTGCTTTATATTCTTTGTGCTAAAACTTTCACAATTATCGCTTAATACTGATAACCATAAGTTTGCAAATTTATCTATCACAGTTTGAGTGTTCTTGGAGGGTGCTCCACACCCCAGACCACCCGGTCACTACAACTTTGGCTTATTAGGTTATTAGTTACTTGAGTGTTACTTGTTAAAGTTAGGATTAATTAGTTTTCTAGAGATTTTTTAGATCTGTTATGCTGATGTCTTCAATTTATTACTAATAAAATAAACTGCTCAAACTGGGGTCTGGGGTGTGGAACACCTCCAGTGCCTCGCTGTTGAAAAGCATAACATTCAATATTTACAGATTATGAGTAGGGTTTATTATAGCGCTTTGGTTTTCTTGAGAACCATGACATATTATACTGGGGAGAATTAATAATCAAATAAATAAAAACATAAACTGGCAAGAGCTGGATGCGATCCCTGTACCCTTCGCATATGTTTTTATTTTTTTGCAATCTTACGCAATTCCATTAACAACTTACTAAATTTATTTTCATTTTTATGCAGTTCATCAGTAATATATAAAATCTAAAAATCTAAAAATTTAAAAATAAAAATCTAAAAAGTGAAAAAATCTAAAATTTAATACAGAGCTTTTTCCTGAGTTCTCTTGTTCTCTCTTTGAACTGTAGTAAAAAAAGGCTCTTGATATTTTCTGGTAGTTTATTGTGCGACTTAATGCCGAGATTGTCGCCTTCGCAACATTTGATTCTAAACCGGTTTCTTTGAAATTGATTCTTTTGTTTTGTTTCGTAAGTATGGGTGTAGTTGTCGTATGTGTTGTACTGTCGATTTTGATATGTACAGAGGACAAGGTCTATATTTTAAAAGTTTTAAATAATGGTTTGCAGTGAGCTCTGCAAGGCGAACTTTCTGGTTCTGTTTTCGGAATTTAATTTAGTTCTATATTTGTTAAATATGTATATATTGATTAAATGTCTTTTCATAAACAGTCAATGGATTTTTTCGTACAGTAAAACAAACTTTTCTCGCTCTATAATAAAGTTTTTGTTATATGCGTTTTAATTTTCTTACACTTTTAAAAATTAGTAACAATCTTACATTGTTTATTCTACAACGAATTTATTGTAATATGAAGTATTTATATTTAAAATATATATATATATATACAATATAGGATTACTAATATTTCTTGTTCAACTACATACTATCTTTGTATCTTTGTATCTAAATATTTGTAATATATAGTATCGTATTACCCTAATATAAACATACCATACAATTCTATTACATAGTATGGTATAATATGTATTTTATATAATTTCTTGTGGATGTTATGCATAAATTAAAACTTTAGTTTTATTAGATATTTGCAGACAAATAATTATTATTGTAAATAATACGTTAAATTGTACTGTAGTACATTGCAATATTACTAAATGTTGTTTAACATTATACAATATACTATGTACATATAGCTTACATATATTATAGATATATATTGAAAAAGAAAGTTTTTTTTTTCTATGTATTTGATTGTTCTAGCAACCATTTAATTTGTTTAAAAATATTATACTATAAACAGTTTTTAATATATTCCATGGTAATATTATATTATCTTTCCATATATTAATATATTATAAAAGTAATATAGTAATATACAATATTGAAAGAAATTAATATAGTATAAAATATAATTATCTTAATATCTTATTATTTATCGACTTTTAAAAAATTCACAAAATGTTATCAAGCAATTGTTTATGTTTGTGTTGTAATATGTAACTTAAACTTTTTCATGACTTTCGACCGGATCTACATCAGCTGCATATTCTATATTAAGTTGACTGTTGATAACAATATTCTCAATAATAATATACTTTTGCATACACCAAGCACGTTTAGGTACGAACTGAAAATTTGTTATATTTAATGTTATTAAAATTAACGAAAGTTACTAAAATTTACAAAAGATCCTTTTGTAGATATATGTACATATATTGTATAACAGATATACATACAGTGACTCGAAAAGAGGTCGAACAAACAATAATATTGCATTAATCTCCTTGTAATTTGATTATTTATAGAGAAAACAGAGGTGTAAACTTACCATTCAAAAAAGTATTCCTTAATGTTACTAAACCCATAAAAAACTCTTTTTTTAATTATTAACAACAAAAAGTTTTAACGTTTAAACAATGTAATACTGGAAATGACGTCAAAGAAACGGTCGGATAAAAAAATCTGTCATGAAAAAATTTTAAACGATGCTTTGTTACCTTGGGCACGTAAACCATTCGGTAAAAACCATTTGACGTTTCAGCAAGACTCGGCACCACCTCATAAAGCGCTGAAACTTATCGTTTTTTTACAAGAACAAGTTCCCAGCTTCATTTCTTCACGACAAAGGCCACCTTAATACTCGGATTTAAAATCAATTCAATCAATATTTTAGAGGCCAAAATATTAACTAAAAAATATGAGACGGTAGACGTTTTAAAGATTTCTCTTTGCCGAGAATGGAACAAAATACCATCGGACCACATTCGTGCAGCGTGTGAAACCTTCTCGGACAGACTCGATGCTAAAAATGGCTCCACCGAACAATAACATATATTTTATTTAATTTAAAATGTTTTTACAATATATTGAAATAAAAAAAAAAAGAAATCAAAATTGACAAAATTACAGAATTAAAATTGGTAACACTTCGGGTGCCGACCCCTGTATATTCAGAATATTTATGTTGTGAGTAAAAATAAATAAATGTTAGTACTTAATTAAAATATTTAAGGAAGAAATAATTTAGAAGAAGGTTACACTAAAACGGACGTAATTCTTCCTTAGCAATTTGTGAATTTAGTAAGATATCCTAAACTGTATAATTTTATCCTGTTTGCATACTAACTTATCTTAAAGTTCTAGAATGCGTTGATAGATGACAATGCCGTTTCAGAATGTATACAAACTTTTTGTTATACCTTTACAAAAAGGAACTAAAATTAGCGATATTTAGGAATTTATTTTTATTTTATTTTTTAATAATAATTATTATTTACATTAACTTGGAGTTTTTATAACTCTAATTTTTGAAAACCTGGCTTACTGCAACGCGGTAGCAAACAGCCGGGTAAAATTAAAAAAAAAAAATCATTGGAACCCATAATCGAACCTAGCTCTCCTAGCTGTAGTATTATGAAAAATGATTAAAATTATTTTCATGTGATTGGAAAGACGCCAAGGGAGTAAAACAAATAATAAAACAAAATCACATTGTTTTAAGTTTTTGGTTTTTTTAAACCACCAAAAATTGCATTGCTGACTCGTATGACTCACTTCATGTCAGGTGGTACAGCAAAGTTAATACGTGAAAGTGATTAATTGGTTGTTACATATTCGACTGTAAGTTCACTCGAAAAGAGTTTATTAACTAAGTCATTAGCACAATATAATTACAGTAAAGCTCCTTATTCGCGGGGTATACGTTCCAAAATTATGCCGCGAATAAGGAAACCGTGAATATGGAATAGTGATTTGTATGGAAATGCAAGGGTTGGGTTCCAAGGTACGAAAATAAAATAAAATAGATAAAAATAAAATCAGTTTAATCACATACCTATCATTATTATTAATTATTATTGTTTGAATTATTTGGTTTAAAATATTTAGTAATTTTTCTTGCTTTGCCGTCTTTAAAATGCCTTTTAATTCCGCATGGTATTCAGCTGTGGCAACTTCAATTTTCCTTTTAAAAGGAAGGTTTCTTTCCAAAACGGGTCAATTTTAATGAAGTGATCTCACAGTTCATTTGCCATTTGAAACCTGCGGTCTGGTTTTTAAGGTGATTGTCATCGTATCATTGTAAGATGTTGAAGCTTGAAGGGTTCTTTAAAATTTCCTGCAAGTCGGCTTCACTTAAATCTTCATCGTGTGATTGAAGCAGCTCTTGAACGTCACTCGAATCTATCTGTTCAAAACCATCATGTCCTATTCCATTAGCAATTTGTACAATTGTGTCAGTTAATGTTTTAATTTGTTTAAATCCCTCACTTTCACAGACTGTTAGATCAACCTATAGTTTTTTCCAATATGATTGCAATGTGTATGCAATGCTTGAGCTCTTGTAACGATTCCTTTATGTTAACAATGCACATTGCTATGTTAAATTTTTTCCAGAATTCCATAAAACTCACGTCAGAATCACATTCCATGATATCCAGAATGATTTTAAAGGTTCGCCTAATGTAAAAGAACTTCAAAGCTTGAATTATTCCCTGGTTCATTGGTTGAAGTAAAGTCGTCGTGTTCGGAGGCAAAATATCACCTTAATATTCGGATGCATAGTTTCAAGCTCACAAGGATGACCCGGAGCATTGTCCAGGACAAGAACCGCCTTGAAATCTAAATTTTTTTCTTTTAAATATTATTATTTAATTTTGAGTTTTGAATATAAATTATAATATTCAAAATCGTAAATTATTAATCCGCGAATAATGAAATTTTCGGCCGCGAATACAGAAAGTGGTCTCAATTTTTTCTTCCGCGAATACTGAAACCGCGAATAACGGAACCGCGGATAAGGAGCTTTTTCTGTATATAAAATTAATTTTCTATTTCACTTAATAAAGTTAGCAAAAAAAATTAGGCAGCATTTTTAAGCTCAGCTTTTTTGTGAAATTCTGGCCAATTTATAAATCGGCAAGTCAAAAAAATATTGTCAATAATTAAGTACATTTTTTATTTTTACTTTAATTTTGAAAAAAGAAGTAGGTAAATACTGAAGACTTAATTAAAATAAATTGACAGCTGAAAATAATTAGATTAAAAATTGGTTTTTAATTTATAGAAATCACTTGACAATGGTTTCCACCTGATGATTTAATTATTTATTGGACTGGGAATGGCATCATCAATATCTCGGCTAGTATTTACAGGTTGGTTGTAAAGTATTGAAAGCAAATATGAAAGAATGTAAACTTTTAAATGAAATTAGTTTTTATTCAATATAATCTCCTCAACTTCAATACACTTATTCCAATGATCCTGCAATAATTTTATTCCATCTCTGTAATGATTTTCTGGAAGCTCTGCAAAATACTGTTCCACGACTGAAATAGCTTCTTCATTCGATGAAAACGCTTTCCACGAACGAATTGTTTCAAGTTTCTGAAGAGGTAGTAGTCGCAAGGAGCCAAATCTGGCGAATACGGTGGATGTTCAAGCAATTCGTACTTTAGTTCATTGAATTTTGCCATTGTTAAAACACTTTTGTGGACAGGTGCGTTGTCTTGGTGAAAGATGATTTTTTTATGTTGCAAACCAGGTCTCTTTTCACGAATTTGTTCGTTCAATTGATCCAAAAGGTTACAATAATATTCAGAGTTAATTGTTTTACCTTTTTCAAGATAATCAATCAATAAAATCCCTTTTGCATCCCAAAAAACTGATGCCATAACCTTTTTTGCTGATCGTCCTGACTTCACCTGTTTTGGAGCTGAACAACCAGCCTCAGTCCACTGTAATCGTTCTTGTTTCAATTTAGGATCATGGTGGTAGATCCAAGTCTCATCCATAGTTACAAAACGACGCACAAAATCGATTTTATTCTTATTAAAAGATTCAAATGATGCTGAGAAATTTGCTTTCGTGTGAGTTTTGTTGAATTGTTAACGAATGCGGCACTAACTTTCCAAACAGCTTTTTCATACGTAATTCTTTATGTAAAATATAGAGTACTCGTTCGTCTGAGATGCCTATGGTATTAGCAATTTCACGCTTAGTCAAACTTGGATCTTCACTAACAATATTATGTACTTGTTCAATGATTTCTGGTGTTGTTGCAGTTTTGGTCGTCCACTACGTGGTTCATCTTCAACGCTTGTACGACCACGTTTAAACTCTAAAACCCATCGATGTACAGTTGGAAATGAAGGAGCAGATTCTTTTAACACGCTCACCATTTTGTATGAATTTCTGTTGCTGATAAACCTTCCAAAACAAAGAATTTTATCACTGCACGATACTCAGTTTTTCCATTGTTAAAAATACATCCCACACGTCGACTTCAAATGGCTTGTAAACAATGAATGAATTGACAGATCGAAATAAAATTTTAGTAGGTTCATATGAAAGATCAAATATCAAAATGACGTATAAATTTTGATTCCTCTACTGCTTAATAGGTGTCGCTTTCAGTACTTTTCAACCAACCTTTACATAAATCATGGGAACATTTAGCTCTTCCTGAAGACTTGAGAAAAAGTGATACAGCAATAGAAAATTTTGCAAAACAATCAAAACTGTTCCTCAACTTCTGCAAGCTGACAGTGCGAAGTACCATCTTGGAATGCTTAGATCGCAGGCTAAACTACCACAATAGTTTAAAATAAAATATTTCTATATTAAAATTGGCATGTTTATTGGAAATTTGTTCTTATTTGATAAATAATATTATATTTAAATAATTTTTTATATTAATCCTATGCCTATTTTTACCGCTCTGTAATATAACCGCAATACCTGTATTATATTATTTATATTAATTGGTGTGCATGTAAAAGAAATTATTTAATTATTTTAAAATTTTACAATCTTACGATCACGCTATACGCTCAGAATTTAAACAATGCCAAGCAAGTTTTATTTCTATGTTATTAGCTTCGATAAAAATTCAAGTTGTACCTATACCAATATTTCAACAGATAATCCTAGTATGGATTGCAATAAATTATTTGCGTTTTTATGTAATTTACGATTTAAACATTTAAAATATTGTTTTAAATATAGTATATATGTATTTGGTATATATTTACGTATAGTACAGTTAGATTATACCTAATATTTCTCATACGTACAGCAATGACGTTTTCAGATTTGGTGATTAGATTAAAAGTAATAATTTTTAAAAATGTTAATTTTAAAAATTTCATAAATTTTTTGTATAAACAATTCAAATTCAAAATTCAGAAAAATGACAGTATCACAACCTAATTATGAAATTTAAAAGCGTCATGATTTTTATTATTAGAAATCTTCTATTTGAGTTTTTGAAATTTCGATCTACCTTTTTAATATTTTCTTTACCAACGATTAATAATTTTCAATATTAATAATGAAAAACTTTATTGTGATATAAATAAGGCAATATAATCGTACTACTATTACTATTATACCGTAACCAATTGAAGTTGGTATGTACACTTTCATGTAAATTTTTTGATTTGATGGAAAGTTAATTCTGTTTTACAGAAACTTAAAACGATTTTCATGTGGGGGTAATACATACTTTCCAGGTGGAGGTCATTAAGAAAGACTAGACAGTTTTTTTTACTACTTTTTCAATTTTTCTGAAATAAAAAAGAAAGATAAATCACCTTCATTTAATTATTAGTACAGAATTTATGTTTTATCACGTTTTACAGAATTGTTAGGAATGAAGTTGTCGACAGCATTTAACTGCTTAAAAAATTTATATCTCACGTTGAATATTCGCTGAATTGTTGTATTTTTCAAACAGCAATAAATTGCTCTTGTCGCAAGTCTGCAATCTTTAACACAGATGTCTGCACTATCTGCAAACAAGCTTTTCACGAGAGATCCATAAAATACGCACCGTGAAATACAACATTGTACTGGTACCTACAGCAATTATACTAAAGTCAAGCAATCTGTGTACACGCACAATAATTTTTGAAAACTTGGCTCGAAAACTATTGATCTCGGGAATAAAACGTTTTGTATATAAATAACAACTAAAAATGGTGCAATAAAAATTACCATGCATGGCAAGTTTCATCTGGGTTACCTTTAAATTATACAATGCGTTTTAATGGGAAGATCTAGTGCCGTAACTAGGCATGTGCAACAGGTGCAGCCGCACAGAGCCTAGCAGAATTTTTAAAACAATTTTCGGGCCATTTAACTTTGAAACTAGATTTTAAAGCATTTTCTAAACAAATACACGTGTACCACGTTTAAGGAAATTTATCTAATTTATTAGCCCATATATGGGAGTCACCTTGGATCTAATTAAAAAAATGCCAAAAACTTGCTAATTTTAGTTGTAAGTGCACTCCTTTGAGTTTATTACTTTTAGTTCTTTGTCGATTCTCAAAAATATGTGTTGATGCAAACAACAAACAATTTGTTTTTCTTATTTAAATTATGCAGGATTTTTAAATGAGATATTATTTTATGCTAAGCTTATCAATGTGCTTTTGTATCAAGTATATAAAAATAAACTAATTAAGTAATTATGTTTAATTTAAATTATTTCTTTTGTTTTAATAGTTTAAATCTAATTTTAATCAAATCCTAACCTGATGTGTAGTAACTTTTGTTGGGATCATCTATCGGCTCAATGCATTTTTAAAATTTAAAAATCAAAAAATTATTTATAAACAATAAATTATTATATTATAATTATTAATATATTGTTTTATTATTATTTAAAAAAAAAGATGGTAAGAATGCAAAAATAAAATTTTGCTAGAACCCACCAAAAGTTAGTTACAGCATTGGGAAGATTACAGCATATTGGCACTGTTTATAATCAACGCCGAGGTCTTCCCGCTAAAAGCTTTAAATTACAGTCAAAGTACCGAAGTTTTCACTTTGATTTTTTACTGCTTTTTATATGATTAATAAAAGAATTCACAATTTTTACAAATTCGTTATTAAATGTACTGTTAGTTGGGTGACTTTAATTTTACCATTACAAGTCTAAAATAAACTGCCAAGAAAATTAATGTTAAAATTTTTATGGAGAGCTCTGAAAATCATTCCATATCAAAATACAAGCAAATTACAAGTTTATGCCACACTTAGACCGCGATCCTACCAAGTTTATTGTATGCTTGTTTTCATCATCATTAATAAATAATTTTTTTTTTATTTATTTATAAATTGTAAGCTTGAAAATAATTTAAAACTAAATAAATACTCTTATTAGTTTTAGTTTATCTTAAATTTCTGGAGCAACATAAAAAATAATTTTAAATTAAATAAATAACTAAATTTTTTGATACATTTGCGTCTCATGTTCGATTAAACCGTTTTTGACTTATGAAAAATATTAAACTTTTAATGACAGCGCCAAACTTGAATTTGAAGAAATTAAAAACATTGAATTAATTTACCCCTTTATAACCTCGCTATTGAAGAGAAACGTAAATTTGGGAAAATTGTATGAATTTAAAACACAAAAGCTTAATTATTCGTTTGTAAAAGTCAAGTTTACAAAAATACTCGCATTAGTTTGCAAAAACATGTAAAAAGTTCGATTGTTTTCACCAAATTTTTTGAATCTGAGAAAAATTTATGTTTGGTGCAAGTGTTATCACCGATTTAAAAACTTTTGCAAGAAAACAATTGAACTTTTTACGTTCGTGTTTTTTTAAACGGATATTTTTTGACGTTGGCACACGAATAATTAAACTTTTATTGTATTTTTTATATTTATAGTTCAAACGGTTTTATTAGCTGTGCAATTTTGCTAAACTTACGTTTTTGTTAAATAGTGCGGTGAAAATGGGAAATTATTAAAATGATTTATATTTTTCCAAATTAAAGTTTGACGCTGCCATAATAAGTTAATAGTTTTTCTCAAGCAAATATTTAAGTCAAAAATGGTAGAAACCGGCATTTGTTTATCTTAAATTTCTAGAGCGTATTGGTGGATGTCGCCACCGTTTTGCGATGCAAGCAAATTTTTACACTAATCAATCTTAAGCACGTTTGAAAGCATTGTCAACCACCAGTCCGGGTTTTACACTCGTTTTTCCCCGGCTGAATCCAAACAAAAAAGAAGCCCATGCATACGGACAGCAAAACCGTCTGATGAATTTGTTAAATAGGAGCAGACGAGCAAACCATCCCAAGACGTCAATGCTAGAATTTTGTTTTATTTTTTGAATTAAATAAATTGTTAGCATATGTTTGTAAATATTATTGAAATATATTGAGTTTGTTATTATTATTATTATTATTGTCAACCACTAGAGGAAATCGTGTACAATTAACTTCATGTACTTTACCAGTAATTCACCGTACTTCATCAATAATTCACGGTACTTCATCTAATTCATCGATACTTCATTGTATTTCACGTACTGCATCGGTATTTCAGAGACTTACCGAGATTACAAAGTTTAAGCATTGGAGGGTATTCCACACCCCCCGGATCGAGTAGTTTTTTATTAAAAGTAAACTGAAGATTTTCGTTGCAGAGGCACTGGAAGGTGTTCCACACCCCAGACCCCGGATTAAGTAGTTTATTTTTATTTTGTTGCAGAGATTTGCCTCACAGGGGTACGGAATTTATAATTACGCAGTTTATAAGTAATTGTCAAATTACGAATTAACCACATTTACTTGGCCATAGCTAATTTTAATCAACTGCTTAAATATTTAATTCACTTTTAATAAAAATTAATTATTTAAACCGGGGGTCTGGGGTGTGGAACACCTCCAGTGCCCTGAAACGGAGATCTTTAGTTTACTTCTGATAAAAAGTAACCTACTCGATCTGTGAGTTCTGGGGTTCTGCAATGTTCTTCATTCCAAAATATGTGCACTGGAGGGTGTTCCACACCCCAGACCCCCGGATTGAGTACAGTGAAAGCTCCCATAAGCGGACACTCACGGTTCCACTAATTTTGTCCGCTTATAGGAGGTGTCCGTTTAAGGGAGAGTACTAAGGACTAATAAGAAATATAAATAGGTATCATATGATGTACACATACCCAATATGTACATAAGTAATACTATACATAAATACACACATGCTACACTCTGAAAAATAAGATATCACTAGCAAATTTTTTAACATAGAAATATGTTTTAGAGCTTCACCATATGAATTTATCGATTTCGAACATTAGATACAAATTTACAACTTCCATTTTTCCTTTAAGAAAGCATTCTTTTTTGATGCCATTTTACATTTACATTCACAAACTAACTTCGATAATGCTGTCTGAACTAAAGACAAAATACTAATGCATATGTATAAACACAAAACCAAGCTCTCAAGCAAAATAAAGGGAATCACCTAATATAACAGGCAAATTACCGAATTTAATGCACATTATAATAAGCGGACCTAAGATATCGTCCGGCTATTAGAGTTTCGCGTCCGCCTATGGGAGATTTTTAGTCACATTGGGGAATAATCTAGTGTCCGCGTCCGTTTATGAGAGCGTCCGCTTATCGGAAAGCATTTAACATTGGAAATGATATGCCGAAATTTGGTTCCAGAAATTTTGTCCGGTTACGGGAGATGTCCGTTTATTAGAGCTGTCCGCAAGGAGAGCTTTCACTGTAGTTTATTTTTATTAGAAGTAAACTGAAGATCTCCGTTGCAGAGATTTGCCTCCCAGGAGGTACGGAATTTATAATTACGCAGTTTATAAGTAATTGTCAAATTACGAATTAACCACATTTACTTGGCCATAGCTAATTTTAATTAACTGCTTAAATATTTAATTCACTTTTAATAAAAATTAATTATTTAAACCGGGGGTCTGGGGTGTGGAACACCTCCAGTGCCCTGAAACGGAGATCTTTAGTTTACTTCTGATAAAAGTAACCTACTCGATCTGTGAGTTCTGGGGTTCTGCAATGTTCTTCATTCCAAAATATGTGCACTGGAGGGTGTTCCACACCCCCCGACCCCCGGATTGAGTAGTTTATTTTATTAGAAGTAAACTGAAGATCTCCGTTGCAGAGATTTGCCTCCCAGGAGGTACGGAATTTATAATTACGCAGTTTATAAGTAATTGTAAAATTACGAATTAAACACATTTACTTGGCCATAGCTAATTTTAATCAACTTGAGATATGCTTAAATATTTAATTCACTTTTAATAAAAATTAATTATTTAAACCGGGGGTCTGGGGTGGAACACCTCCAGTGCCCCTGCAACGGGAGATCTTCAGTTTACTTCTGATAAAAAGTAAACTACTCGGTCTGTGAGTTCTGGGGGTTCTGCAATGTTCTTCATTCCAAAATATGTACACTGGAGGGTGTTCCACACCCCCCAGACCCCCGGATTGAGTAGTTTATTTTTATTAGAAGTAAACTGAAGATCTCCCACACACCCTCGGATTGAGTAGTTTATTTCTTATCAGAAATAAACTGAAGATCTCCCGTTGCAGAGATTTATCTCCCAGGGGCATGGAATTTATAATTATGCAGTTTATGATTAATTGTCAGATTATGAATTAAACACATTTACTTGGCCATAGCTAATTTTAAAAAACTTGGGATATGCTTAAATATTTAATTCACTTTTAATAAAAATAAATTATTTAAACCGCGGGGTCTGGGTGCCTCTGCAACGGGAGATCTTCAGCTAACTTCTAATAAAAAAAAAACTACTAAATCGGGGGATCAATGTAATTAATTAATCGCGATGAAATAATGAATTACCAAAGCTTTTTATTGAGCTACCAAACCTCCATGATATTTAAACAAATGAGCTAAAAAAAATTACAAAATTAACTAAAGAAATCTAAGTTTAATTTAATTAATTGATTCTATTAAACTAGCAACTACTAAAACTTTTAATTAGTAAAATAATGACCGCCAAAGGTCTATTCAACGTTTAAGATAAAGAAATGTTAAGAAAATCTACTGATGTAAGTTAATTATTATTGTTAATTATTTAATTAATATTATTATTGATTGCACGTGTCGTATTTATGATACACATTAACCGTAGCGCATGCGCATAAGCTAGGTTCAACTTCATGTAATTCACCAAAAATTTACTAACTTTATGATACTTCACTTGTACTTCAATATTCTTAACACGTATTTTACCTACTTTACACGTACTTCATGTATTTTACCAGTGCTTCATGTACTTGACATGAGATGTCAAGTACTTCATGAGATGTGTACAAAAAACTTCCTTAGCGGTTAACCCCTAGGAGTAATCCTTGTTTTCGGTTTAAAACAATTTAAAACAAATGAGTCATACAAAGCAATTACATTGAAAAGTAAACAATTCTTATTAATTTAAATTATTTTCTAAAAACGTCATCAAATTTAAAAAATTCAAGTTTTCCACTCGTATACCTCTTATAAGTTTGCAATCCCTACTTATAGGTGTCAGCACTTTTTACTAATGCATGCAATATTTTAAAGGTGATGTTTCTTAAACAAAATTTAAAACTTGTAAAGCGTAGGGTACAACTGATATATTTTACAGTACCATAATTTTTGAAAACCTGGCTCACCACTACGCGGTGCTCATTAACCGGGTAAAATAATTATTATGTAAGCAGTTAATACTAATTTGCAAAAACAAAATGGTTTTTTTTAAACACCTGAAATTAAAATAATTATATTTCTTATATACAAAAATTTATAAAAAACTTCCTGCTCCGAATTTTTCTGATTGTCCCTGATAAGAGAACCAATTGCCATAAATTGGAATAAAAAATTCATGACGAAATATTAAATTTATAAAATCAATGCTCCAGTAGATAATTTGATTATAGAAACTAATTAGGCATTTCTTTGTCAATTTAACTTATTTTTGATTAAATTTCTTTCTGAGAAATGGAAACGGTCACAAAGTAATTTTCTAAACTTGAATCCCGAATTTATTCGTTTTGGAAGAAAACATTAGCTGACTGTACAAATTTAAAGTGGTCAGAACATGAAAATCCTCCGTTATAATTTATAAACATAAAATATAGCTTAAGCTCAATATAATGTTATTACGCCACCAAGAAATCTGTTTAAAAAATTACAATTTGTACAAAAATTATTTTACATTTTTCAATCCGCAAAAAAACGGTTTAATCATCCTGCGCTTTCGATAACAAATTGCGGCTATTATAGCGAAGACGAAAGTTGAATAAGTAACAATGGAAAAGTTTATGTAAAAATTTCCACTTTTTGTGGTACCAAAAAATTTAATTTAGGATTTTGCTTGGGATTAATGTTTTTGTGTAGGTAATTTACTCGCGATGTAATTATTGATAAGAAAGGCTTAAAGTAAATAGGTGCGCGATGATATCTTCGTTCCCTAATCAACTGCTTTCAGGGGTTGCATTTAAATAATTGTATGAGGATCATAAGGGTAGTCGCAGAAGTAAGTAGTACAACTTTGTAAATTTAAATCTCGACTGAAAAATTTTATGACGCCGTCTATTCTTTTTTGTACTTTATAAAAGGCATCGGCCTAAAATCTTTTTTTAACAAAAAAATCATAAATTTCTATTTAATGCAAGTAAAATAAACTACCGGGCTTGATTTTTTGTTAACTTTATTTTACACTTAAAAGGAATTTGTTATTTTTAAAGCAGACGTATTTTTATAGGAAGACGTAAATAGCAAGATTGAACGATATTATAAGTCAAAGTATATTTTGCATACATCTGCAAGTCCAGATTTTCGAAAATAAAAAATTATAATATGCATTCGAAGATTGGAATAATGCAATTTTCATGCAAATTTAAGCTGCCTGTTTGTTCAAAAGTTTCATTGTATTTCTTAACAATTGAGGGAAATATCAATTACCAAGTTGAATGTTGCAATGTTTGGAACAGCAGTTAAATTGGCTGTGTTCCAATTTACTATAATCTGAGTTTATTAAATTTTCACTCAAAACAGATTTATATGATTGCTGTAAGTTAATAAAATAAAAGCAATAAAGTGAGGTATAAATTAGTAATTCAGTTTGGATTCTACCATTAATTTTCGTGTAAACTCTTTTTGGTTTTCATATGTTGCGGTGGAACCAAAAAGCTTTTGAATAACGAGGATTTTGATAAAGGTGAAACTTTTCCAGACTGTGCTCATTTAAGTGTTAACCGGAAACAATGTATCAACACTAAACATTCGAACATATTCGATTAAAATTAATGTAGAGCTGTGCGAGTTTTCCGCACCATTAGTAAAAGTAGCGCGAAGGTTAAGCGATTTAGTCGTTAACATATTTTTAATTATACCGGACTGCACGTTACATTAATTTGTCATTCGGGATTAACTAAAATAATTTTGCTCATCATTTGTAATAGTTGACGACTTTAATTTATTGCGGACTTCGGTCGCTGGAATGCATTTTGGTATTGCATAGCTAAATCATAACGAAATAGTTCATCGTGTTCCCTCCCGACATACATCATCCTGAAAATGCTGTTAAATAGAGCGATTTTTTTCATTCACAGTACACAATCATGTTTTGGTTACACATAAAATATTTGTTAAAAAATTCCACGCATGATTTAATATGAACCAAACCGAATAAAGAAGTTTTAATTTTTTAAAACATATTTCATGTCTATTCCACTGTCTTCATATTTATAGTTAACTGCAACTTTTATGTTTTGAAAGTTTTCTAAAGTCAACAGATACTAATTTCAAGAAACATCGATTTCGTACGACAAGCAATAGCGTAATTTCACATCGCACCTACTTTATAACAAAGTTTTCAAATCAAAACTGTTTCAATGATAATAATAATTTTTTTTGCACTTTATATTACCTTTTAACTTTCAAACGTTTTATACTCTAAATAATTAACGCATAGTTTCGTGCTGGCACCGATCTTTTATGTATTTTATATTTTAAAAACAAAAATGGCATTGTACGCAGATGATGCTCAATCTACGCCCACTTGTTCTACGCACAAGTACTCACACTTTTTTATTTCTTGTTTCACGATCAAAATGTGTAGAAAAATTGCTCTTCAGTCTAGATTCGAACCCGAGGCTGTTAATTGCAAATGCACACACACTGTTGTTACATTTAACTTTGTGAAATCGAAGAAATTAAGAAAAAAATATCGACGAAAGACACCTACATAATGATTTTATTATTTTAATCAGCATTGCGTCGAATTGACGCAGCAATTTCCAGTGTAGAAAATAATCGATTTGTAATAAAAGTTGAAATAGCATAGCATTTTCCGCATTACATACAATTAGGTAATAAATGATTTATTTTTGGCAAACGTCTAATAAATAATTAATTTGCTCCAAGTTTGCCTTACTTAAAAGTTATTACAATAACTTTTACAGAGTTAAATTAAATTAACATTAAGGCCGGCGGTTTGGGTACAGATTAGTGCATTGAACTCCGTCATAGTTGTATAAGAAAGCTAGATAAATATTAGCAGTTGACCTGCTAATCGTCCCGAAAGTCCTCTGTACTTTCAGTTGTTTCTCTTTTTAGGATTGTATATGATAATATGTACATAAAAAAGTAAGTAAACATCGACGGTAGCATTTACTATGATAATTAGTAGATGTCGCTAGTGTTGATGATTATAAGTGAACTTTACTTCCCAACTGATGAAAAACGCTTGCCAATATAGCAAAATTCTTCTAGGCACAATTAAATCTATGGTATCCTATGATACCTAATTTTTGAAAACCTGGCTTATCGCTACGCGATTGTGATGCCGGGTAAAACTTAAAAAACTTAACTTATTCAACAAGTAATAAAATTTTTAAAAATTCTGAAAACGTCTGCGTACTTGTAGCTATATAAGTAAATAAAATATTTAAGAAATTGGAGAGCATGCATAATTATGGAAAACTCTTCTACTACCTTTGATGCCTACAAAAATAATATTGTTTAGGTGCTGGGAAATTCTCACTGAAAAGGCAACTTTTATCCCACAAAATGTTAAAATTTGAAAAATCCAACTTTTAACATAATAAATCTTCCGTGGTCATTTTAAAGCTTAAAAATTAATTGCACAGACCGTTTGGGAGATTTAAAAAAATCCACTGGTTTATCCGAAGGATTAGAAGGCAAAACATTAAATATTAACAAATTATGTACAAGCTTGTAACGACATTTTTGATGTTCTTGAAAATTCGTGAATTCACGCGGTTGAATTTTAACAATTGCTGTTTGGTTATGACTTTTAGTTCAATTTTTATGAATTTGTTAGTGATTTTTTTTAAATAAACTTGATTTTGGTTCTTCAGGGAAATCAAACTGTATTTTGAATTGTGTTTTCTTCTTTTTTCAATCAGAAAAGATTCGGAAAAATTAAAAGAAAAAAAAGAATTAGGAAAGAAAAAGGCAGGAAAAATCAGAAAGAATCAGGATTATTTAAATTTCTACACTGCAAGTCTTCAACTTTGTTTCGATTTCGATTGATTTTGTAACAGAATTTTGTTAATTTTGTCACGTAAATAAACTTTTTGCTCTTCGGTTTATTGGAATCGATTGTAGCTACGTAGAATAAAAACGGTTTTCTGTGCGGAGGTGGGTGATACTGATGTACAATATTTGTTATTCTTTGATGATATCTTGTACGCATTTTGATAATTATTGTTGATTCGACTACTTTAGTTGTTTGTTTTCTCCCTTCAGAGAAACCAAACTGTATTTTTTCGCTTTTCTGAACGATGACTTTTTGAATTTGTGTTTTTTTAGGTTTTTAACCTAAGTTCACTTTTATTTGTTTTGTTTTATGTTAAATGATTTGTGTTATCTTATATTCTGGTCTTTATACACACCCCTACCGTTTATTGTTTTGAGTAAAAATAAATTGAAAACTGTTAGCTGTTTTATTTTATTATTTCTTCCTCTAGTTTTGCCTGAAGCAACTTACGGCTTTTGCATAGCCATTCCAAAGGCATCTCTTGGATAACAATTTTCATCTGAGGATCAAGTGGTTAGAACAAGGGAAAAATTGTTATAACGTGTTTTACGGTAAATGTTTTTTTAGATACCTATTCGTTTATCTTTTGTTTCTTTTTGGACCAAGAACTGGTTTTGTAACAGAAAATACAAAAATTGTTCTAAGAGACTTTGATGCAAAACTGGGAAGATAAAAAATATATACACTAACCATAAGACTTTTCAGCAAACATAAAGAAACTAATGAGGTAACAGAACCAAATTTATCGCATTTGCTATGGAAAGAAATATGATAAGCAGCATCAGTACATACTTCCACAAAGAGAATATGCATAAAAGAACGTGGAAAGCGCCAAAAGGTAAAAAAATTACTGTTTGATAGAAAAGCGACATGCTAAGCAAATAAAAAATATACAAAGTTACAGAGGAGCTGATGCTGATGCAGATTTGGACTATAATTTGAGAATTAAATTGAAATAAAAAGTAACTGCAGGAAAATAGTAAAAGAAAAATAAATTTGAAATTAAACAAGGAAAAGATTCGAAATGAGTATAAAACTAATAATAATTGAAAATAGGGTAAATAAATATCATGGAAGAAGGTAATTTAAATGAAAATTGGAAAGAGGCGACTATTTTTCTCTTTTTTCAATGTTCTTTTTTATGCCTATGGTGTATGGTGACCCTTGCTCTGGTAAAACTTTGATTTGTAAGTGACATAAATTATTTAAGCAAGGAAGAGAGCTTTTGTTTTCTGTTGGAAATCTTTAATTGATTACAAAAATAAAAGTACCACCATAACATATACATACCACGCTGCTATTATACATCGATTAAAAGAAGAAATTAAATTTCTTCTTTTTTATTGCAAGATAATGTACTTATTCGCAAGGCAAAAAATGTGATGAGTGCAATGACGTCATGCGGTTTGGAAGAAATAGTTCATCTAGCGTACATAGCAGCGTGCCGACATTTTGACGTAAATTTTTGGTGATCGTAAGTCGTCAACGTCTATAACCTGTAAATAACGTCAATAAGATGTGGTATTTATCCTCAGTTTATGACGGAATTGCTATCACGTGATTTTCACGTCTTTTTCTCGTATTTTCATGAATAAAAAGTTAAAAAAGCCGTTAAGTTCCTGCGGTTGTTTTTATAATTATTATGAAAAAAATTATAATGAAAAAATGAGCAACAAAGGAATGTCGTATGCTCAAGAGAAAGAATGAATGAGTTATAATTTCAATATATCACAAAAATTGATTTTCAAAATAAAATTTAAATTTTGGTTTTATTCAAATGTTTGACAATATTTTATGTATGTACATGAGTGCACTTAAAGATATAAATAGGTACCTACTGAATTATTAAAAACGTTAACGTAAAACTTGAAAGTATTAATTTTAAAAAACCTTAATTTTGATAAAACTAAAACAATATTTATTATAAAAGTTGTGTGGTTAAAATTAATATATTTAAATATAATTACTATTTTAATTCAGAAACAATAAATGGGTTTTTAATATTAAGTAAATATTTGTTTACCAAAAACTATTTAAAATAAACATATTTTTTTATTTTCAAATGTTGAAAAAATAAAATTTTGTCGTTAGTTTAGTAAAGCATGTAATTATAATTGTTAAGAGTATACAATTATTATCATTAAATTAAATTAAATTAAATAATTCAAAAATGTAAACGAGAAAATATAAAATTATTTTTTTGAAGATTTTCTAAAATTAATTCAAAGATGTCATAAATCTATTGCTGTTCGATGAGATTATATCAAATAATAAAATTATAAAAATTAAATATTTACGTTTCTTCCTTAAAATCTCCCCCCCCCCGTAAGAACAAATACTAAAAAAGCACAAAGTGATGTAGTAATCGGTACAATAAAGTAGCAAAAGTTTTATGAAAATAAGACGAGGGGTCAACCGCTAGAGGAAATCGTGTACAATTAACTTCACGTACTTTACCAGTAATTCACCGTACTTCATCACTAATTCACGGTACTTCATCTAATTCATCGATACTTCATTGTATTTCACGTACTGCATCGGTATTTTAGAAACTTACCGAGATTCCAAAATTTGAGCACTGGAGGGTGTTCCACACCCCCCGGATCGAGTAGTTTCTTTTTATAAAAAGTAAACTGAAGATTTCCCGTTGCAGAGACACTGGAAGGTGTTCCACCCCCCAGACCCCCGGATTAAGTAGTTTATTTTTTATTTTGTTGCAGAGATCTGCCTCCCAGAGGGTACGGAATTTATAATTACGCAGTTTATAAGTAATTGTCAGATTACGAATTAAACACATTTACTTGGCCATAGCCAATTTTAATAAACTTGAGATATGCTTAAATATTTAATTCACTTTTAATAAAAATAAATTATTTAAACCGGGGGTCTGGGGTGTGGAACACCCTCCAGTGCCCCTGCAACGGGATATCTTCAGTTTACTTCTGATAAAAAGTAAACTACTCGGTCTGGGAGTTCTAGGGGTTCTGCATGTTTTGCAATGTTCTTCATTCCAAAATTTGTGCACTGGAGGGTGCTCCACACCCCCCAGACCCCCCGGATTGAGTAGTTCATTTTTATTAAAGGTAAATTGAAGACCTCCCGTTGCAAAGACACTGGAGGGTGTTCCACACTCCCCAGACCTTCCGGATCGAGCAGTTTATTTTTTATCAGAAGTAAACTGAAGATCTCCTGTTGCAGAGATCTACCTTTTAGAGGGTACGGAAGTTATAATTATGCAGCTAATGATTAATTGTCAGATTATGAATTAAAATATTTATTTGGCCATAGCTAATTTTAAAAACTTGGAATATGCTTAAATATTTAATTCACTTTTAATAAAAATTAATTATTTAAACCGGGGGGTCTGGAGGGTGTGGAACACCCTCCAGTGCCTCCGAAACGGGAGATCTTCAGTTTACTTCTAATAAAAAAAAGACTACTAAATCCGGGGGATTAATGTAATTAATTAATCACGACGAAATAATGAATTACCAAAGCTTTTATTGAACTTCCAAACCTCCATGATATTCAAACAAATGAGCTAAAAAAATTACAAAATTAACTAAAGAAATCTAAGTTTAATTTAATTAATTAATTACTATTAAACTAGCAACTACCAAAACTTTTAATTAGTAAAATAATGTCCGCCAAAAGTCTATTTACGTTTAAGATAAAAAATGTTCAGAAAATCTAAGTAGTAAGTTAATTTGCTATCAAATAATTATTATTGATTGCACGTGTTGTATCTATGATAAACATTGACCGTAGCGCATGCGCATAAGCTAGGTTCAACTTCATGTAATTCACCAAAAATTTACTAATTTTATGATACTTCATAATATTTCACTCGTACTTCAATATTCTTAACACGTATTTTACTTACTTTACACGTACTTCGTGTATTTTACCAGTAGTTTATGTATTTCACAAGTTCATGTGAAGTACAAAAAACTTCACCAGCGGTTAACCCCTCGAAATAAGATGACAGTCTTTTTTAAACAATAAACTAAACAGCAAATAAATTAGGAATTTTTACCAAAAAGTAAAAATGATAAAATTTGGCGTGTTTTACAAAATAAAATGAATTAATATGAGAAAAAAAGAAAATTATAAAGGATTGAGAGTTTTTCTAAAGAATTATTGGATAAAAGAGGTAGGAACTGCTATAGAGATAATGAAGACGAAGAACAACACAAACACTGATAAAAATGGAAATAAATCCGAAATTTTTCCAGAAAAATCGATTGACCCAAGCAAAATTGCCGTAAGTGTACAGATTAACTTTTTATGACGCATTGAAGATTCCTGCAATCATCCAATATTGCGAAAAATTAAAAAATTAGCACAAGTTGACACAGATGCGTTGATGATACTTCTCCCATATACAATTTGCCCAGACAAATCGATTGCCGCAAGCACTAAAAATAAAACTACAGATCAAACAGCAAAAGATAAAATATATGGTTATAGGGGCAAATGCAAAAGAAACTCAAAATAGAGGAAATATAAGTGCGAGAAGCCTAACAAATATAATAAAAAATTTAGTAAAAAATTATCACAAAAAAAAAACTCTGAGTGGAACGATAGAAAAAAAAGAAACAAAACTGGAGAACCAAAAAGAACATGGTTGGAGGCAGTAAAGGAAGAGTTACCTAAAATAGGAGTAGAAAACTTGACAGTTTTACCAAAAATAGAAAGAAAAAAGCCTTACTGGATGACCACCGACTTGTTTTAGTGTGTCAAATGTGTTTCTTAAATTTAACCATGTTCTCAATGTAGAAATTCATTAGATTGCAATCTGGAGAATTAGATGGCCCAAGTAATGAAGAAATGAATGGTCGAACGTATTTATCTCAAAAATATCTCAAAAACAAGAAATCTACATGTTAAGTCTCTTAGGCTTACTTTTTTATAATTTTTCAGATCGTAATTTTTAAAAATTGTAACGTGCTTGAAGCTTAAATTTGTATCCCTAAAATTTAAATGTTTTAAAATCCACCTCGATAACTTAAAAAATATTATTTTTTATAAAAATTAACTGCATGACTGTCTCTGAGAAGATGAAACGTCCAAGTGAATTTTAAACTTTAAAATTTATTAATTAAACTTACTATGTAAATAAAAACTAATTAAATAGTTCTTCTTTTATCTTATTAATTGCAAAAATGCATCTTGATTTTTTATAATCAGAGAGATGTACACTTTGAGTTATTAACAGAGCATCCTGCAGGGATTATGAACCGTTAAATCAACTTTTACTTCCATCCACTTGCATGTTATGAATTTTTAAGTAATTTCTTAATATCAAAATGAACTTGACTCGGGTTAATTTTTTAATGAAGCTTCTCAACGAATATTCCAGCAGAAATATGTAGGAATGCTCAACAAATTTTTGCGTTCATTCTGCGAATGCCGAAATCATTTTGAGACAATGAAAGTCACTGATGCTGCTTATAAAATATTTCAAATTCACCAATTTTTTTACGCTCCTGGTACATTATACCAAATTGAAAAGTTCGAAAGAACTAACTTTTCTTTTGAAAACTTTATTTTAGAAACTGCTAGGTTGTCACACCTGAATGACTTTGAATACAGAATTTAAAATTAATTTCATCAAGATAAATTACAGAAAAAAATAAGTAAGGATTATTTTGGTGAGGTTAGGGACGTCCATCAGCAATTGTAATTTATGATGATACAGGTAGATGTCGGTAGCGTTTATTAGTGCAAGTAAACTTTTTCGCCTCAGTGAAGAAAAACACTTGACGATTTAAGATCGTAACCGATGAACCGGTATGGTATCACTCTCGAATACCTAATTTTTGAAAACCTGGCTGTCGCTACGCGACTGATGAATGCCGGGTAAAATTAAAAGAAAAAATCAAATAGAAGTAAAAGCTTCAGCTATTAAAAAGAATTAGAAGCTAGCTGACTTACAGAGGCGACAAAAATGCTGGAACAAAGTAAATATTTAGAGCAATGGAATTTTTCATTAAATATGACTACGTTTTGAAATCACTAAAAAATTTCCTTAACATGGCTTAAAAAAACTGGCAGAGATACGCTCATGCACATAATACCACCTACATAGAATAACATTCCTTCTTTGAATATAAATTACATTTCCACATAATATGGATAACGCAAAATTGATTTATTAGTTATTTCCTATTGTAAACAATTTGCATATTAATTGAATCCTTTCGATTATTAAACTCTGGACATTAAATTGTAAGTCATAGAAGGGTTGGGTTGCATTTTAGTTTAACTCAACTTGTCAAGGTGTGGAAGGCACATTTCAGAATTTTGCTAATTATCTACCAAGTAACTTCAAGAATTTAATAAACTTTATATAATATAGTAACAAAATTTTCTCATGCACATAATTTAAATAACCGCGTTTAATATAATAATTTTGTTAAATGTAGCTTAAGCCTTCTCGAAATTTCTGCATAACAGATATTAAACCTACCGGTTTATATTTGTAACTAAGTATTTGTCATCTATACATGTTTAATATTTAATATCAAAATTTCTATCTCAACTTGCTTGCATTGTTTTCCAACATTCACGCAGAATAACAATAAGGATCATAATAATTATTCACTTCATTTTTTTTTTACTAAAGCTTCTCGTACACTATCGTATGCGTTATTATTTCAAAGTAAATTAATTAAACCCTAAATACCTAAATACTTGATGACCCGACTCAGAAGTCTGTTCAAAAATGCGCGAAGCGCATCTAAATGTTTTTTTGTTATTTAACTAAAATTGGATAGAATTTATTTAAAAATGCATTTATTTAAAAATGCGATTCGTTTGCGAAATATTTAATGTCCTTTGGCCTGAAAGAAAGAAGTAATTAACTAAAACTAAATAAGAAATGAAGTTGGGCAATAAATTTTTTTAATCACTTCTCTACGGCAAGATCGGTTTTTAATTCAATTTATGTAACATTTCGTTTAATGTAGAAATTTCGCATTTTATTGCGCTGAGTTGCAATTCTAAGACAAAACTTGGAAGATAAATATCAGAAATATATTCGATGTTTAATCACCTCTATCTTATCAGGTCTTTTATGTTCACTTTTACGGGTTAGCTTTTAAATGTTCTTTTAGTGGCTCTTAGTATGAATTGTTTGTTGCATTTTCTCAAGACTTGAATTCTTGATTTGTCTAGTTTGGCTGAAAAGAAGTACTTTTTAATATGTTTTTGTATAAGCGAAAACGTTGAAAATTGTTGCGTGCAATAAAGTTTTTAATATTACATTAATTTTATACTTTTGTTGTCGGGGTTGTAAAATGCAAATAAAACTACATAGAAATGTTTTCAGAAGATATAAGTTTTGTACGAATAAGTTTGTAACGAGTTGAACCATTAGTACAAGAAAGTTCATACAATTTTGGGTATTACTTAAAATAAATAAAACAAAAGTTTTGGTACTTAAAATTAAATTAATTACATATTCTTTGTTTAAAATGTTCGCGTATATTAAACTGTTTTGTACTATGAAAGTGAAAGTTTCTGATATATTAGCTAATGTGTTTTTGCATTACTAAATTAAAATACTAAAAGATTAATTACATTTTTGTCTTAACAGCTATCGATCAAAACGATGCCAGCGTAATACTATTCAACGCCATCTATTGTCGTTGTATGAGTAATTTTATTGTTTTCTGTTTCCCTGACGTTGGCTAAACACGGAATCTCGTCCTCTTCGAGAAGATTACACCTTGGTGGTTTTCTATTGCCTTGCGAGGTTTCTTCCATATTAAAATAAATTGTAACTGCAGTTTTGAAACAAATTTGCTGCTAATAAATTGTGTGCATTAACGAAAATATATTCGCCAACACAAATAAATTTTGATTATTAAACGAATTAAGTGCAGCGTTTTGTATAGGCTAAACTGAACGTTGTGAGAAACTTTCTGAAGTTATTTCTTATAAAAGTTAAGCTGGATAGTGCAAGAGTTATGATGAAATATGTGCGCTCTTATAATTTTGTAAAAAACAGTCGAATGAACAAATGGAGAGAATTACGTATTCTGGTCACAAAAAGGGATATTCAAAAAAGTGTTTTGGTATTAGGTAGGGTTAGTTACACATTTTTTATGTTTTATTCTAACACTAACCCATTTCAAATTTTTGAGTGAGAAATTTGAGAAAAATGCGCACATCGCATAAAATTTTATTGCAACTGATTTGTAAAAATATTTTATACTCGGGAATACTAGTATGCAAATGGCTTACAGTGTTACCACTTAGCCATAAGTTTTGATGACTGCAAATTTGTTGTAAATAATAAATTGAGTTTATTATGAGATTTTTACACTTTCAATTTTTATTAAGGTAAAAAGAAAAGTTAAAGTTTTATGATGCAGTAACACATTATCCGAAATGATGTAAACTTTTTGGTGTAAAAATCGTAAACGATGCATCGTTACGAAAAGCAGTTGCTGCACCTTTTTAAAATGAAATTTAAAATTTTTATTAAATTCAGATCTGCACGTTAAATATATACAACACCAAACAAACAAATGTATTTGGCCAGAAAAAGCCAATGTAAAGTTACAAAACAAACATTATGTATGAATTACAAAATATATGGCAGAGAATTAGATGTGTCTGTTTCATTATCTTTTGAATGGATCATTTTAACTTTTAATCCAAAATGTCATCTAGCAAAAGCTGATAGTTTCCGTTTTAATTAAGCCGAAAGCTGTTTTTGCTCGATGTAAAAATGAATCAAAAAGTTTTCTTAATTAAAACGACAATACAAATTTACTACTTCTATTTACAAAACAGGTGGTTATTAAACTAAATGTGCATGTACAAAAGCACAATGCTGTGTTGTATTTTGTAAATATAAATTTGAAATCAAACAAAATTATTCTGAACGCTTAAGCTTAAAACTCGAAAGTTCTCACTAAAAGAAGATTATAAATTTTCTGTGGCGCTTTTTGGACGAGAGCCAATTAGTATATATTGCAAGGAGGGGGGGGGTGCAAAATACGGTAACTAGCTTGAAGTTGCTGAGAGACTCTGAAAAATCCAAAAAAGAGAGAAAGTTATAAGTTTTTCTTTGCTATCATCGTTTGTAATCTTACCAATGGAGTAACATACATAGTTAACTTCCAATTTATAGTTTTTGAAAGCACTAATTTAAAATTTTTTTTTGAAAACCAAAACATTTTCCGTGGGAGAATCCACAAATTCCAAAAATTGCAGGAAAAAGGACAGCCGGTATATTGTAAAGAAAAGCACACTTGCTAGGGTTAACCGCTGGTGAAGTTTTTTGTACACATCTCATGAAGTACATGACATCTCATGTGAAGTACATGAAGTACTTGTGAAATACATAAAGTACGTATGAAGTACATGAAGTACGTGTAAAGTAGGTAAAATACGTGTTTAGTATATTAAAGTACAAGTGAAGTATCATAAAATTAGTAAATTTTTGGTGAATTACATGAAGTTGAACCTAGCTTATGCGCATGCGCTACGGTCAATGTGTATCATAGCTAAGAACGTGTATTCAAAATATTTTGGGTATTACTTAAAATAAATAAAACAAAAGTTTTGGTACTTAAAATTAAATTAATTACATATTCTTTGTTTAAAATGTTCGCGTATATTAAACTGTTTTGTACTATGAAAGTGAAAGTTTCTGATATATTAGCTAATGTGTTTTTGCATTACTAAATTAAAATACTAAAAGATTAATTACATTTTTGTCTTAACAGCAATCGATCAAAACGATGCCAGCGTAATACTATTCAACGCCATCTATTGTCGTTGTACGAGTAATTTTATTGTTTTCTGTTTTCCTGACGTTGGCTAAACACGGGATCTCGTCCTCTTCGAGAAGATTACACCTTGGTGGTTTTGCGAGGTTTCTTCCATATTAAAATAAATTGTAACTGCAGTTTGAAACAAATTTGCTGCTAATAAATTGTGTGCATTAACGAAAATATATTCGCCAACACAAATAAATTTTGATTATTAAACGAATTAAGTGCAGCGTTTTGTATAGGCTAAACTGAACGTTGTGCGAAACTTTCTGAAGTTATTTCTTATAAAAGTTAAGCTGGATAGTGCAAGAGTTATGATGAAATATGTGCGCTCTTATAATTTTGTAAAAAACAGTCGAATGAACAAATGGAGAGAATTACGTATTCTGGTCACAAAAAGGGATATTCAAAAAAGTTTTTGGTATTAGGTAGGGTTAGTTACACATTTTTTATGTTTTATTCTAACACTAACCCATTTCAAATTTTTGAGTGAGAAATTTGAGAAAAATGCGCACATCGCATAAAATTTTATTGCAACTGATTTGTAAAAATATTTTATACTCGGGAATAGAGGAGAAGGTGCAAATATGGAATACCATTTTGTTTGGTATATAAAAATTTTTTTTAGCGAATAGAATTAAGCCAAATTTAGGTAAAAGTTACTTCAGACAAGTAGACACCATAATCTAAAAACAAATGTGTAATTAACTAAAACATTTTTACAAAAAAAAAGTTTGAAAAAACTACAAAATGCCCGCCTAAGAAAAGGTGGTGCAAATATGGAATACATTAAATATCTAAGAAATAATTAAATAACTTATTGTTCCTAAAAACTTAAACTAACTATAAGGTCCTAGATTAACATATTACTTGCACCAGTCGCAAATATACTCGTCTTTTCGGCGCCTGCACTGGTACTGGTACATACAATACTGGTATTCCATATTACCGACAACCAATGTCATCAATATTTTAGGTTAGATCTAGCCTATTATAATAAAAACTAAACAAATACAACGTTATCTTAAACTTTAGTTTATATAAAATGGCATCGTAACAAATATTTGAATAAAAACATGCAAATAAAAAATTAGGCTTGCATATTCACTTACGTGTTAAAATTATCAATGTACGAAATTCACATGTACACATGTGGTAAACTAAAATCATACTAAAACGGTACGGGTGGATCGCCTCCAATAAAGATGGCAAGCGTTCACAAATTTAGCCGATTTTCGACCGAGGACCTTACTTGGTTTAGTCAAAACCGATGTATTCCATATTACAAGCATATTCCATATTTGCACCTTCTCCTCTACTAGTATGCAAATGGCTTACAGTGTTACCACTTAGCCATAAGTTTTGATGACTGCAAATTTGTTGTAAATAATAAATTGAGTTTATTATGAGATTTTTACACTTTCAATTTTTATTAAGGTAAAAAGAAAAGTTAAAGTTTTATGATGCAGTAACACATTATCCGAAATGATGTAAACTTTTTGGTGTAAAAATCGTAAACGATGCATCGTTACGAAAAGCAGTTGCTGCACCTTTTTAAAATGAAATTTAAAATTTTTATTAAATTCAGATCTGCACGTTAAATATATACAACACCAAACAAACAAATGTATTTGGCCAGAAAAAGCCAATGTAAAGTTACAAAACAAACATTATGTATGAATTACAAAATATATGGCAGAGAATTAGATGTGTCTGTTTCATTATCTTTTGAATGGATCATTTTAACTTTTAATCCAAAATGTCATCTAGCAAAAGCTGATAGTTTCCGTTTTAATTAAGCCGAAAGCTGTTTTTGCTCGATGTAAAAATGAATCAAAAAGTTTTCTTAATTAAAACGACAATACAAATTTACTACTTCTATTTACAAAACAGGTGGTTATTAAAGTAAATGTGCATGTACAAAAGCACAATGCTGTGTTGTATTTTGTAAATATAAATTTGAAATCAAACAAAATTATTCTGAACGCTTAAGCTTAAGACTTGAAAGTTCTCACAAAAAGAACATTATAAATTTTCTGTACCGCTTTTGTACGAGAGCCAATTAGTATATATCGCAAAGTGGAGGGGGCAAAATACGGTAACTAGCTTGAAGTTGCTGAGAGACTCTGAAAATCCAAAAAGAGAGAAAGTTATAAGTTTTGTTTGCTATCATTGTTTGTTATCTTACCAATAGAGTAACATAGTTAACTTCCAATTTATAGTTTTTTAAAGCGCTAATTTTGAATTTTTCTTAGAAAAGTTAAATTTTGAAACCAAAACATTTTCCGTGGGAGAATCCACAAATTCCAAAAATTGCAGGAAAAAGAACACCCGGTATATTGTAAAGAAAAGCACACTTGCTAGGTATACAACCCAACCGACATTCGTGTTTATGTTGTTTAGTTTGTTTTATTTGCAGGATCTAAATTATTTTTATAAATAAAAACGCTTCATGCATTTTTAAGCAGACTTCAGAAGTAAATTACTTAATAAGTTGTTCGTATACAGATGCCCCTTCAATTTAGAAAAATTATAAAAACAAAATTGTAAAATAAAGACAAAAAGCAATTTAATTAATAAAGACAAAAAGCAATTTAATATATGAAAAGAGCAGGAATTTTCTGTAAAGGATCTTTTTAAATAATAGCGTCAAACTGCATTTGCAAATTAGATTTTGTTAGCATTGTTTCGCCAAGAAAATAAAATTGTAAATTTAATTCCAACTTAATTTTGAGAAAATGTGATCACTGACTAAATAGTCCAGTCAATAGAAACCTAAATTAGAGCTTACCTTGCAAAAGGTCAGAGAAAGTTTTAATTTGGCAAGCATGTTCTGATCATCATAGTAAGTTTGCGACCTTGAACAAGTGCCGTTCGCGCTGCCATATTGCCGAAAAGGTATCAAAAATCAGTTTTTTGTATATATCTTCTCCCCGCTACTATGAAGGCTAAAAAAAGGTGATTAGAAAAACTATAGGAAATAAAATTGCCTACAACTTTTATCTAAAACTTTTTCTTCCCAGACGAATTAGTTCCAGACCCCCGGTTTAAATAATTAATTTTTATTAAAAGTGAATTAAATATTGAAGCATATTCCAAGTTTTTTTTAATTAGCTACGGCCTAATGACCTAAATGACCCACGGCCTGGGAGGTAGATCTCTGCAACGGGAGATCTTTAGTTTACTTCTAATAAAAATAAACTACTTAATCCGGGGGGATCTGGAACACCATCCAGTGTTTTTTCAACAGAAGATCTTCAGTTTACCTCTAATAAAAAATAAGCTACTTAATCCGGGGGGTCTGGGGGGTGTGGAACACTCTTCAGTGCACAAATATTGTAATGAAGAACATTGCGGAACATGCAGAACCTCCAGACCAATTAGTTTACTTTTTATCAGAAGTAAACTGAATATCTTCCGTTGCAAAGGCACTGGAGGGTGTTCCACACCCCCAGATCCCCCGGTTTAAATAATTTATTTTTATTAAAAGTGAATTAAATATTTAAGCATATCTCAACAAGTTCATTAAAATTAGCTACGGCCAAGTAAATGTGTTTAATTCGTAATTCGACAATTACTTATAAACTGCGTAATTATAAATTCCGTACCCCCTTGGAGGTAGATCTCTGCAACGGAGATCTTCAGTTTACTTCTAATAAAAATAAACTACTCAATCCGGGGATCTGGAACACCCTCCAGTGTTTTTTCAACAGAAGATCTTCAGTTTACCTTTAATAAAAAATAAGCTACTTAATCCGGGGGTCTGGGGGGTGTGAAACACCTCCAGTGCACAAATATTGTAATGAAGAACATTGCGGAACATGCAGAACCTCCAGACCAAGTAGTTTACTTTTTATCAGAAGTAAACTGAATATCTTCCGTTGCAAAGGCACTGGAGGGTGTTCCACACCCCAGACCCCCGGTTTAAATAATTAATTTTTATTAAAAGTGAATTAAATATTTAAGCATATCTCAAGTGTATTAAAATTAGCTACGGCCAAGTAAATGTGTTTGTATTGTATTGTATTGTACTTAGGGGTCGATTGGCTATGTGTGCCTTACAGAACTGCGACCAGTTTTGATCTTTTGTTCATAACCCTTCTAATTGGCTTTTAGGAATTCAATCTTGCTAGCAAAACAAAGAATGGTCCTAAGAGGCTTGCTTTTCACCTCCTTGGTGTCAGTTGTGTTTGTCCCAAATATTTTTGCCTAAGTCTAGTTAGTGCAGTGCAAGTGCAAAGAATGTGCTCGGCCGATTCAATTTCCGATTCACAGAGTCTGCATTCATTATTTTCTTCAAAACCCATTTTTTTGAGGTGATATCTCACCTGGCAATGGCCAGTGAGCAGCCCCGTAATGAGTCTAATTTCGTTCTTTGATAAGAGAAGAAGCTTTTTAGCTTCTTCAGTCGAGTACTCTATGAATTTCTTCGCCTGTCTCTGTCCTGGTGCATTATGCCAGAGGATATTTTTGCTCTCTGCCTCCCACCTCTGGACCGCCTCCCCCCTATGTGCTTTGGATAGCCCACAGAAGGGTTCGGGCCCAATAGGGGTAGCATTTGAGCCCAGTCTGGCTAGCTCGTCAGCCATCTCGTTTCCCTCAATTCCTTCATGCCCTGGCACCCAGCGGAGGGCAATTTTATTGCCCCTTGCCAGTTTTGAGGATTGTCTGCATTCCCAGGTGGACAGGGACTCGAAGCTATTGGCTTCTAGTGCCTTTATCGCAGCTTGGCTGTCAGACATTATGTTTATTTGCTTTCCCTTTACCTTCCTTTGCAGGCACTCATGGGCACATAATGCAATTGCAAGTATTTCAGCTTGCATGATTGTTGGGTAGGTACCTAAGGCTATGGATGCCTCATATCTTGGGCCATATATGCCTATGCCTGTTCCCCATTCAGTTTTTGATCCATCTGTGTACCAGTTGGAGGATTTTGTGTCCGTTTGTATTGTTTGACTTTTCGCCGTAGCTCGGTCCTGAATAACAACTTTGTACGGCGTCTCAAAGTCAAAGGTTTTGGAATTATGTCCCAAGGTTTTCAAGTAGATCTGGCTTTAAATAGTCCAGTATCTTTAGGTGACCTGTTCTGTCTCCCGGTTTGAATTTCCTATTTTGGGTGATTTTATGGCGGTTTGTAGGGCTTCTCTCTTCACCCGTAGGTGAAGAGGTGACAGATCTAAGAGTGCCTCTATAGCCGCGGTTGGGGTTGTGCACATAGCCCTGTAATACCCAGACACACTAATCTTTGCAGCTTCTGTAATCTGCTTTGTGTCGTTATTTCATTGGTTTTGTCCACCATACGAGTGATGCGTATGTGACAATGGGTCTTATTATTGATGTATATGACCAATGGATCATTTTTGGTCTTAGTCCCCAGTTCCTTAAACAGGTGCCGTTCGCGCTGCCATATTGCCGAAAAGGTATCAAAAATCAGTTTTTTGTATATATCTTCTCCCCGCTACTATGAAGGCTAAAAAAAGGTGATTAGAAAAACTATAGGAAATAAAATTGCCTACAACTTTTATCTAAAACTTTTTCTTCCCAGACGAAAAGTTCATGAGTTACAGCAATGCAAGGTAGGACAAATTTTCTCAAGAAGATGCTGACATTCTAGGGCATCTAAAAGTAGTAGAAGGCATCAGCCTATTGGAGATACCACATAAAAAAATCGCGCCCATGATGGTGTGGAAATAATTAAAAAATAAAATCCTGACCAATACATATTTCGACAAAAAGTGATGAGTTTTCGCAAATTTTTAACAAAACTTTGCTCCGCTTTACTTTGCTGTAACTCATGAACTATTCATTTGGGAAAAAAAAGTTTTAGAAAAAAGTTGTAGGTAATTTTATTTTCTACAATTCTTGTTATAACTATTTTCAGCTTACATTGCAGCGAAAAGGAGATATATACGAAAAACTGCTTTTCGGTACATTTTTTGGCAAAATGGCGGTGGGAGCGGCGCCCGCTTAAGTTCGCAAACTTAGTATAATGAACGAGGGGTCAACCGCTAGAGGAAATCGTGTACAATTAACTTCACGTACTTCACCAGTAATTCATCGATACTTCATTGTATTTTACGTACTGCATCGGTATTTCAGAGACTTACCGAGATTCCAAAATTTGAGCACTGGAGGGTGTTCCACACTCCCCGAATCAAGTAGTTTTTTTTATTAAAAGTAAACTGAAGATTTCCCGTTTCAGAGGCACTGGAAGGTGTTCCACACCCCCAGGCCCCCGGATTAAGTAGTTTATTTTTTATTTTGTTGCAGAGATTTGTCTCCCAGGGGGTACGGAATTTATAATTACGCAGTTTCTAAGTAATTGTCAGATTACGAATTAAACACATTTACTTGGCCATAGCTAATTTTAATAAACTTGAGGTATTCTTAAATATTTAATTCACTTTTAATAAAAATTAATTATTTAAACCGGGGGTCTGGGGGGTGTGGAACACCCTCCAGTGCCCCTGCAACGGGAGATCTTCAGAAATCTTCAGTTTTCTGATAAAAAGTAAACTACTCGCTCTGGGAGTTTTGGGGATTCTGCAATGTTCTTAATTCCAAAATTTGTGCACTGGAGGGTGTTCCACACCCCAGACCCCCGAATTGAGTAGTTTATTTTTATTAGAAGTAAATTGAAGATTTCCCACACCTTTTGGTTTGAGTAGTTTATTTTTTATCGGAATTAAACTAAAGATCTTCCGTTGAAAAGACACTGGAGGTTGTTTTACCCCCCTCCCCGGCCCACCGGGTCGAGTAGTTTAGTTTTTATTAGAAGTAAACTGAAGATCTCCCGTTACAGAGATCTACCTCCCAGGGAGTATGGAATTTATAATTATGCAGTTTATGATTAATTGTCAGATTATGAATTAAAATATTTACTTGGCCATAGCTAATTTTAATAAACTTGGGATATTCTTAAATATTTAATTCACTTTTAATAAAAATTAATTATTTAAACTGGGGGTCTGGGGGTGGAACACCTCCAGTGCCCCTGCAACGAAAGATCTTCAGAAATCTTCAGTTTTCTGATAAAAGTAAACTACTCGGTCTGGGAGTTTTGGGGTTCTGCAATGTTCTTCATTCCAAAATTTGTGCACTAGAGGGTGTTCCACACCCCAGACCCCGGATTGAGTAGTTTATTTTTATTTTGTTGCAGAAATTTGCCTTCCAGGAGGTACGGAATTTAAAATTACGCAGTTTATAAGTAATTGTCAGATTACGAATTAAACACATTTACTTGGCCATAGCTAATTTTAATAAACTTAAAATATGCTTAAATATTTAATTCACTTTTAATAAAAATTAATTATTTAAACCGGGGGGTCTGGGGGGTGTGGAACACCCTCCAGTGCCTCTGAAACGGGAAAACTTCAGTTTACTTCTGATAAAAAAGTTACTACTAAATCTGGGAAATCAATGTAATTAATTAATCACGACAAAATAATGAATTACCAAAGCTTTTATTGAGCTACCAAACATCCATGATATTCAAACAAATGAGCTAAAAAAATGACAAAATTAACTAAAGAAATGTAAGTTTAATTTAATTAATTGATTACGATTAAACTAGCAACTACCAAGACTTTTAATTAGTAAAGTAATGACCGCCAAAAGTCTATTTAACGTTTAAGATAACAAAAATGTTAAGAAAATCTACTGATGTAAGTTAATTTGCTATAAAATAATTATTATTCATTGCACGTGTCGTATCTATGATACACATTGACATTGGTTCAACTTCATGTAATTCACCAAAAATTTACTAACTTCATGATATTTCACTTGTACTTCAATATTCTTAACACGTATTTTACCTATTTTACACGTACTTCATGTACTTCACATGAGATGTCATGTACTTCATGAGATGTGTACATAAAACTTCACCAGGGGTTAACCTCTCGATAATCATCAAAACATGCGACTCTAAAAGCTTGCCAAATAAGAACTTTCTCGCAAGGTAGAATGTCTCTATTGCCTGCTCTAAAAATTAAACAATGAATTTTAAAATAAAACTGAAGTTTAAATCAAAAATGTAAACAAAAATTCAATTTTGAAAAACAAAGCAAAAGATTTCGTTTTCAAAAACTTGACAATGTGAAATAATGATACACGGCTGAGTTGCCAAATTTTCAAAATCTTACTCTTATTTCAACCAGCAGTGCTCTCGAAAATCTCCAAAGGCAGATTAAAGTGAAAATTCTGTTACAAGTTTGGGTGGGCTAGTGGAAATGATAAAAGGAAAATTTGGACGGCCAAGTTAAAATTTAAAATGAATAAATTTTTTATTTGGGGGTCTAAATTGGCGATAATTTTAATAAAAATTTGTTCAATATCAAAATTTATAATAAAAGCAAATTGCAAATTGAAACAAAAACAAGGGAAAATTTAACATTTTCGACTATAATTATATCATCATCATCTTTTTTTTGGGCGTTCCATATTTTTTCTAACTCTAGGATTGTAATTAAACATTTGCTTTGGAATACAACCGTTTTCCATCTTTTCTAGATGCTGCATCCATAGTCTTCTATATTCTACAATGCGGTCGTTTAGGTAAATATTTCATTCTGGTGATTTGGCGGTTTGTGGCCTTCTCTCTTCACCCGTAGGTGAAGAGGTGACAGATCTAAGAGTGCCTCTATAGCCGCGGTTGGGGTTGTGCACATAGCCCTGTAATACCCAGACACACTAATCTTTGCAGCTTCTGTAATCTGCTTTGTGTCGTTATTTCATTGGTTTTGTCCACCATACGAGTGATGCGTATGTGACAATGGGTCTTATTATTGATGTATATGACCAATGGATCATTTTTGGTCTTAGTCCCCAGTTCCTTCCAAAAGTTTGCGACAGGCCCAGAAGGCTCCCGTTGCTTTGGAAAGAGTTTTGTCCACATGAGATTTCCATGTGAGTTTGGCATCCAGGGTTACCCCCAGATACTTCACTTCTCCGGAAAAAGGTATCAATGAACCCCAAAGCTGCGGCGCTTTAAGGTTCATTTTTTTACGCTTAGTAAAAGGAACTATGATGGTTTTGAAGGATTCACTGTGAGCTCTTCCTTTACGCACCATTCTTTTATCTTGTTTAGGCAGTTTGCATTAGGTTTGATATTATGCCTTCATGCTTGCCCTAATTGTAACGACAATGTCATCTGCATACCCCAATACGCAGAATCCATCATCAGTTAATTTCTTCAGTAGGTCGTCCACTACGATGGACCACAAGAGTGGTGACAACACCCCCCCCTGTGGGCATCCCTCGCCGTGGCCATCGAGATTTCCTCCTCCTAGTGAGGCCGTTACTATGCGGCTTTTAGCATTGATTCTATCCAGATTATCGTGGGTAGCTCAATGCCATGTCTCCCGCAGCGTTCTTTATAGACTTATTTGAGGTGTTATCAAAGGCACCCTCTATGTCTATAAATATTCCTGCAACGATTTCTTTTTCTGCAAGAGATTTTTTAATTCCTCTTACAAGGTGGTGAAGTGCATCCACCGTACCTTTGCCTGGTTGATAGGCAAATTGCTTAGTATGAAGCGGCGTCCTTTTAAGCGATTCGCCTCTAATATAATTATCTATAATTTTCTCCATTGACTTAAGGAGAAAGGAGGATAAGCTTATCGGGCGATATGATTTGGCCTCTTCGGGAGGCCTCCTGCCCGATTTTGGTATGAATACCACTTTCACTTTTCTCCATGATGTGGGTATATATCCCATTGAATAACTGGCTTTGAATATTGCCGTTATGCAAGGAGCGATCAAGTCTATGCCTTTTGAAGTAGGGCCGGAAAGATTCCATCCCATCCAGGTGACTTGTAGGGCTGAAAACTACTAATAGCCCATTTTACTTTCTCTAAAGTAAAGATTTTTCCTGCTAACCTTCTGCTATCCCTGCTGGAATGTGATCCAGGGACATTTCGTGCGTTAGGTTTGTTGTCGCTATCATCGTAGATCCCGGAAAGTGTGTTTTTAGTAACACATTTAAACTTTCCCCGATACTATCGGTGTAAGCACCATTGGGCTGTTTTATGAGTCCAATGGTATTTGAGTGATCTTTAGACAAAGCTTTCTGAATGCGCGCTGCTGGGGCCGTTTTATCTATCCCCTCGCAGAAGCGCATCCATGATTGTCTTTTTGATTTTCTCAATTCAATATTGTACCTTGTTAGGGCTTTTGTATATTCTTCCCATAGGCCTATCCTTTTGGCCTTATTGAATGCTTTTCTGGCTATGACTTTAAGTCTCTCCAGTTCTGCATTCCACCAAGGTACATCTCGAGAGATGTTTCTTTTTTTCAGTGGACAGCTGACCTCATAAGAGTTCATTATGCACTGACTAATGTGGTTAGAGGCTGATTCCAGGTCCTCCGTGGTGGCTACTTCGTATCGGAGGCCTTCTAGCTCGGTCCTTAGTGTCTCTTGATAGAGGCACCAGTCCGTCTTTTCGGCACTCTACATTTCACCATTTCCACTTTTGTGCTCTCTATGTCGAATGTGATAGAGGCGTGATCAGAGAAGGATGCCTCCTCCATCAAGTAAATGTGTTTAATTCGTAATTTGACAATTACTTATAAACTGCGTAATTATAAATTCCGTACCCCCTGGGAGGTAGATCTCTGCAACGGGAGATCTTCAGTTTACTTTTAATAAAAATAAACTACTCAATCCGGGGGTCTAAAACACCCTCCAGTGTTTTTCAACAGAAGATCTTCAGTTTACCTCTAATAAAAAATAAGCTACTTAATCCGGGGAGTCTGGGGGGTGTGGAACACCCTCCAGTGCACAAATATTGTAATGAAGAACATTGCGGAACATGCAGAACCTTTAGACCGAATAGTTTACTTTTTATCAAGTAAACTGAAGATCTTCCGTTGCAAGGGCACTGGAGGTGTTCCACCCCAGACCCCCGGTTTAAATAATTAATTTTTATTAAAAGTGAATTAAATATTGAAGCATATTCCAAGTTTTTTTTAATTAGCTACGGCCTAATGACCTAAATGACCCACGGCCTGGGAGGTAGATCTCTGCAACGGGAGATCTTTAGTTTACTTCTAATAAAAATAAACTACTTAATCCGGGGGGATCTGGAACACCATCCAGTGTTTTTTCAACAGAAGATCTTCAGTTTACCTCTAATAAAAAATAAGCTACTTAATCCGGGGGTCTGGGGGTGTGGAACAAAATAAAAAATAAATTACTTAATCTGGGGGTGGGGGGTGTGGAACAACTTCCAGTGCCTCTGCAACGGAAAATCTTCAGTTTACTTTTGATGAAAAAAATCTACTCGATCCGGGGGGTGTGGAACACCCTCCAGTACTCAAATTTTTGAATCTCGGTAAGTTTCTGAAATACCGATGCAGTACGTGAAATACAATGATGTATCGATAAATTAGATGAAGTACCGTGAATTATTGATGAAGTACGATGAATTACTGGTAGAGTTCGTGAAGTTAATTGTACACGATTTCCTCTAGCGGTTGACCCCCTCGAACCCAACCGACATTTGTGTTTAGGTTGTTCAGTTTGTTTTATTTGCAGGATCTAAATTATTTTTATAAATAAAAACGCTTCATGCATTTTTAAGCAGACTTCAGAAGTAGATTACTTAATAAGTTGTTTGTATACAGATGCCCTTTCAATTTAGAAAAATTATAAAAACATAATTGCAAAAATAAAGACAAAAAACGCAATTTAATATATGAAAAGGGCAGGAATTTTCTGTAAAGGATCTTTTTAAATAATAGCGGCAAACTCCATTTGCAAATTAGATTTTGTTAACATTGTTTCGCAAAGAAAATAAAATTGTAAATTTAATTCAAACTTAATTTTGAGAAAATGTGATCACTGACTAAATAGTCCAGTCAATAGAAACCAAAATTAGAGCTTACCTTGCAAAAGGTCAGAGAAAGTTTTAATTTGGCAAGCATGTTCTGATCATCATACTAAGTTTGGGACCTTGAACAGGTGCCGTTCGCCCCACCATCTTGCCGAAAAGGTACCGAAAAGCAGTTTTTCGTGTGTATCTCCTCTCTGCCACTATTAAGGCTAAAAAAGATTATTTAGAACTCAACTCTATTTTCTTTTCAATTTATAATTCAGGTCGACTATGTTCTTGTCTTTTTTTGCATTTCTAAAAATTTCTAAAATTATTTTAAAATTTTTTAAATTTTTTAATTCATTTTTCTAATTTCTCCAAATTTAAATTTGGGCACTGCTATCTATAGGAAATAAAATTTCTTACAACTTATATCAAAAAACTCTTTTTCCCATACGAATAGTTTATGAGTTACAGCAATGTAATGTAGGGCAAATTTTCTCAAAAAGATGCTGACATTAGTCAGTCTGGACCATCTAGGGCATCTAAAGAAACTAGAACGCATCAGTTAAGACCAAGTTGTGGGTTAGGCCTACTGGAGATACCACATAAAAAAATCGCGCTCATGATGGTGTGGAAATATGTAAAAAATAAAACTTGACCAATAAATATTTCGACAATAAGTGAAGAGCTTTTGCATTTAACAAAACTTTGCTCCGCTTTACTTTGCTGTAACTCATGAACTATTCATATGGGAAAAGAAAGTTTTAGAAAAAAGTTGTAGGGAATTTTATTTTCTACAATTCTTGTTTTACCTATTTTCAGCTTGCATTGCAGCGAAAAGGAGATATATACGAAAAACTGCTTTTCGGTACCTTTTTGGGAAAATGGCAGCGCGAGCGGCGCCCGCTCAAGATTGCCAACTTAGTATGGTGATTAAAACATGCGACTCTACAAGCTTGCCAAAATAGAACTTTTGCAAGGTAGAATGTCTCTATTGACTATACTAAAAATTAAACAATACATTTTAAAATAAAAGATAAGTTATTAAAATTTTAAATCAAAAATGTAAACAAAACTTCAATTTTGAAAAACAAAGCAAAAGGTTTCGTTTTCAAAAAGTTGACAATGTGGGTGCCAAATTTTCAAAATCTTAGTTTTATTTCAACCGCAGTGCTTTCGAAAATCGAAATCAGTGCTTTCGAAAACCGAAATCAGTGCTTTCGAAAATCGAAATCAGTGCTTTCAAAAATCGAAATTAATGCTTTCGAAAATTGAAATCAAAAGCACTGCTTTTCGAAAAGGCAGATTAAAGTGAAAATTCTGTTACAAGTTTGGGTAGACCAATGAAAATTATAAAACAAAAATTTGGATGGCCTCATCTCCAACTGTTTTTGCAACATTTCCAATGCCAAGTAAACATTTTGAACAATAAAACACTATCGTTGCTTTGGAAAAACTCCAATAATCCTTTAAACAGTTGATGATGATTAAAAGTTTATAACGGAAGTTAATTCTAATAACATTTTGGTTGTTGCTGAACCTTTCCAACATTTTGAATTAAATACTACTTCAAATTAAAAATCTCAGCACGATTATATCAGCTGGTTTCGTGAAATACCTTTGAAACGTTTTCCAGGTGCCAGCACATGAATTTCACTTGTTGCTGCCTAGCCCATAAAAATTGTGTTAAACTAAGTTAAATGTAAATTTCAAACTAAGTACTGCCACATTTAAAATTAAACATTTTTTTATATTAAAGAAAAAAAGTTTACATTTCAGATGGAGTAATCGTTTTTCTTTTATATTTCATCTTGTCACCGCATCTCAAATAAAATAATGAAAAAATGTTGATAATAGAAAATTACTGAAAAAAAATGTTCTTTTAAAAATCACGTTATAAGTGGCGCAACCCATAACAAAAAGTATTTTATAACAAAAATTGTACCCACGGGAAGAAATAAAAACAAATTAAAGCGTGGCATATTATGGGTTATCTTTATGGTTCTCTAATGAAAACTTGAACGGTAAGCTACAAAAACTCCATTTGAAATATTTTTTTATATTAATTTAATTTCAAATCGCGATAAACACATTTTTGCTTTCATTTTCAAATAATAACAAGCCAGGAAGCCTTTCGTCGTAAAAAACAAACCGTATCTTTTACAATTTATAAAAATGATCGTTATTGGGCAGATAAACCATAAATATTGTTGAAAACAACGTCGTTGGAATTTCTTTTCGACGAAAAACGTTGTCAATCGTAATTAAGTAAAAAGACAAACAAAATATTTTTTTAGTTTCAAAATTCAAACACAGACTACCGTTGCCATCAGTGTAATTTTAATAGTCGAAACTATACCAATCTGTCTCAAGTAATCAAATTAATAAAAAAAGTTTCAAAACTAAAACAGAGAAAAATCGGAGTTATTTTATATTCTTACATTCAATTTCGTTGAAAAAATTTATATCGATCGATTGTATACATAACACTTTTCAAATATTGAATTTGCGGTTATAATTTTTGACTTATACGAGAAGGTATGTACATTAAAAAAATTGCTAATAAAATGTCATTCTTTGCTTATCTTTCCAATAAGTAAAAAAAACAATGGGAAAATTTTTTGACGATATTGGCAAGCAATTGTATTTTGAAATAAACGGATTAAAAGAGGTAAAAATAATTTGTTCAAAGAGGCAACCCAAAGTTTTTCCCACCAACAGCCAGAAGTTCCCAAAACTCAAAGTTAAGGTCTTCTTAAAATGATTTCTAGAAGAACTGCTGGTGGATAATAAAAAAATTTACATAATTTTCCCGCACGTACAACCGTCAAACAATACTAAAGTTGATAATTTTAAGTATGCAAGCTTAACCCTTCGCCAATATTTATCCAATTTTCCATATTAGTAATTACTGATATGTAGAATATGATGTATTTGCTTACATGGCACGCAGCTTATGGCACGGATAAATACATTACCGATAAAGCTTGATCGCTAAAATAGCAATTAAAATTAAAATTCAAAGTAACAACAGCATTATACAAATAATTACCTTTTAATTAGAATCGTGAATCGATGAATATTTAAATTTCCGCCTAAAAAAAATTTTCTAGCGTTTTATGGTTTTAGTATTCTGGAAAATTGCAGATTTCCATTTGAAAAGCTAATGATCCTAGAGCGTTAGCAAGGGAAAGATTAAAGTGCATAATAAATTGAAAATATGAACAATTTTTCAAACCTCACGTAATAGTAGGTATATGTAGCAATTTTTTAAGCAAAAATTATTAAAAATTTTAAACGAAAGGAAAAAGTTTGAACGTAAGCTGGCGCGAGTCTTAAGGTCCATTTTCCGATTTCTTAGGTTTACCATTGTGTTATTAAATCCCTTTCAGAAGATATTAGGAAAAATCAATACATTTCTGTAAACGTTTAAAAGCTTACAAAGTCGCTGTTTTAATAATACCGCAATATCTGCTTATATTACCATTCGATTTTATCTCAGAAAGTGTAAAAAATGCCGATTTGAATTGAAAGATGCAAAAAAGTATTTAATAAAAATTCTAAGACAAAAAGATAAAAAAGTAACCAATATTTGCAGATTTTTGTCACCAAATTGAAAACTATTGGTGCTATAAATTCTTCACAGTTGTCAAAGAAAAGAAAAAAAAGTTACTACTAATGGAAAATGTTTTCTTTTCCACGTCGGAAGATACCCAACACTTGTTTATTTTCAAATTTAAAATTCAATTAGGTTATTTTGATCTGTCGAAGTGATTTGTTGCTGATGTAATTTAACTGCGTTTATTTTATTCGTTTTTAATAATAAGGAATATCGGCAGTTAATGCGGAGTTTTTAATTGGTGCCATTTTCATTTTTGTGCTTAGCAATGAGCTGCGGGGAGAGGGGCATAAAATCATTTTCAAAAAAATTAAAGCTGTTGAAATATGACTTGTTTTATTAAACTATTTCGATCGCCATTAGAATAACAAAAGATTCGTTTGTTCTCTCAGAAAAATGCCGGCTGGGTTAACAATTATTTAATAATTAACAATTACATGATTGAACGGCATATAGTTATATCGTCCGGGAACAAAACTAACAATAAGACTAAGAACGACAACTCGCAACTAATTACATTCAAAAAAATACACATGATTATCGACGTCAACCAAAAATAACGTGATCAGCGTTTTTAGGGTTGAATACCTCTAAATATCCGTTTTATGAGTAAGTAATACAGTTCTTGCACAATTTTTTTAAATTATAATGTTCTACCTTCTGATAACGGGGCACTGCATACATTTTCTTATAACAAAATAGAGACCGAGGATTTTAGAGAATATGGAATCTCTCCCATCACATGTCGTCATTACTAATAAAATAGTTTATAAAGTTTATTTTTAATTTTTAAAGTTTCTGCATAATTTTTAAACATTAATGTTCTGATTAATAATACTGGGACACTGAGGGACCCTCCATACCGAGATAGAGATCAACAAGCATTTCCAACTAAATTAAAAAGGTATCATAAAACTTTCGCATTATTTTAAACATGTAATGTACAGCCTCCTGACGCTGAAAGCTGCATTATAAAGTTTCCGAGGGGTCAACCGCTAGAGGAAATCGTGTACAAAATTAACTTCACCCTTCATGTACTTCATCATAATTCTCCATATTTCTTCGTACTTCATATAATTTAGCAGTACTTCATCAATACTTTCAGTATCAGAGACTTACTGAGATGCCAAAATTTGAGCACAGGAGGGTGTTCCACACCCACCACACCTCCCGGATCGAGTAGTTTATTTTTTATCAGAAGTAAACTGAAGATTTCCCGTTGCAGAGACACTGGAAGGTGTTCCACTCCCCCCAGACCTCCCGGATTAATTAGTTTATTTTTTATTTTGTTGCAAAGATCTGCCTCCCAGGGGTTACGGAATTTATAATTACGTAATTTATAATTAATTGTCAGATTACAAATTAAACGCATTTACTTGGCCATAGATAATTTTAATAAACTTGAAATATGCTTAAAAATTTAATTCACATTTAATAAAAATAAATTATTTAAACCGGGGGGTCTGGGGGGTGTGGAACACCCTCCAGTGCCTCTGCAACGGGAGATCTTTAGTTTACTTCTGATAAAAAGTAAACTACTTGGTCTGGGGGTTCTACATGTTCTGCAATGTTCTTCATTCCAAAATTTGTGCACTGGAGGGTGTTGTTTATTTTTATTAGAAGTAAACTGAAGATCTCCCGTTGCAGAGAAACTGGAGGGTGTCCCCACCCCGGATCAAGTAGTTTATTTTTTATCAGCAGTAAACTAAATCTTCCGTTTTAGAGACACTGGAGGGTGTTCTACACCCCCCAGACTCCTCGGATTGAGTAGTTTATTTTTTATCAGAAGTAAACTGAAGATCTCTCGTTGCAGAGATCTACCTCCCAGGGGGCACAAAATTTATAATTATGCAGTTTATGATTAATGGTCAAATTACGAATTAAACACTTTTACTTGGTCATAGATAATTTTAATAAACTTGGGATATGCTTAAATATTTAATTCATTTTTAATAAAAATAATTTATTTAAACCGGGAGTTCTGGGGGTGTGGAACACCCTCCAGTGCCTCTGCAACGGAGATCTTCAGTTTACTTCTGATAAAAAGTAAACTACTTGGTCTGGGGTTCTACATGTTCTGCAATGTTCTTCATTCCAAAATTTGTGCACTGGAGGTGTTCCACCCCCAGACCCCCGGATTGGGTAGTTTATTTTTATTAGAAGTAAACTGAAGATTTCGTTGCAGAGACACTGGAAGATGTTCCACTCCCCAGACCTCCCGGATTAATTAGTTTATTTTTATTTTGTTGCAAAATCTGCCTTCCAGGGATACGGAATTTATAATTACGTAATTTATAATTAATTGTCAGATTACAAATTAAACGCATTTACTTGGCCATAGATAATTTTAATAAACTTGAAATATGCTTAAAAATTTAATTCACATTTAATAAAAATAAATTATTTAAACCGGGGGGTCTGGGGTGTGGAACACCCTCCAGTGCCTCTGCAACGGGAGATCTTCAGTTTACTTCAGATAAAACGTAAACTACTTAGTCTGCATGTTCAGCAATTTTCTTCATTCCAAAATTTGTGCACTGTACTTCATGTACTTCACATGAGATGTCATGTACTTCATGAGATGTGTACAAAAAACTTCACCAGCGGTTAACCCTTCGAAAGTTTCTTTATAATATTTAAACATTTAATGTTCTGCTTCCTAATACTAAAGCATTGAGGTGAATTTTTTCTTGCTCCACACTGAAATAGAGGCCGAGAAGTCTCTATTCCATACCCCCCCTCCAGGGCATATCGTGATTTTTAAGAAAACTGCATTGTTAAATTTAAGTTTAAACTGTAACCACTGATTAAACAGTGAATACAAAAAAGTGAAGCTAAAAAGTTATAAATTAAAGAAACAAAACAAAATTAAAATTTTAAAAGAAAGAAAAAGTGCGAAAATATGAAATGGAGCACATAAATCTACAGTCAAATTTAAAAAAAAAGCAGTTCCAAAATAGTCAACAATGCGTTTTTCCTTTTAAAAAGTATTTCAAAAACGTTTTGTCTCAAGAAAGTTGAATTTCTCGAAAAGTTGAGTGAACCAAAATTAAGAATTTCAAAATTGACAAAAATAATGAAGGAATTTTATGTGCACTTCATGAAGAAAAATGAACAGATTTTAATTAAAAGATTTTGTTGAATAAAATATTTTAAAATTGCAAGTTTAATAAAATTTGAAAATTTTCCAACTTACATTTTAATCTAAGACCCCGTTGTGCATAAGTTGTTTCGTCTTTTCAAGAACTCATCAGTTTCTAATTAATAATAGTAGTTAATGAACATTTACAATTAAAAGATTTTGGATCCGCAGCAGTAATTTTTGCAGAAGTAGGCTAGAGGAACTCATACAAACAAAACACAAAGAAAAATGAAACAAAAGAGAGGCAAAGAGAAAAACAACAACAATTTTCAGGAAAAATTGTAAATAAAAGCTTAATTTAAAAATTTAATTTTTTAACTTACAAATTTAAATATTTTTAAGTTTTTTAGTTTTAAGTTTTTGTTTTAAAGTAGGCTAGAGGAACTCATACAAACAAAACACAAAGAAAAATGAAACAAAAGAGAGGCAAAGAGAAAAACAACAACAATTTTCAGGAAAATTGTAAATAAAAGCTTAATTTAAAATTTAATTTTTAACTTACAAATTTAAATATTTTTAAGTTTTTAGTTTTAAGTTTTTGTTTTAAAGTAGGCTAGAGGAACTCATACAAACAAAACACAAAGAAAAATGAAACAAAAGAGAGGCAAAGAGAAAAACAACAACAATTTTCAGGAAAAATTGTAAAAAAAAGCTTAATTTAAAAATTTAATTTTTTAACTTACAAATTTAAATATTTTTAAGTTTTTTAGTTTTAAGTTTTTGTTTTAAAGTAGGCTAAAGGAACTCATACAAACAAAACACAAAGAAAAATGAAACAAAAGAGAGGCAAAGAGAAAAACAACAACAATTTTCAGGAAAAATTGTAAATAAAAGCTTAATTTAAAAATTTAATTTTTTAACTTACAAATTTAAATGTTTTAAGTTTTTAGTTTTAAGTTTTGGTTTTAAAGTAGGCTAGAGGACCTCATACAAACAAAACACAAAGAAAAATGAAACAAAAGAGACACAAAAAAAAACAACAACAATTTTCAGGAAAAATTGTAAATAAAAGCTTAATTTAAAAATTTAATTTTTTAACTTACAAATTTAAATATTTTTAAGTTTTTTAGTTTTAAGTTTTTGTTTTAAAGTAGGCTAGAGGAACTCATACAAACAAAACACAAAGAAAAATGAAACAAAAGAGAGGCAAAGAGAAAAACAACAACAATTTTCAGGAAAAATTGTAAATAAAAGCTTAATTTAAAAATTTAATTTTTAATTTACAAATTTAAATATTTTTAAGTTTTTTAGTTTTAAGTTTTTGTTTTAAAGTAGGCTAGAGGAACTCATACAAACAAAACTCAAAGAAAAATGAAACAAAAGAGAGGTAAAGAGAAAACAACAACAATTTTATGAAAATTGTAAATAAAACATAATTTAAAAATTTAATTTTTTAACTTACAAATTTAAATATTTTTGAGTTTTTTAGTTCTAAGTTTTTGTTTTTAGTTTAATTTTTATTAAAAAATCTGCATTCTGTCTGGTTTGAAGACATTATTGACACGCAAGTTTAAGACATAGGTTAGGATTTTTGATTTCAAATCTGCACAGGATTTCTTCTTTAAAATTTCAAATTTACTTTTAATTAAAAGAAAATTTAATTTTTTTTTCTATAACAGAGAGTTCAAACCATCAAGGAGCAAGAAGTCGAAAAAACTTAACGAACAACAAAATAATTCAATTTAGTATTTGGCGCCCAAATTCGTACGAACAAAAGCCTAAAAATAAATTGAACCATAGCAATGTATTATTTTTTTTACATAATTATCACAATAGTGCCATGTGACCATTATTCTACATACTTATTTCTTATTTGAGTGATTGCATCTCTATTGGAGACTTTCAAAAGCTCAGATTTCTAATCTGAAGTTGAACTTCAAAATGACAATGAAAATAGAAGAATTTTGAATAAAAGTTATAATTTTAAAAAACGCATCCAATCCTTAAGTTTCTAATACAAAAATTTGAAAAGAAAAATTTGTTTGCTTAGCTGCATAATGACGGTCGTAATGTAAATCAAAGTAGGCTGTATTTACTTAATTGTTTTTTTTATTTCAATCAAAAAACAAAAGTAAAATTTGCAAATTTTAATAATTTTTCAAAGCAATTCGAATATTATATCGTTGATTGATGGAATGAATAATAAATTCTTAATACATACATACGTGTACGTTAGGGCGTTTCTTATTTTTTTTTGTTGCCGCCCTTAAATTGATTGATTGCTATTAAACATAGAAGGTTTTTTCTGTTAAAAATTAAAATTTATTTTTTTGGTTGTCAAAAAATTAATTCAAATGACTTTTGGGGCGGAACCAGATCCCGCACTACCCACACCACACGACTGGAAAGCTTGGTTTTGACAAGTGTGGAACGGGGGTATAACAATGGCCTGTTGCCGGCGGCGAAAAAGTAAATCTTCCATAGGAAGGCAGCGAATTCTAAAATGAAAGTTTACCACTTTGTGCTATGGGGTGAACGTTAAACTGTAGGTCTCCTATGTGTGCACTTTTCACAATTTTATAATATAGTGCAGAAAATAATTACGGATGAAAGAAAGTCTGTTGTGTGTAACTGATAACTGAAATACAAAAAATGAACCTAAAAGCACAGCGTTTATTTGACAATACTGTGAGACGAAGGTTGACACATTTGAAATTATGGGAAAATGAAAGCATTAGGCCTTCGGCATTTGAAATGATTGAAAAATAGGGAGAATTAACAATTTTTCAATTTGTAATTTTATTTGTCGCCTTTGTAGGTGAGAGTGGGATAGCCGCAGACAATTAAAATTGTCCTGCCCGAAATTATAGTTAAAACTGCCTAAGTTGCGCATAGGGTCATCCAATTAAGGTTAGTTGTGTTAATAGTTTGAATGGATGACACCTTAAATTTTACTAGTTTCAACAAAGTTTTTATTGTGTTTGGGATTTGGGTATAGCTTCAATAGCTGTATCAAAAATAATATTCCTACTGCAGATTGAAATTAAAAGTTTTACGTTTTCCTTTGCTTGTAGTCCTTGAAACTTGCAATATTTTGTAAAATTATTTTATTGATCGCCATGGTAACTGGTTAAGTAAGTTGCGATACTCTAAACTAAGTGATGAGCTATAAAAAAAAACTCGAACCCCGGAGTAGCAGTGTATGAATCGAGTGCCCTATCGCATAGCCATAAACCAAGCTATTATATAAAATATCTTTACCCTCGTACACATGGCAGGAAAATTTTGAAATTCTGTTATTGACGGGTTTGATAGTTCTCTTAAGCAATATATTTCGCAGAATGGATTTTTGCTGCATTATTACGCATGTAATCGAATATTATCACCAAAAGTAAACCATTAGACTTACGGAAAAAATTCAATAAATTATTTTTGTAGTAATAAATAATAATCGAAAACCGAAATATGGGTAAAAAATTAATTTACGATCGCATTTATACAAAATGGTGGCGAAAACTTGGCTAATATATGGAATACCTCAGTGTGTTGATCAAATTAGACAATTTCAGTAATTTTCAAAATTGTTGCAATAATCTAAATCTCCATTAAGCTCCAGCGAAAAATTCATGGCAATCCAATATTTTTATTATTTTACAATAATCAAATAATTATGATCATAAAGAAAGAAAAAAAAAGATAATTGTGTAGATTTTTCATGCTTGGGAATTTTATGGATTAGATAAAAATTTTCTAATTTTTATCGGAAGGTTTGGGAAAACTGTGCTCGAAATATTGCGGGCATGTGTTCCGTATGTGAAAAATAATAAAAATTCTACCCGAAAAGAGCACTTAGATATTACATTACTTTTGGGCTAATTTCAATTGACAATGAAAATGAGTCGGGTTTCTAAGTGTAGAAAAAAAGTTTTCTAGATTTAGTTTTTCAATACCTAAAGGTGAAAATATGTTTTGTCGAAATTTTTCGGAAAAATCTATTTATTTCTCAAGTATACAAGTACAACCTATATTTTTTTCATTTGGGAATACAAAAAATGATAGTACTAATACCTACTTAATCTTAATAATTAAAAATTATGTTTAAATTAGCAATCCGAATGTACCTCATCATTTTCCCCTAAATCGTGCGGTTGACCATAAATCTATTTCGATTGGCGGTTCACATTCAAACTCAAACATTTTACTGATTATAAAAATTTTGGTTTCATTAAATATAAAAACTACCATTGGTACGGGGGTGTAATAAAATTAGAAAACCAGTTCGGTTAAATCTAATTTTAACATTTTTAGATTTTGTAAATTTGCGTCGCGTCGGGAGAAAATTCCATTTAAACATATTATCTAAAATTTTCATTTCAACTAATTTTATTAAGAATTATCACCAGCGCGAGTTTACTTTATAACTTCTAAATTAAATTATTTAATTGAAAATGATGGCGTGTGGTTCGATTTCCAACTAAGGAAATATTTTAAGTTGTTTTCTAAAAACCTCGGCATGCGAACAATTAATTAAAATTTTAAATTTCGATTAAACAATTTATATTTTGAACAACAATTTGACGAATATCAAATTTGCGTTTTTTGATTGCCACCCGTGCGTGTTAATTACAATTTTCTGCTTTCCATTCTAAAATGTAAATCAATCGATTGCCAAAATTGTTCAATTTCAAATTCTAAAATTAAAAATTATTTCACGCCCAGGTAATTAATCTTCTCATCTGCAACTTTGTAAAGCTTTTTTATTTTTATTGGGCTTAGAAATTTTTTTAACCTGCGCTATTTTTTTAAACCAAAGTAAACAGTTTAACGTAAGACAAATTAGTTCAGTCTAAAATAATAGAGCACACTTTTACTTTCCTAATTTTTCTTTGTTCAAGAGCCTTTAAAAAAATTTCTTCTAATTTTTTAATACTACGAGAAAAAATTAAAGTTCTGATTTAAAAGTTTTGAACTTGAATGAAAACGAGCGAACTTTTTGAATATTTACAAGGAAATAAACGTTTCGAGGTTTAAAATTGCTGAATAAATTACAAGTTTTTCCAATAAAATTAAGCGCACACAAATATTAAAATTTTAAATGAAAACTACCTTAGTAATATATAAATTTTTCCATTTGCGAATGTAAAGTATGTCTTTCCATCTATCTCCGTTGAAAGTTCAAGTTCACTTTCACTATCGCAAAGTTTCAGAAAAATGTTTCAAAGTTTCTGTTTTGATTGATAATTTACTTTTTCCACAAATAATTTTATTAGCGTTTCAATTTATTTTCACTTAGTACGAAAAGTTTTAAACTTTGAAATTTGAATTTTTTAGTTTTTTTTTATTATTTTAAAATTTTATTTTGAAAAATTGAACCATAACTTCGAACTAGCATCTTAATTAAATTCTAATCATGATTTGAAAAGTTTTAAACTTCAAGTATTTGAAGCACCAACTGAAGCGGGCGATTCGGAAACGGATCCGACACTGAAACATAGAAAGCCCTCATAACCAAGTACGCCAGCGCCGCACACTCATTCAATATAATAGTTACTCCATCAACATATCAAAAATTTCTAATAAGAATAAAAATTATGGGAAGAAAACTTAACAAGCATAAAATGTATAAAAGAACCCCGGAAGCTGGTTTCCTCCCACTCGAGAGCTTATTATTGTACCCGCTCGTTTAAATAAATGCATTTTTTGAATTTGTGACACTTGAAGTGAAATAAAAAGAACGGCCTAATAGTTTTTTTATGGTCGTGGGTTTGTAACAGCTTATTTATTTTACAAGTAGCATCATTAATAATTGCTGACATGTCTAATCCTAAAAATGCCTATTTTATTCTATTTTGTCTTTTATCCTGTCTGATAATATCAAACGTCACCCCTAAAAGCGGGTTTTAAAAATACATTGAAAATTTCTATTAATTGCCGATTAGTGGCTTTTGTGGCGTTTATTTGCATATTAAAGTTCAAACAAGTCGCTAATTTATCATTTTTATTTCTCAATATTGCGGATGCGGCTTTGAAATTTATAAGAAATATAAAAGATAATTTTTTAATTGCCTCCGTAGCGAATATGCCGATTGTACAGGAGTTTATCTCTCTTTATTTGCATTCATCTAAATTTCAACATCAAGGACTAAAAAATATCCTTTGGCTTTTGCGAAAAAAAATCTAATTAGGTATCATGCGGGAAAAACCAACAGGAAAACTTCTTTCTACCTTATTCTATTGCATTTGTTTATGAAATGATGTTATTACCATGTATAAAAGCAAAACATATTGCGAGCATAGTGCTGAGTGCATTCAGCACTGTTGTGTTTTAATTACAGATGAAAATACGTCATTTTACTTGTCTATATTGAGCTTCAAGTTTTAATTACGTAGTCTGATATTCATGCATAATTTGAATTAAATGATACATATTTTACATTTAAGTTGGCATTACCTGAGAACCCAATATCTGATAACTTAACCCATTCATTAAACTTTCACAGTTTCAATTTACAAAATCGACGCTCCCAACGCAAATAAATAATTAATTATAATATAAAAATAAATAAAATATCAGAAATAATAAAATTAGCGGAAAGGAAAACCAACAGCAATTTTTCTTCTAAATTTTTCAGTTTTCGATTAAACAAGATTTTAATTCTCGATTATTTAATCAAATCATGTCCCAAGTAGTTAAGTTATGGGACTTTCTAGCACATTTTTCTAACTTTGAATTTTACTCAGAAGGAATAGAAACAGGGGATTTTCTAAAATTATTTAAATGACCGATTAAATTGAGATTTTCTGATTGTGATCTTAACAAATAACATTAAAAAATATTTCAATTAGCTCAGTAATCTATCGACACTCTCAGACACTCTTCTGTTTGTTAGGGACTTTTGTTTTTAGTTATCATTCACGCTCAACGTGTTACAGTTGTTTTCGTCTTTTAAAGGGTGGCCCATCTGTTGGTACGTTTTGAATTTCGTCGTATGACAACGGCAAACGAGCTACAGACCCGAAATTTTTACAGTTCATTAGTCATACCGTCCGCGGCACGAAACAACATGTTTTCTCTTGAAGAACGTTTTGAAATTTTAAAAACTTATTTTCAAAGTCAGTGCTGTGTCGCCGAAACTGTGCGAATTTTGAAAAGAAATATGGGTCGTGATAAAGCACCCACCGAAGGCGCTATACGCAAATTGGTGAAGAAAGTTCGTGAGAAAGGGATGTTAGTGGATGACAGAAGTGGTCCCAGAGCTCGGACAGTGCGCACACCCGAGAATATTGAGGCTGTGGCCCAAAGTGTGAGACAGAATCCGACGACCTCAACTCGACACCGATCGCAGCAACTGAGCATTAGTCGCACCAGCCTGGGAGAATACTGCACAAAGACCTCGGATTAGTCGCCTACAAGATCCAGATGACTCAGGAGTTGAAAGCAAATGACCATCCGCTTCGATATCAGTTCGCTGTGTGGGCCATAGACCAGCTCAATAATGACGTCGATTTTGGTCGAAAATCATCTTTTCGGACGAAGCGCATTTCCATCTCGGCGGATATGTGAACAAGCAAAACTGTCGGATTTGGGGTTCGGAACAGCCACATGCAATCGTAGAGAGACCAATGCATCCTCCAAGAGTCACAGTTTGGTGTGGATTTTGGAGTGGTGGCATAATTGGCCCATTTTTCTTCGAAAATGATGCTGGCAACGCCGTTACCGTCAATGGCGAACGCTACAGAGCCATGTTGACCAACTTTTTATGGCCTAAAATCAACGCTATGAATGTGGACGACCTTTGGTTTCAACAAGATGGCGCCACATGCCATACAAGCCGACTTACGATCGACCTTCTGCGCACCAAGTTTGACAACCGCATAATCAGCCGTTCAGGAGATGTCAATTGGCCTGCGCGTAGCTGCGATTTGACACCGCTGGACTTCTTCCTGTGGGGTGCCGTTAAAGACCGATGTTATGCGAATAATCCAGAGACAATTCCAGCTTTGAAAAACAACATTACGACTGTTTTGAGTGAAATTGGCGCCGAGGTAGTTCAAAATGTCATCACTAATTGGGGTGACCGAATGGCATACTGTAAGGCCAGTAGAGGGAGCCACATGAACGAAATCGTTTTTCATTCTTGACGCGGATACTTGTAGCTTTCCAACAACAAAAAATTAATAAAAATATCAATGCCTACTCTTTTGATCGCATTTTTAAAACGTACCAACAAATGGGCCACCCTTTAGTATTGTTCTGACGATATTCTCTGGTGTTATGAAAATATTTAATTTTTTTATATCCTCATTGTTGACATTGATTTATTTGATGCAGTGGAAAAGCGTCATGCACGATTAAAAATTAAAAATATTTTGTAATTTAATTCAACATCACCATCAATGAATCTCTTTCATGACTCTTTCATGCGACTCGAATTTAATATTCCTGAACTGAATAGAACACCATTTCCTATAGAAATAACTTCATCAAACAAAAGAGGACATTAATACAAAACTTTTAAGGTGAGGTAGAATTTAATAGATTCTATTTTAAGCTCCCAAATCAATTTTGAAGTTCACGAATTTACCACTAGAAACACATGCAGTAAAAGAATTATTGCGCAATATTTCTCATAATTTCGACTTCTGCCATATTCAGGAACGTTTAACTTTTAAAAAATTTTGTAGCTCGAAGATTTACTATTTTCTAGATTACTTTTGACTCCAAGATATTTTTAATAAATTTTACTAGTTGTCCCTAGGATCTGCCGGTTTAGGTAGGAAAATTTCGAGTTTTGTCGGATTCAGGAAGTTTTTAATTGTTGCGAAGCCGAAGGCTTCGTAAATCAGTGAAATAATACAAAATTATCTTCGTTCTGGAAACTAATTTTAACTTTTGAGGAGCGGAGTACAGTTTCAAAAAAGCCAATTCGAAAGTTGCTTTCTAAATTAATTTTAAAGCCATCTTTTATAAAATTTGTAAATTTTATTTTTTTGTATGCTTATCTTTCATAATTAACTCTAAAAATCGCCAAAACAGAAGTTATCTTAACTACCATTCGATGTGCAATTGTAAATTTCGCGGTATTTTAATAAAAAATTTGAAGAAAATTAATCTGTTAAAAATAAAAAAATTGTTTCTGAGTGTCAAATGTGACCAATGATACATCAAAATCAATTTGCCATTTTTTACAATGGCAATGGCAAGAGGTAATGAGAATCCAAGAGAAATTGTTAAAAAACCATTGCATCCGAAAAAAGTAATTGGTATGGATTTTGGGCGAATAGTGCCATTGGTGACTTTTTTAAAGATGAGCATTATTAAGCCGTTGCCGTCAATGAAAATCGCTAAAAGCCAATGTTCGAAGAATTTTTGTGGCCAAAATTGAATAATTTAGGATTGAATGACATTTGGCTTCAACAAGATGATACACATCTAATGGAACGATGGTGTGTGTGTTTCTTGGTATAAATATCCCAACATAAAAGTTAAAATATAATAATTTATTAACAACTAAACTTAACGATAACAAAATAAATAATTAAAAACACTGATTGATACGATACTGTAAAACGTTGCTCACACTTGAACTACCGGTTGATTTCAACTACCTTTGCCAGGTTGTGGAAGTGTTGCCAACCTAGTAGGCGCGTGGTTGGTAATTAATTTAAATTTTTGTGTGTGTAGGGTCGCCACAGGTGTATTGAACGGCAAATTTGAAGATTGTTTAATTTCTCGTTGTGGTGATGTCAAATGGCCACCAAAATCTTGCGATTTTAGGTAATAACACCATTAGATTTTCTTCTTTGGGATTATACTAAATCTAAAGTTTATGATAATTGAAAACTCAAAAAAGAAAGTTAAAAATGCCATTGAAGATTTTCTTCATTGATTTTCATCTTCAAATCTTTATTGATTTTCTTCTTTGGGGTTATACTAAATCTAAAGTTTATGCTAATTGAAGACTCAAAAAAGGAAGTTAAAAATGCCATTGAAGAGACACAGCCTGCATTATGCGAGAGTGATATCATAAATAATGTTAAAAGGATTGATATCTGTAGAAGGTCATGTGGAGGTTATTTGTGACCTTAATTACCATGTTGTGTTTACGAGGGTCAACCGCTAGAGGAAATAGTGTACAATTAACTTCACATAACGTAATTCATGATAATTCTGCATATTTCTTCGTATTTCATATAATTCAGCAGTAATTCACGGGATTCCAAAATTTGAGCAATGGAGGTCCACACCCCGGATCAAGTAGTTTATTTTTATCATTAGTAAACTGAAAATTTCCCGTTGCAGAGACACTGGAAGGTGTTCCACACCTTCAGAGCCCCCGGATTAAGTAGTTTATTTTTATTTTGTTGCAGAGATCTGCCTCCCAAGGGTACGGAATTTATAATTAATTATCAAATTAAGAATTAAACATATTTACTTAACCATAGCTAATTTTAATAAACTTGAGATATGTTTAAATATTTAATTCACTTTTAATAATAATAAATTATCTAAACCGGGGTCTGGGGTGTGGAACACCCTCAGTGCCTCTGCAACAGGAGATCTTCGGTTTACTTCTGATAGAAAGTAAACTACTTGATCTAGGGTTCTGCATGTTCTGCAATGTTTTCATTCCCAAAAATTTTTGCACCGGAGGTGTTCCACACCCCAGACCCCGGATTGAGTAGTTTATTTTATCAAAAGTAAACTGAAGATCTCCCGTTGCAGAGGCACTGGAGGGTGTTCCACACCCCCAGACCCCCGGATTAAATAGTTTATTTTTATCAAAGTAAACTGAAGATCTTCCGTTGCAGAGGCACTGGAGGGTGTTCCACGCTCCCCAGACCCTCCGGATCGAGTAGTTTATTTTATCAGAAGTAAATTGAAGATCTTCCGTTGCAGAGACACTGGAGAATGTTCCACGTGAAGTACTTCATGTACTTCATGAGATGTGTACAAAAACTTCACCAGCGGTTAACCCCTCTTGTGTTTACTTTACATTGACACCAATAAACTGAATTTTATAAAAAAAATGCTTGTTTTTTTATATAAATTACTTTTGCTCTATCGCCATTATTAAATTAATTAATTGTATGAAAAACCAAGCGATAGTAGTGAAACTCTATAACTGGGAAGTTAAAATGAAGATTATAAGAAGTAAGGGCATGCTAAATGGTGAAAAAGATTTACATAGACAGAGAGCAAAGAGAAAGAGATCGGTAGAAAATAGATCGAGAATAAGGTGGGAATAAGGTTAGGTTAGAGTGGAATACCAGAAGCTAACGATAAACAAACAAACTATATGAATGGTCCAACAATCCCTAAAAGCCCAATCAGATATCGAAAGGCAGGATCGATAAAAAGAAAACAGGAGTGCCCCAAACCGACCCAAGTTATGAAAGTGGAAAACGAAACGACAAACGGAATAGGAAACAAAGTAAAGTTGGAAAAAAAGAAGAAAAAAAAAAGAAGAAAGAAGAAGAAATACAACAAAGCCAATAACAATGGCTTTGTTGGGCCGATAACAATGGAGAACATGGGATCTATGCCCGTATTAAAAAAAAAGAAGTACTCAAAATTCAAACAGCAACGCCAGAGGTGGAGTCGAAGTAAACACAATATCGGATTAATGCAAATGGACAATCACCAAGGAAAAAGAGAAAGCAAGAAAAAACATGAATTGTAAGAAGAACCGTAGAAAAGATGTGATTAAGATAGAAACATGAAACGTGAGAACAAAACAAAAGAAAACAATGAGGTAACAAATGAGGTTGTAAGATACGGAACAGACGTGGAAGCATTGCAGGAAATAAGATAGAAGGGCAACGGCAAAATAAAAAAGAAGAACTACATTTCTCTACTCTGGCAAAAACTATCAAGGAAGAAATAGAACCGGCTTTATTGTAACCAAAAACATGATTGGCAAGATTTTATCGTTCAAAGCAATAAATGGAAGAACATCGTACTTGAGAATAGAATCAAAGACAAATATGTCAATCATAAATGGGTATGCCCAATAGAGGACAGATGTGAAAACGAAAAAGAGAAATTCTACAGTGAAATTGAAACCCTGTGCGAAACAATACCTTCTTCTTCATCTTCATGTGCCATATCCGGTCCCAACTTGGCCAAAGCCAAGATGAATTCACTAAAGAATATAATTCATGGGGTGGTTTCCCGTTGCCTTCCCCATAGTCCAAAAATCGATATTTGACTTTTTGATTACAGCAGTGTATCTAACGCGAGCTGAATTCGAACTGAGAGCTTAATTGGCGACAATGAGACAAAAAAAGACAGAATATAGTAGAGCAAGAACATTTTACAGAAAAATAGCAATTGAAGAATTTAAAAATAGCGAGAAGAGAAGGAGATTCGAAGAGAGCCTAAGAGAAAAACTACTTGTTGTGTAGAACTGAACACGATCATACACAAGTATGTACAAAACAGCAAGTGAATCGCTAGGTAATAGAACAAAGAAGAAAGACAAGAAATGGCTTGACAGCGAATGTATGGAATACAACAACAAAAAAGTACAGAAAAGAATAAGAATAGATAAGAATAAGAAAAGAAAGAATACATTAAACAAGCAAACAAAAAATACAAACGAAAAAATACACAAGAAATTGAAATCAGCAACAACTTGGGCAACCCAAAATCTTCTTCCAAATGTTAAAACCAGAATCCAGTGAACAGAGGTATAAAGAACGAAGAAGGAAAAGTGCAACATAATAAGCCGAGAAGGTCAAGCAGATTTGGACTAGACGTTTAAGAACCTACGATGACATTCTAATCATGACAAAATCATGTAAGAGAGCATGTCAAAGATGGAGGCAGAAAAACTACTGGTACTCGAAAGAAAAATATTGCAAACTATCCTGGGCCCAAAAAAAGATGAAAACGCCAAATACGGACCGCTAATAAACCACGAAATAAGAAATGTAATGAGGATGAGGACACGGTAAAGTTTGTGAAGTCACAGAGATCGTGTACAATTAACTTCACACTTCACGTACTTCATCATAATTCTCCATACTTTTTCGTACTTCATATAATTCAGCAGTAATTCACGGGACATCACGTACTTCACCAGTAATTCGATGCACTTCATCAATAATTCACGGTACTTCACCTACTTCATCGATACTTCATTGTATTTCACGTACTTCATCGGTATTTCAGAGACTTGCCGAGATTCCAAAATTTGTGCACTGGAGGGTGTTCCACACCCCCCAGACCCCCCGGATTGAGTAGTTTATTTTTTATCAGAGGTAAACTGAAGATCTCCCGATGCACAGATCTACCCCCAGGCGGTACGGAATTTATAATTATGCAGTTTATAATTAATTGTCAGATTACGAATTAAACACATTTACTTGGCCATAGCTAATTTGAAAAAACTTGGGATATGCTTAAGTATTTAATTCACTTTTAATAATAATAAATTAGATAAACCGGGGGGTCTGGGGGGTGTGGAACGCCTTGTAGTGTCTCTGCAACGAAAGATCTCCAGTTTACTTTTGATAATAAATAAACTCGATCCGGAGGGTCTGGGGGGTGTGAAACACTCTTCAGTACCCAAATATTACAATGCAGGCAAACATATTAAATGTTTGAAAATTTAGTAGAAACTCTTTGTTACCGTTTTAGTTTTCTAAAAAAATTATGACATATTCTTGGGGGGGGGGCAACAAAACCTGGTAAAGCGAAAATAAATTATGTACAATCATGCACAAACGATTATTAAGATTATTTTCAAAATTGGGAGGGGAAAGCTAGCAGGTCTCTACCCCCCCCCTCCCAACTAATTTTCTAAATAATTTAAAAACCAAAAAGGTTCAACCGAAAATAAAGCAAGCACAATAGATTTAGACTTTTTTAAATTAAAAATTCGCAATAGACGGGGACTGAGGACATGCACCTTATTCAAACTCATCCAATCAGACCACAACAAAATAACCAAACACACAACAAAACAACACCCGATTGGTTATTTTGTCAACTAACAATTAACTAAGAAATCTAAGTTTAATTTAATTAATTGATTACTATTAAACTAGCGGCGACCAAAACTTTTAATTAGTAAAATAAAGACCGCCAAAGGTCTATTCAACGTTTAAAATATGCTCGTAAGCTAGGTTCAACTTTATGTAATTTACCAAAAATTTACTAACTTCATGATACTTCACTTGTACTTCAATATACTTAACACGTATTGTACCTACTTCACACGTACTTCATGTATTTTACTAGTACTACATGTACTTCACAAGTACTTCGTGTATTTCACAAGTATTTCATGTATTTTACAAGTACTTCATGTACTTTACATGAGATTTCATGTACTTCATGAAATGTGTACAAAAACTTCACCAGCGGTTTACCCTCAATAAAAGTACATGATAGGAAATGCTGAAGGAAGGTAGTCAGAGATGCGGTAACACATGACTTTTCACGACAAACCAGACAAGAAAAAGTTGAAAAATGTTATATAGGGGCTAATCCTCCCTTCATACGAATTTGCAAATCCTAGAAATAGAAGAGCAATATTCTTTACAAATGTAATGCTTTAAATAAATAAATAATATTATAATTAAAAAAACCTTTTGTTCAAATTCAATTTAATTCTTGAAAGTGTGTAAAATAATAACAAAATGTATACTGTTTCCATACTTTAATCTTTAAAATCAAGGTTTATTTGATGAGAATCAACAAATTCGAAATATATATGATCATCAAAATCATCATACATCAAAGACTAAAAATTTCGTTACTACTTTATAAATTTACTTAAAAATTCGCTTAATTTGAAATCATTACATTCATTCTAAAGTATATTACTAAAATGCAATTAACAATTAAATTTACAAATTAAAACATATTATAATTTAGTAAATGGAAACTAAAACTGTGCCGTACACATATTTAAATAATTTTATCAAATTAATCGATTGCCAATATAAATATTTAATTTTTTTCCTTTGATGATATTCTTATTTTTAAATTTAGATGTTAATTTTACAGATTATGCGACCTACAAAAAACACAAAAAAAATAAGTAAGTTTCCCAAATAAATATTTTAATTTGAATAATTATCGAAAATTTTAAATCTGTCGCTTTTTATTTTAAAAAGTTTACCTCCCCTCCTTCTCAAACATTTGGTTATCATTAATTTTTCGTTCAACTTACAGTTGGAATTATTTTAATATTTTAGAATAATAATTTACGTGTCCCAAACTCAAACATATTATTCTTTAGAGATAATACATAATAATTTCAGTAGCTGTCAGGTTGTTCGTTATCAAACGTCACGACGCTCTCCTGTGTCTGTGAAGTACATAGTACGTTGGTTATGTTTTTTGTACGTATGCAGGTGACTACGAACGATGAAAAGCATAATACGCTTCATTTCGAGAAGGTTGCTTATGACAGATTACCTCAGATAAAACTTCCTTTAACAACCCAAACATCGTGGATTCGAATTTTCCCGGTAGCAAAATATTTTATTATTTATAAATCTATTGCTTTTGTATAAAATCTATAAAAATGTATAAAAAAAATTTTGTATAAAAAAAAATATGTATAAAATCACTTTTGTAGTTAGCCACTAACCAAAACCACAAAAAAATGAGGTATCATATTAAATGATCTTGGATTACTAAAAGGTTACGAACCGCTGCGCTGGGCTGTTATAAAAGATAATGTTTTTTACAGAATTATTGGTAACCCTCAGTGACCAACAGACTACACGATGCAGCTTGCGGTACTGCACTATCTGCTTTCATCCACTCTACGTTAAGTTTAAAACCCTTTTGCACTTTAAAATGAATTTACCACTTCCTTAAAAGATTGCTTCTCAGATTTTTATCGTACATACGTGCTTTCTAAGCATAAAATTTCTTGTTATTATTTGGTGCCACATTTCTTAAATTATGCAGTCGAATCATTTTTTGTATTCTCTCGTGATTTATTTCATATGGGATGAGAATTGGGAAAGATAATAATTACAATTTTTTTAGTGTAATTTTGTAAACTCTTCAATTTTATGATGTTATTACAAAGTTTTCTAAAAATTAAGAGTTTTAAAATATTAAATGAAAAATGCAACATCTGCTCTCAGGTGCACATAAAAATTATTTCAAACTTTCTTCTTGTTTTCCTGACGGTGGTTGCCCGGTAGTAACAGCTAACTTTTGAAATGCTATGTGTAATTCTGCTTATGTTATAACACTGTCGTCTTGTCTTGGCAAGCACACAACGACGTGTTTTACTTGTTCTCCACTCTTGACAATAAAAGTACTTGTTAAATTTATGCATTTTAAATTACATTTTTATTTATACGCGGAAATAAAACATCGTAATTTAAAAAATCTAAGAGGTGTAAAGATAGAAAATGGCAAACAAATTCACAATATATCGTTTCTGCTTAATCAGGACACATTGGACCATTTTGGCCAGCCAATAATTGGCTGGCCCAAATAAGCAAAGTAATTCGATATTATCATAATAATACGTCATCCTAACCTAACTAATGGTAATGCTTATGCGCGATGACGTATGTAGGTGCTAAGTTATGTGTTTAGATGAGGAAAGTAAACTTTTCCCAATTCCGCTTTTAATTCGTTGAAATCTCGACTTTTAATACGTTGATGATCAGTAGATGTCGGTTGCGTTTATTAATGCAAGTAAACTTTATCAGCAGAGTGTAGAAAAACGCTTGAAATTATAATATAAAATAAGATATTTATATTGTTCATTTACATATAAATTAATTAAGCATGAATCGGTGTCTTCTATGATACCTAATTTTTGAAAACCTGGCTGTCGCTACGCGACTGTTGCATGCCGGGTAAAATCTAAACAAACAAAAATAATAAAAATAAATATTGGAAATCTTACTTTGAGGTTCATTGACACCAAGTCCGCCAGTTTGTAACAAACAAATTTTCACTCCCTCTCCATACCTACCCTATATTCATTGTTGTAATTGCCTTCAACAAAATTTATTTGTTAAAATATTACTGTTCAATAAATAATTTGAAAGTAAAAAAAAACGTATTAGAAATGATAAATTAAAACCAAAACATTAGTTATGGGTACCATGACACATAATTTTGGAAAACCAGGCCAAAAATATGAGAACCGTTGATAGAGAAATAAATCATACTGATAATAAATTCAATGGTGTTTCCAAAATCATTAACTTAAAATATTTCAAATTAAAATCATATTTCTAATCAATATCGAAAAATTTTTCAAAAATCACAATCTGTAAAACTTGCAAATTTTAATTTTCATTAAAATTAAACAACGAATTTAGCAAGCATTTTCCACTTAGGAGTTACTAGTAAACGATTATTATCAGCAAAACTTCAATTTCCAAGGACGGCAATTTTAACGACCAATACAAGCTGCTGACTCATGAATACGGAATTAAAGAATACGAGAAGATTAAATCAGATTACACCACCAAAGGCATCACAAGAACTATCCACCAAATATTGAGCTGGATTCCAACGACCATGATATGTATGTACACCGAAAACTACATTTTTGGAAAATCAAATATCGAAGATCAGCATTTTAACCTAGTATGTATGTCTGTGGTTACTCTCGTCCAGAGGTCAAAGTTTCTGTCTACTTTGATATTTTTCACTAAACTTTTCAATTTGCAGAAGGGGTGGTAGGGTGCAACAGAGCAGGATCCTCTTCCGTTGCATTGTATAAACCAAGGTTGAATCCTTCACATTTGTTTTATTTAAATTTTACCCGGCATGCATCAGTCGCGTAGCGACAGCCAGGTTTTCAAAAATTAGGTATCATGGAAGACACCGCTTCATGCTTAACTAGTTTATATGTAAACGAACAATATAAATATCTTATTTGATATTACATTTTCAAACGTTCTTCTACACTCTGCCAAAGAGTATATAGATATAGAGGGCCAGCCATGTATTAAAAATTGAAACGTAGAGACACCCCTGGGCACCAGGGGGCGTAGCAAAGCCACCTATTGCCCAGGAACATGTACTACATTCTATCTCTAAAATACAGATATCTACTGTACCGACATCGAAAAAAGATGTACTTTTTTGCTACCTGAAGGACTTAGGAAAAGGTTTTATGACCTATTGTAGCTTTAATATAAGCTAATTTGGTATAATTGACAAAGTTATATGTTCTAATATGCCGTTACCTCTTTTACTTTTTGTATTTGAATAGTACAGCAATATATTATTGTCGTGCGCGCATATAACGTTTTTTATTAAACAATTATATTATATTGTTTTTTACACAACATTTATATATTAAATAAATTTAATTAAATTACAAGTTCACAGAAACATTTACTATTGTGTGGATGTATAATATTGGATCTTCTGCAGGGAGGGAGGACAAAATTAAAACTTTATTATAAAAATTTGATTTTATAATGAACTAATTTGTAATAAATTTGCTTAATGAAAATTATAAAATTGTTAAAAGCAAAAAAAAGTTTTTATTATAATTTTTATAATGTATAGGGTGTCCCAATAAGAGCGCTGGATTTAAATTTCTTTCTATTTTTTGTCTATAAGCTCTAAAAATTTATATATGGGATTTGTCAATATTGCGGTTAGTAGTGGCGTATTTAAAAATTGCCTAGAAGGAGGCAAACCAAGGAGGAAAAGGGAGTTAAATCACTCATGCGCGTCAGTAGTAAAGAGTTAACTAACCAATTCCAAAAATCAAAAAAATAAATGAAATTAAACTGTTATTTTAAATTCAAACTTATTTAAATTTTAAAACCTCGTGGTAAACATTATTTTTATCGCGAAGGGCTTCTGGGATCCAAGTCATTCTTGAGAGGGGGGAATTTCCCCCTTGCTCACCTCCAAATACGCCAGTGGCGATTAGTAATATGTTAAAACTCATTATAAAAATGAATAAAACATTCGTTATCGGTTCACAAGAATTAAGCATTTAAAAAAGCAATTTAGAGCGAATTCTGACGAAAGATCCAACTGAAGCAAGAATTCAAACCAGTAGACCATTTTAAGCAAAACAAATTTGTTAGATGATTGATCGAACATCAGATAGGGAACGAAATTTTGCAAAAAATAATGTGTATATGTGTATAAATAAAAAATACAAGGTGCCTTAAAAAAAGTTTCACTGCCCCCCAAAAGACTTGTCTAAATTACACGAAGAAAAAGTACAAACGAAAATAAAGGATGCATAATCATGCACAATTGATTACACTTAGTTACTTACACGAGTTACACACCTCGCTTGACGAACGGTTGGCGGGGATTAGTACGCCAAATAAATTTCTCATCAATCCGATTCGATACCGTGACGTTGGCTTAAGTGATTGACGCACTAAGCGCTAGGCTGCGATTGTTTGTTTATTTCTCCTTAATTATACTTTTCTGTACTTAAAATGCCATTTTCTCGTTTTCCTCAGTACTTTTGTAAGGAATGTGATGATAGAAGGAGTAAAACTCTAGAAGGTGGTAATTCAAACAATAAATGAACTCTAAATTTGTGGGATGAGATTAAACGTTAGTAATAATAAAATGTTTTGCTTACTAAGAATACGATTAAATAAGAAAACCCATTGAAAATTTATTTGCTCATAAATTCGTCAGAAAAGAGGCTTCATTGTAAACCTACATAAACGGTTAATAATTTTAGGTTTGTCTACAATCGATTATTGCAATCGTCTTTAGAAATTACATAAGGACGAAATTGTGAAAACATCGACGATGTTTATATTTTGAAAATTCTTTCATTATGACTAAAGAAATACATGAAATAGATAAAACCAGTACGTTCCCAATTATCTTCCAGTCTTCTGTAACATTACCTTACACTCCAATATTCTATCATTGAAAATCTATTACATTAGAAACGTGTTCGATTAATTATTTTGCTGGGTATTGTTGCTCAACTACATTAAAGAATTTCAATTTCGATCAATGTAAAGATAAATAATTAAAAATGAAGAAGAAAAATTAGTAGACAACATGGAATTATTAATTTTAAATAGAGATTATTCGACAGAGAATGAACAAATTAAATACTTAAGAAGACCTACAAAAGTTATTTGAAATCACAAAATCAATTTTAGAAATTTATGAAAATTTATGACTACAACTCCACATGCAATTAATATTAAAGGAACAATTTTTACAAAATTACGAAAAATGAAACTATTAATGCATTCTTAAATAGACAATCATAATTGCAGCGAGCATAGAAATTTTAGTTAATAAATTATTAATTACGAAATTATACAATTGCAATAAGTTGATAAAAAATAACGACAATACAGCAGACGAGAAAAAAGCAAAACAAAAGAAAAAAATTTTAGAACATAAATGAATATTTTAGTTTGATTGAAGTTTGTATCTATAAGTAAGAGATCTTAAAATAAAATTGTAAAACCTCACAAATTCTTTTTATTACAAAAATTATGTTTTCATTTTGAGTTTGTCTACCTACCTACTTAGGGTACCTACTTCTATTTACTCTTTGCTTCATTCATGATAATAATGCAAATTTAACCCACTGGAGGCCGATACCAATCGACTACAATTCCTTGGTCAGGTACCAAAAATTTTGGTGACACCTATTTGCATAAGAGCTGTTCCTCTATATCTATATACTCTTTGACTCTGCTGATATAGTTTACTTGCACCAATAATCGCCACCGACATCTATTGATGAACAACGTAAATGCATACAGTAGGTGGTCGACTTCACTGATGATGCATGGCATGGGTTGAAAAGATGCAACCTTCATCAGGTCAAAGTCAGATCGACTTGACATTGAAAGCCCTCATTACCCGGTTGAAGACAGTTTTGCCGTCGAACGAATAATGAAATAACTTAATATTGTATCAAATAACAAAACTATTTTAAAAAAAGCCTTTGAATTTCACTTTTCGGAAGGCCTTAAAAACCATTTTTAAACTTTTTCATCGCACTAATAAATGTCGAACCTCTTCTGATTCATCGAATCTTTCTAAAATAAAAATTAAATTTCGATCAACACTACTCGAATCTGTCAACAAGAATTTTTAATGAATTAAAATAAAATAAGTCCTATAATAAGCCCAGAATTTAATTTTGCAGATTACTAAGCTTAATAGTAATAACTTAACAGCTGCAAAATTTTATTATTATTTTTCTCGAAATATCGCTGGTCAAAAAGTTGTGTTTAAAACACAACAAATTCATTCAAAGCATTCATTCTATCTCTTTATCTAATCGAATGAAGCGCGGGCGAGCTTTTATAACAACAACGGCAAGGTCGAACATCGAGTATTAAATATACTAAGTTTCCACCTTCAACTTCCTAGGCTACCCTCACAGGCGTAGCAAAACGACATCAAATCGACGAGGAGGACGCCGACTTTTATGAAATAGGCCACAGGAGGAAGAGAAAGCGAACAAAGAAATCCAAAAAGGTTAGTAAAATAACGCTCCAATTATCATGCCAAGCAATTCGATAAAGAGGGCCCTCGGAGAAATTAGTTCATCTTCCACCTCCGAGAGACGAGACCCCAAAAGCGAATACCCGCGCAGTCTCCGCAAACTCCTCCAACAACACCTTGGAAGAAACTAGGAAATAAGCACAAGGCCCTCCGCCCTTCCATCATAGGCACCACCAATAGAAAATGGATTCAATCTTCAATCGCAAGTATGGAGAATGCAACTTTTTGGCAAATATTCTGCATTTTGGAGATCGGCGCAACGAGAATTCCTTTTTGATAACAAAAACCAAAATCATCATATCAATTTTGCATTAAGTATCACATGACGTAAGATGTTTACTGTTGACGATGTTACAATTAAAAGAAGTAGATTAGAACGTAAAAAAACTTTGGATTAAGCATTAGGACATTTAACCGAAAAGGAAAATTTTATGTACGCACAAATTTATTTAGTCATCAGCGAAAGAAACAAAACAAACATCTAAATCATACCGATAATAAATTCAATGGTGTTTCCAAAATCATCAACTTAAAATATTTCAAATAAAATCATTTTTCCAATCAATATCGAAATTTTTTTCCAAAATCACCATCTATAAAACCTGCAAATTTTAGCTTTGATTAGAATCTGAATTTAGCACGTATTTTTCCACTTAGGAGTTAATAGTAGTAAACAATTACATGTCGGCAAAACTTCAATTTCCAAAGACGACAATTTCAACGAACTAATTATTGTACAAGCTGCTGACTCGTGGATACGGAATCCGAGGAGATTAAACCAGATTACACCGCCACCAAAGTTATCACAAAAACTATCCACCAAATATTGAACTGGATTACAACGATCATGGTATGTACCGAAAACTAAATTTTTGAAAAATCAAATATCGAAGATCAGCGTTTTATCTATGTCTATGGTTACTCTCGTCCAGAAGTCAAAGTTCCTGAGTCTGCTTTGATATTTTTCACTAAACTTTTCAATTTGGAATTTTACATTATCGGCTTTTAGGTTCTTGTAGAGCACGTTGTTTGGAACATACCAAGGTGCACCCGTGATTATCAGTAGGACCTTCAACTGGAATCTGGAATACCTATTTCAATGTTTAAGACACTTGCTGTGACTCAGCTTAATCCAAACCGTTTTCTTTTGGTTCATATATGGGGCTTCCACGTGAGTCTTCCATCGAGGTGCACACCAAGGTAACTAGGTACATCTGCCTGAAGAAAGATCTTAGGCTCCGTAATTAATTCGATCTCTTTACGGAGCCCCCGTATGGGCGGATGCGCTGAGGTACGAGTCGTACCGATTGCAGTTCCAGCGCATCCAGCGAAAGGTGGCCATTAGAACCATTAGCGCTTATGGCACTATATTTACAGACGCGGCGCTGGTGCTGGCCTCCATGCTTCCCATACATCTGCTGGCCGAGGAGCGCCGGGACAATCACGGTGCCGATAAGGCCCAAAAGATGGAAAACCGGTGCCTCCTTCACAAGAGGTGGCAGAAGTTTGGAGGGAATCCGGCGTGGGGAGGTGGACATACACCCTCATACTGGATTTGGACGTTTGGCTGGGGAAGACCTTCGAAGAGCTTAATTTACATCTCACTCAGATCCTATCAGGCTACAGATGCTTCAACGAGTACCTCGAGAGGATGGGAAAAGCGGCGACCAACAGCTGCTTTTACTGCGGTGAAATCGACACCGCAGAACATACCATCTTCCGTTGTAGCGAATTTGTGGCCGAGAGAACCGCATTGGAGACCAAGCTCTCCGAACGTTTATCTCTCCAAAACTTGGTTAGGCTCATGCTGACTAATGGCTCGTTGACCATTATGTCAACAGCATACTTCCCAGGAAAGAGCAGCACAAGCGGGAGCTGCAGCGGGCCGAAAGGTTCTCGCTGTAGAGACAGGCTGCATCTTGGCAGCGCCCCGTTCAGGGGCCACACGCGGGGCACGTGTTAGTGTGAAAAACAGGTACAGGTGCCCCAAGCGTGGAAATACGGAGGGGGTTTTAGTGGGTAGAAATCCCACACTACCACCTCATCAGGGTGGTGTCTTTGGAAGATTTTCCGTCTCTTTAACAAAAAAGAAGGTACATCTGCCTGGGGCAGGTTTTGGCCATAGAGACCACTGGGGGGACATGTATCTTTCTCCATGGTGTACGTAACTTGAACCGATTGTGTTTCATTGGCTCTAATACCATATTTTTAGTTAGTATTAAACTTTTAATGGGTGAGCTTTCATAATTGCTGTGTTATCTACAAAATTTCAGTTCAGTGGTAATTGGGTACAGTTTTAAAAGCTTGACACATTCTTTCTTGGCAGATATATTTGGGATATATGGCTTTAGTGCTCGAACAAGCAGAACCAATATTACACGTTTATTGTGAAGAATCTTTTTGTGCGTCCTTTACCATTTATTTCATTGAAACTTTGAAAAATCAACGTCAACTACGATCTTTGCGTAACCTTCGTTTGCTAATTGTTTCTTTTGGGAGTTTGGAAGTTAATTCCCATTAATTTACCTAACGATTTACTGCTTATATATTTATTACCTATCCTGTTTATCTGCTGGAAGTGCGTGTCAAAAGCTGATAATTGTGGCAGTCAGTATCTGGAGAACAGATAAGTTTCTGTTGGCGTTTTGGTTTATTGCGTATGCGGATTATCCGTTTAATTTTTGTGCGTTTAAACTTCATTAGTAGCTAAATTTGGAAAATCTGTGTGATAACGTTCACGTGGGTTTCACACATACACCGCGTTTGATTTTCTTGAAGGAACGATTACATGCTTGCTTAGGAAAATTTAATTTCAATTTAAATTCATTTGTTTGCGTTAATCATTACGATTTTTTTTGTAAATTATATCTTACGATCTAATTGAATTTTTTTTATTTTAAGTTTACCTGCGAACTGATCTCAGGAATAATATTTTCATATTTCCACACGTAGGTTATATAAATTTATAAAAATCTGTAACGTAATTTACTTTCTACGACGATTTTCTTTGGTTTTGAGAAACAAAATCACCTGTGAATTATTAATAAATTTTGCCAAGAAGTTTTTGGTTATTTACAATTCAATTTTGTCAAAGAGATTTGATACCAAGGTTAGAAATTTGTGACCACAGAATTTACAGTTATTGGCAAGGTGAAGCAATTTTTTTGATTAAATAGTTTTTGCATGAACACTACTAAAAAAGTGCTGGTTTTTTTGTTCGATTAATAAGTAGCTTTGTACTTTTTAGATTATGTAGATATAGCAATTTGGACCAAGGGCGGTGGGTCATCAGTCCAAACTGTAAGTTTATTTTTTCTATCCTTCAGCCTACTTTTTGGTCGGTCTCTAGCAGAATATTTTACTATTTGGGAAAATACATTTTTTCTCTCCCTATGCCCACAGACCAATTTTCGACAAACTTTAACATCAACAAAACCATTAGTTGCCGGTTTCGAGGTAGTCAACTCATTACATATCGTCGCATCATGATCAAAGTATTCTATATCCATATTTTTGCGAAATGGAGTTATTTATACCATTTTATTTTAAATGCGATTGTCTACAATTTAAGGTAATAAAAATTGTATAATGCGTATTGCTTACGTTGATTTAGAGAGGCTATTTTATTCTATGTCCATTAAACAATTTTTAGAATCAGAGTATTCTATGTCCAAGCGACCAATTACATTAGCGTAAGTGATAGTAGAATATCCTGATCCTAACTAGATAAGTTACCAAAAGAAAAATCAAAAATTACTACATACCAACATCAAGTGCCAAAATCTACATTACGGTGCTCTTCCGGTTTATAAAAAAATATGAGGTACCGCTTAGTTTGTAAAATAAAACACCGACATAGTTTTCGTCAAGTTAAATTATATTTTATACTCGTAGGGTGCAGCAGAGCAGGATCCTGTTCCGTTGCATTGTATAAACCAAGGTTGAATCCCTTCACATTTGCTTTTATTTAAATTCTACCCGGCATGGTCCAGTCGCGTAGCGACAGCCAGGTTTTCAAAAATTAAGTATCAGGCATAGTGACGATACGTTTTCCTGTGACTTGCTTATTTTCAAGGGCTTTTGATTGCTTTCCTAATAAAGTGTACTTGCATTAATAAACGCTACCGACATCTATTGATTAACGTACGATAGCTGGTCGACGTCACTGACATGGTGACGTTTTAAGAAATAGCGGCGCTTTTAGATATTTCTAAAAATTCGTACTATTGTACGGATTGTAGTTTTAGATTTACTGAATTCAGTTCAATGTAATTTTCCTAATTCACTTCAAACGGGGATTAACTCTTCAAATTCATGAACTGTTAGCTCTTCGATGGTTTTATTTGTTTAACGTTAAATACATTAACAATTGTTTTATTTAAATTTTACCCGGCGTGGTCCAGTCGCGTAGCGACAGCCAGGTTTTCAAAAATTAAGTATCTTACATGTTGGCGATACACGTTTTAGCAATTTTTGCTTTTTCAAGCTTTTTCATTGCTTTACTAATAAAGTGTACTTGCATTAATAAACGCTACCGACATCTATTGATTAACGTACGGTAGCTGGATGGCGTCACTGACATGGGCATGCTTCAAGATGTAGTACGGATTGTAGTTTTAGATTTACTGAATTTAAAGTAAATTAATTCAGTTCAATGTAATATTCTTAATTCACTTCGAACGGGGATTAACTCTTCAAATTCCCGAACTGTTAGCTCCTTGATGGTTTTATTTGTTTAACCGTCTAAAAAATATAAATGTAAAACTGCCGTCAAAAATGAATTCATGCAGAAAACATAATTGGGACGCATTGAATCTTCATAGGGATGCAAAAAACGAGTGCGTGAGTTAAGCTCAGAATCCGCATTTTAAATAAAATGAACAAAATTCGAAAACGTGAACTTTATTGAGTGCAACTTACAGCGATTTTAGCAAAGTGACAACTGCCTTTTATTACAATACAAATTTTTATATGCTGACAATTTACAAAATCTAATCTTAACATAATGCAGAAATAAAATAACATTTTGATGATGTGGTCAGCAAAATCTCACTAGAAGAAGTGGTTTTCTGGATTCCCGTCTTATTCCCATGGTCATGATGTAGCAGGTTGAATGGTCAAAATTTACGGTTATCGAAGATTTTGTTTTGTTTTGAACTTGAAATATCTTATCATAATTAACTAATCAGTAAATGGTTCGACATTTATTAATTCGGGAAAATATTTGACGTTTCCTTTGACCTTAGTGAAATGCAAAGGTTTTTTTTTAAAGAGTTTTGATTTGATACAATTTATTTCTCAAAAATGTTATTTCATTATTCGTCCGACGGCAAAACTGTCTTAGACCGGGTAATGATGACATTCAATGTCAAATCGATCTGACTCTGACCTTTACCTTTTTGTTTTTCACAAATATATTAAGCGGTGTAAAAGCGTATATTTTCCGATTTTTTTATAGCTTGGTTTGGTAGTTTTACGTATCAAATTATATAATTTATATACTGGGTGGTTTATGCATACTAAATCTTACGATGAAGATAAAAGGGCAATCGTGATCCGAAAAGTACATTTCAAAATCAGGTGCAAAATTAAAATTTAGGTACTTCCTTGGTTTTTTACAAAAAATTAAAAAGTGAAAATGTAACTTTGTAATAAAGCTTAAATTTTTGACACTTACACGATAAAATTTATAATGTACTACTATTCATAGTTACCCCATACAGCTCGATTTTAATCAATTTAAATTTTCATTTATATTCAATAAGTAAGCCTTGGTTTATAAGTGCAACCGATTAGGATGCAGTACAGCGAAGGTAACATAATATCCTCCATTTGTTTTTGTTTAAAATTTACCCGGCATAATACAGTCTCTTCTATGTCACCATTACAATAATTCGACACGTCTTAGTATTTATTTCAATAAATCAATCAACAAACTCTATAGTCATCTTAAATACATTATATATATATATATACAGGGTGTCCCCGTGATCGTGGAGAACCTCTTAGGTGGTGATCGAGGACACTTTTCTAAGACATATTTTTAAATAAAATTTTTGTCCAAGTCCAAACCCTTGGGTACCTCACTTTAAAGCAATTTTTCAATTTATGATTTCAAGCGCCATTGCACCGATATTTTTGATTTTTGGTTTAATGGATAGAAGCTTTTCTATAGAGCATTTGAATATCTACAAATTATGTTATAACCCCTTATCGCCTAGAATCAACAGATTTCGAGTTATGAATTAAATTAAGGGAAAAAATGTCAAAAAATTCCGAGTTTTATTTTTTACTTTTCTTGCAACCCCGTATCTTTTAAACAAAACTTTAGAAAAACTAACGGCCCAAATCGGATAGGAAATTTAACGGGCTACAACTTGGTCTAATAATTTTTGAAACCAACCGTTTTCACATAAATTACGAAAATAATGAAACAAGGTTAGGTTAAAAATAAATAAATTCACAAAATTTATTTTAATAAATTTTCAAAATGGCCTCCTCATTTTCAGCACACATACGTGACATTGTTAAAGAGACATTATTTGAAAAGAGCACGTATGTGTGCTGAAAGTGAGGAAGGCCATTTGAAAATTTATTAAAATAAATTTTGTGAATTTATTTAGTTTTTAACCACACCTTGTTTATTATTTTCGTAATTTATGTGAAAACGGTTGGTTTCAAAAAAATTATTAGACCAACGTTGTAGCCCGTTAAAT